>OZ038321.1:0-314086 GCA_964035795.1 Pterobdella sp. o SKG-2022
CCTAACCCTAACCCTAACCCTAACCCTAACCCTAACCCTAACCCTAACCCTAACCCTACCACCTAACCCTAACCCTAACCCTAACCCTAACCCTAACCCTAACCCTAACCCTAACCCTAACCCTAACCCTAACCCTAACCCTAACCCTAACCCTAACCCTAACCCTAACCCTAACCCTAACCCTAACCCTAACCCTAACCCTAACCCTAACCCTAACCCTAACCCTAACCTAACCCTAACCCTAACCCTAACCCTAACCCTAACCCTAACCCTAACCCTAACCCTAACCCTAACCCTAACCCTAACCCTAACCCTAACCCTAACCCTAACCCTAACCCTAACCTAACCCTAACCCTAACCCTAACCCTAACCCTAACCCTAACCCTAACCCTAACCCTAACCCTAACCCTAACCCTAACCCTAACCCTAACCCTAACCCTAACCCTAACCCTAACCCTAACCCTAACCCTAACCCTAACCCTAACCTAACCTAACCCTAACCCTAACCCTAACCCTAACCCTAACCCTAACCCTAACCCTAACCCTAACCCTAACCCTAACCCTAACCCTAACCCTAACCCTAACCCTAACCCTAACCCTAACCCTAACCCTAACCCTAACCCTAACCCTAACCCTAACCCTAACCCTAACCCTAACCCTAACCCTAACCCTAACCCTAACCCTAACCCTAACCCTAACCCTAACCCTAACCCTAACCCTAACCCTAACCCTAACCCTAACCCTAACCCTAACCCTAACCCTAACCCTAACCCTAACCCTAACCCTAACCCTAACCCTAACCTAACCCTAACCCTAACCCTAACCCTAACCCTAACCCTAACCCTAACCCTAACCCTAACCCTAACCTAACCCTAACCCTAACCCTAACCCTAACCCTAACCCTAACCCTAACCCTAACCCTAACCCTAACCCTAACCCTAACCCTAACCCTAACCCTAACCCTAACCCTAACCCTAACCCTAACCCTAACCCTAACCCTAACCCTAACCCTAACCCTAACCCTAACCCTAACCCTAACCCTAACCCTAACCCTAACCCTAACCCTAACCCTAACCCTAACCCTAACCCTAACCCTAACCCTAACCCTAACCCTAACCCTAACCCTAACCCTAACCCTAACCCTAACCCTAACCCTAACCCTAACCCTAACCCTAACCCTAACCCTAACCCTAACCCTAACCCTAACCCTAACCCTAACCCTAACCCTAACCCTAACCCTAACCCTAACCCTAACCCTAACCCTAACCCTAACCCTAACCCTAACCCTAACCCTAACCCTAACCCTAACCCTAACCTAACCCTAACCCTAACCCTAACCCTAACCCTAACCCTAACCCTAACCCTAACCCTAACCCTAACCCTAACCCTAACCCTAACCCTAACCCTAACCCTAACCCAACCTAACCCTAACCCTAACCCTAACCCTAACCCTAACCCTAACCCTAACCCTAACCCTAACCCTAACCCTAACCCTAACCCTAACCCTAACCCTAACCCTAACCCTAACCCTAACCCTAACCCTAACCCTAACCCTAACCCTAACCCTAACCCTAACCCTAACCCTAACCCTAACCCTAACCCTAACCCTAACCCTAACCCTAACCCTAACCCTAACCCTAACCCTAACCCTAACCCTAACCCTAACCCTAACCCTAACCCTAACCCTAACCCTAACCCTAACCCTAACCCTAACCCTAACCCTAACCCTAACCCTAACCCTAACCCTAACCCTAACCCTAACCCTAACCCTAACCCTAACCCTAACCCTAACCCTAACCCTAACCCTAACCCTAACCCTAACCCTAACCCTAACCCTAACCCTAACCCTAACCCTAACCCTAACCCTAACCCTAACCCTAACCCTAACCCTAACCCTAACCCTAACCCTAACCCTAACCCTAACCCTAACCCTAACCCTAACCCTAACCCTAACCCTAACCCTAACCCTAACCCTAACCCTAACCCTAACCCTAACCCTAACCCTAACCCTAACCCTAACCCTAACCCTAACCCTAACCCTAACCCTAACCCTAACCCTAACCCTAACCCTAACCCTAACCCTAACCCTAACCCTAACCCTAACCCTAACCCTAACCCTAACCCTAACCCTAACCCTAACCCTAACCCTAACCCTAACCCTAACCCTAACCCTAACCCTAACCCTAACCCTAACCCTAACCCTAACCCTAACCCTAACCCTAACCCTAACCCTAACCCTAACCCTAACCCTAACCCTAACCCTAACCCTAACCCTAACCCTAACCCTAACCCTAACCCTAACCCTAACCCTAACCCTAACCCTAACCCTAACCCTAACCCTAACCCTAACCCTAACCCTAACCCTAACCCTAACCCTAACCCTAACCCTAACCCTAACCCTAACCCTAACCCTAACCCTAACCCTAACCCTAACCCTAACCCTAACCCTAACCCTAACCCTAACCCTAACCCTAACCCTAACCCTAACCCTAACCCTAACCCTAACCCTAACCCTAACCCTAACCCTAACCCTAACCCTAACCCTAACCCTAACCCTAACCCTAACCCTAACCCTAACCCTAACCCTAACCCTAACCCTAACCCTAACCCTAACCCTAACCCTAACCCTAACCCTAACCCTAACCCTAACCCTAACCCTAACCCTAACCCTAACCCTAACCCTAACCCTAACCCTAACCCTAACCCTAACCCTAACCCTAACCCTAACCCTAACCCTAACCCTAACCCTAACCCTAACCCTAACCCTAACCCTAACCCTAACCCTAACCCTAACCCTAACCCTAACCCTAACCCTAACCCTAACCCTAACCCTAACCCTAACCCTAACCCTAACCCTAACCCTAACCCTAACCCTAACCCTAACCCTAACCCTAACCCTAACCCTAACCCTAACCCTAACCCTAACCCTAACCCTAACCCTAACCCTAACCCTAACCCTAACCCTAACCCTAACCCTAACCCTAACCCTAACCCTAACCCTAACCCTAACCCTAACCCTAACCCTAACCCTAACCCTAACCCTAACCCTAACCCTAACCCTAACCCTAACCCTAACCCTAACCCTAACCCTAACCCTAACCCTAACCCTAACCCTAACCCTAACCCTAACCCTAACCCTAACCCTAACCCTAACCCTAACCCTAACCCTAACCCTAACCCTAACCCTAACCCTAACCCTAACCCTAACCCTAACCCTAACCCTAACCCTAACCCTAACCCTAACCCTAACCCTAACCCTAACCCTAACCCTAACCCTAACCCTAACCCTAACCCTAACCCTAACCCTAACCCTAACCCTAACCCTAACCCTAACCCTAACCCTAACCCTAACCCTAACCCTAACCCTAACCCTAACCCTAACCCTAACCCTAACCCTAACCCTAACCCTAACCCTAACCCTAACCCTAACCCTAACCCTAACCCTAACCCTAACCCTAACCCTAACCCTAACCCTAACCCTAACCCTAACCCTAACCCTAACCCTAACCCTAACCCTAACCCTAACCCTAACCCTAACCCTAACCCTAACCCTAACCCTAACCCTAACCCTAACCCTAACCCTAACCCTAACCCTAACCCTAACCCTAACCCTAACCCTAACCCTAACCCTAACCCTAACCCTAACCCTAACCCTAACCCTAACCCTAACCCTAACCCTAACCCTAACCCTAACCCTAACCCTAACCCTAACCCTAACCCTAACCCTAACCCTAACCCTAACCCTAACCCTAACCCTAACCCTAACCCTAACCCTAACCCTAACCCTAACCCTAACCCTAACCCTAACCCTAACCCTAACCCTAACCCTAACCCTAACCCTAACCCTAACCCTAACCCTAACCCTAACCCTAACCCTAACCCTAACCCTAACCCTAACCCTAACCCTAACCCTAACCCTAACCCTAACCCTAACCCTAACCCTAACCCTAACCCTAACCCTAACCCTAACCCTAACCCTAACCCTAACCCTAACCCTAACCCTAACCCTAACCCTAACCCTAACCCTAACCCTAACCCTAACCCTAACCCTAACCCTAACCCTAACCCTAACCCTAACCCTAACCCTAACCCTAACCCTAACCCTAACCCTAACCCTAACCCTAACCCTAACCCTAACCCTAACCCTAACCCTAACCCTAACCCTAACCCTAACCCTAACCCTAACCCTAACCCTAACCCTAACCCTAACCCTAACCCTAACCCTAACCCTAACCCTAACCCTAACCCTAACCCTAACCCTAACCCTAACCCTAACCCTAACCCTAACCCTAACCCTAACCCTAACCCTAAAACCATAATCCTAAAAAAAGGTTCTTTTTGGACTGGCGTATTAACTGTCAATGAAGAAGAATTTATATACGTTTAGGTGTTTGTGTGTATGCACGCACATGTCCACAAGCACACCTACATCTCTATAAATATACTTGAAGACAGGCAAACACACGCCCCTTGAAATAAACTACGAGGTAGAAGTTGCATCCGCTTTTCGATCCATAAATACTTCCACACCACTTGCCACATGAAGAACAACATTAAAAGTATCTTCATGCATGCGTGCATCTCTGTGTTTGTATGTTTGTCTTTTGTATGTGAGTTTCTATGTTTGTCTTGTATGTGTGTTTAATAGACTGACCTGTGTCGGTAGTCTGAACTTTTTTTTTTGCGGGATATTCGAACAAAAGCAACACCATCAACAAAATCGCTCCAGTCACCCGACTATTGACCATTTGTTAGTACGTCAAGTCATGCAGGTTTTTGGGACACAAACGAAAGTTCAAATTCTCTTTTCCCAGTGTCATTATACTGGCAGCTTTCTCGTGGTACAAAATAATGCCCGGGGAATTGCTCGAGTAACTCTGACGGTCATTCCTTTTTTTTTGTGCATCTGCTTAAACATGGATGTAGGAATTAAACATTGTTGAATCTAAATTGCTTATGCTACTTTCACAAAACCATTTTTTCTGACTATAAAAACCCTCACGAGTTATTTCACATCCTCATCAAATAATTAGTTGTCTTCTTTCAATAAATCTACCAAAAAATCAACTCGACGCAGTAACTGCGCACATTAAGACCATTTCACTAGCCAACCGACCCTCGCTTCACCGTCTTTTGAACTCGAAAACATGCTGTACGTACAACGAAGCCTTCAATTCTGATGCTTTGTTTAGCCTTATCTTTGATTATTGACTGAGATTGTTTGTGTTTATTTCGACCCTCAAATTATTATAATAATGTTAGACTGACAACTGATTTTATTGAAAAATTCAAGCAGAGGCAGCCTCTTTAATGGACTCAACCTCGGAAAAGGTGATGTCACTGACTAAAGCTATGGATGCAAGGTTCTTGAAGGAGTTGACAATAGAGTGAGGAACAGATGCCAGAGTGGGGTATCCAATGGCCAATGAGATGCTGGCAATCTTCAAAACATCCTCCATCAACTTGGCCTTCAAATCATCATCAGTGATGTTCAGGACGCTCAAGTCAAACAAGGTGCCATTGTCATACACTGTGTAAAAAGGTAGAGACTGAAAGCAAGATCATAGACAAAACCAAACAACAAACCTTTCTCAATGACAAGCCCATATGAGAATGGAGTGATGCCCAACATCTGAAGCAGAGTGGCTTCAGAGGCACCTACTTTGTCACCCAACTTGATCAACTTGACATCATTCAAGATTTCAATGGTTCCCTTTGAAATCTTCGTCTGGATGGCAAGAGCCTGGAAGAAGGAAGTCTTCTCAGGTCCCAAAGTGGTTGCTTGTGCAGGCACTGTCACATCGAGAGGAGCCACTGTTCCTGCCTTAGCTGGAGCCCCTACCTGCAATGGTGTCATAGTTATGGGGCACATGTTGCAAGAAGAATGGAATACAATAATGGAGCATGACAAACCTTGTTTTCCTCAATGATTTTTCTCACATCCGACAATTCTCCCTTGGTGAATACCATACCCACATTGCCCTTGATGCATGGCAACAACCTGTCATAACATTTACATCAATGAACACTGCAAGATACAACTATAAGCACAAACTTTTCAAGGTTGGGGTTGTTTTCAATGTGCCCTCTGATGGCCTTCCTCATCATGGTGTTCTTGCCCATCAACACTACAGCCTGCCCTCTCAAGGCAATTCTGATCCTTTGCATCTGCTTTGAACCCACATTGTCCGCTCCAACAATGAAACAACGAGGGTAATCGTCCAACAATTTCTGTTTGAAAAGTTTCAATTAGTAAAAATAACACAGTGTTCCAACCACAAAAACACAGATAATCAAGAATGAAAAGAAGCAATGTAATGTCCGTTTGAAGCATTAGTGATGCAACATCACATGGTACACCAAACAGGAATTTATCTAACACGTCAGAATCATCCATACCTCACAATGGGACTTGGTGCCCGAGATACGAACTCCATTGTACGTGTATATATGAATAAATATATATCAATTTACATATCAGTTTCCAATGACAAAATGAATAATGAGGTAAAAGGGAAAATAGGAACGTACGATGATCTTGACGAAGTATCCAGCCTTCCACGTTCCACGATCCTCCTTGACCATCTTGTGATTCAGGGATTTATTTTAAGGATCTTCTGCAAGTTTCAAAATATTTTATTCATATTTTTATTCAAAAAAGCAAATATCAGTTTAAAATTTTATCAAAATTATATAAAATGTATTTTTCCCCTATTTTCAAGCGGCCGAGTCCACAAGTCCGAAAAAATCATTCAAAATGTTAAAAAAAGCAAAAATATGTATCAATAATCTTTAAAATTTTCTAAAATAAACAAGAAGTTAAAAAATACTATAAAACGTGCGCACCTAACAAATTCAAATGGGAAAAGGAAGCTCGAGTGCTATTATAAACATTGACATTCACAAAATTTTTTTGAATATTTACAGTTATCATTAAAACAATTTAATTAGTATTATATTTTTTAAAATCATTAAAAAGTTGATAAAATCAAACAATTTTTTGAGAATGCATTTGGAAAAACCGTATTATACAAAATAAATCATTAAGTTTAAATTATTAAACGATTATTGTAGAATAATATTTAATATAAAGCTAAAATAAATTAAAATATTATATAACTTCTTTCTTTTTCAAAAAGGTATATTATCTGTTGAATAATTAAAATTTTCTAAAACTCAAATAATATAATATTATTTTTTCCAAAAGCTACAATAAAATCAATATAATTTCAGTACACTAAAATTATATCCAAATAATAAATTTTATAGTTCTTTCACTTGAAAAAGTACTATCTTAAATTTACTTTTGGACTCACAAATCTATAATTATATTACAAATATATACATATTGAAGCTTGAATACTTCGCAGACGTGCCTATTTAATGTTTTAATCTTTGAATTTTAGAAAAATGACTCAATTATTTGAACTGAATAATGGTGTAAAAATGCCTGTGATTTCAGGTTTCAAACTTTTTTTGATGATGATTTACTTGAATTTTTAACTATTTATGAATTATCAACTATTGAGCAGTCGGCACCTACTTAATAAAATCTCGAGAAGAGATTTTTGCTGTTGTTGACAATGCTTTAAGAATTGGTTACAGATCATTTGGTAGTTGCATTCTTAACATCATTATCTACATGATATACTTATCGGCACACTCACTTAGATAACACCATCATACCCCCTTCATTCATCACTACCACATCTACCTCATTCATAACCACCCTACCATCAGATGCCTCTCATTCTATCTACTCATTCTAATCCATTCACCATCAGACACTGCTCGAGTATACAACAATGAGCATCACATAGGAGAAGCTTTAAAGCAATTTCTTCCCAAATACAATCTCTGCAGGGAAGATGTCTTCATCACCAGCAAGCTTGGTAACTACTCAATAATCTCTCAATTTCTCATAATTTTATTCACTATTAACTATTTGGAGTATAAAAATCTAGTTTTTAATTATTTTTCAGTAAGTTATTAAAACTCAGTACCCTTATAGTATATTTATAACTATTTTGTTTTTAATGGATGTTTTCAAGTACATATTAAGGTTGTAGACTGTAGTGATATGATTATATGTTGATTTACTCATGATTTGATGTTTGCATTTAAATTTGTATTTAATTTAGCTGGTTAGATAATTCAGACACGTTTGGTTGTTTATTGTGTTTATTTCTTTAATTTTTCTTTTGAATTGTTACTTGTATAATTGTATGGGTCCTATTCCCAAAAATTTTCTTAGGTAATTTAAGGTTAAAATTTATTTATGTCTATATCAAAATTTCATTTTATATAGTTCTTAAAATTTCTCACGTAGCCTAAGAGTGAAGCCGTTGAAGGCCCAACATTTCTTCTCGAGTTCAAATTCCACATAGGATTTTTTTTTTCTTTAATTTTCATCCAGAAAAGCCTAATCCCAAACTTAGTATTATTATTTTTAACTCATTATAATAATAATATTAATAAAAAGTGATAAATATCCGCAATTGACTTCCAATCAAAATTTTACCAAAGAAACAATTATTGTCATGTTGTATTATACTTTAGCTTATTTTAAGGCTAATTATTCACAATTTAACTTTTTATTTTGTATAATTTTATATTATTTACTTTAAATTTTTTTATATTATTTATGGTATCCAATGTTATTCTATTGATGAAGGTCTTCGAAAAGGTTATTGAGGAAGAAATTAGAAGACAGGTAAGTATTGACTCAATGCAGTTCGGGTTCATGCAAGGTAGAAGTACCATCGATGCTATTTTCATAGCTCAACAGTTGCAAGAAAGGTATCTTGGCAATAAGAAAAAACTGTACTTTGCCTTTGTTGACCTAGAAAAAGCCTTCAATAGAGTTCCAAGAGAAGTCATTAGGTGGTCCTTGAGGAAGCTTGGGGTGATGGAGTGGTTAGTAACGATGGTCATGGCTATGTACTCAGGTAGCAAGAGTAGAGTCAGAATAAATAATGTGCTGTGTAACAAGTTCAGTGTGAAGGTTGGTGTCCACTAAGGTTCTGTACTGAGTCCTTTACTCTTCATCATTGTTCTAGAAGCGCTATCCAGTGAGTGCAGAAATAGGTCCGTGTGGGAATTGTTGTATGCTGATGACTTAGTGATTATTGCTAAAAGTCTGAAAGAGTTAGAGGACAGTTACTGTTCTTGGAAAAACAGTATTGAAAGCAAGGGTCTTAGAGTGAACATGAAAAAAACGAAGGTTATGATCAGTGCTCTAAATCATGGTCCAAGTTTCCAGTCTGGAAAACACTCTTGTGGAGTGTGTTTTAAAGGTGTTAGAGTCAGCTCTATACTTTGCACTTTATGTAACCACTGGGTTCACAAACGCTGTAGTGGCCTAAAAAACAAATTGGCTTCTGCCATAAACTTCAAATGTAAGGCGTGTTTAGATCCTCAAGTTAGTGATGATGATTATAAGGCCGTTTAACTTGATGGAAATAAATATGAAGTGGTTAACCAATTTTGTTATCTAGGAGATATGATTAGTGCCGGTGGTGGAGCTGAAGCTAGTACGATTGCCCGTGTATGTAATGAGGTATTTATAAAGCGATTTTCCTTATAGATAAAGCGCTTGCTACAAATTTAATGTAGCGAAAACACACTGTGGAACAGGTGCTAATTGTCGGCCCACGGGGGACCGAACCCGGTAACTTTAGATAATTATTCTAATGCTCAACCATTGAGCTATAGGGGCCGACAAGGTAAGGTCTGGTTGAAAGAGTTTTAGGGTACTGTTACCTCTATTAGCCAGTCGGGTCATTTCACTTAAAACAAAAAGGCTTTTATATGCTGCTTGCGTCAGGAGTGTTATGGTTTATGGTAGTGAGACCTGGCCTCTTAAGGTGGAAGATATTACTAGAATATCCAGAGCTGATAAGATGATCATCAGGTGGATGCGCAATCTAAGCTTAAAGGATGGCAGATCATCAGATAAATTGAGGGACAGACTGGGAATTCCAGACATCACTGAGGTGCTACGCAAAATAGACTGAGGTGGCTTGGACATGTAATGAGGATGGATGCTGGTAACCCAGCAAGTGCTTGTAGGCACGTCGTGGTAGAGGGTAGGCGAGAACAAGGTAGACCAAGAAAAAGATGGTCCCAATTAATAAGCTACGATCTTAGAAGAATGAAGCTCAATCCTAATCTTGCCCAAGATCGTAGATTGGGGAGAAGAGCCATTATGAGACCCCGTCCAACCCATGCTAGCATGGAAATGGACGCAAAACAATGCTGATGATGATTAACCAACCTCAACCTCTCACCACATCTTAGGGCCTGCAGATCAAGGAAGAGAAGGAGTAGTGAAGGCATGTGAGACATCTCTGTCACAACTACAAACCACCTACATTGACCTCTACCTCATTCACTGGCCTGGGGTTTCAGGCCTCCAAGGTCAATTTTTTTCATATCTTTTTATATCAGCATTATTTGTGGTGATTTTTTATTTTTTACATTATCATTTTTCATATTATTTTGATATTTCAATTGTTTTTGTTGATTTCTCAAAGGGAATGATGTAAATAATGAAAAACTCAGAAAGGACTCATGGCTTCAAATGGAAGAGTTGTACCAGCAAGGTTCATGATCATAATAATAATTATAATAAAAATCATAATAATAATCATAATTGTTTTTCGCATCATCATCATCATCATGTTCAGAAAGCCCGAATTGTCAGCGATAGCCAATCTGTCTTACTTCATATTCAGGCAACGCACCCATCCCAACCGTACGACAAGGACGAACACACCATCCTTACAATACTTTCAATGCTGACGGCACGGAGCTGCTAAGTGACCTTTACGTGGGGCCCGGGTCACTGTGGCATCACCGGCAACGAGCTAGCAGATGCATAAGCGAAGAAGGGGGCTGACGCTGACCAAACGGACGTTGACCATCACTATACCACAGCCAAAGTGATGATACGCAGAGCAACGAGGGGCGGACCGGCGTCGCACGAACTCACTCAGCGGATCTATGGTGATAAAGGATCGAAGGTCAACAGAAAAGAAGAAGGCAAACTGGGAAGAAGAGATCAGTTGACGTTAGACCGCCTTTGATCTGGTCACCATCCGGAACTCAAATATTGGTTGGCAAAAATCAACAGATCAGTTGATACCATCTGTCGGAAATGTGGCTTAGGTGATGAGACCGCTGAGCATGCCATCTACAAATGTTTTCATATACATCGGTTACCTGCTGAACCACCTTCTCCCGACACAATGCCATTAAACCCTAAACTGACTTTGATGATATGGGATAAGTGGAAATCAATGTCAGACCTCAAATATTTCACAACCCCAACCCCTACTGCACTAACTCGCTTTCACTCGTCGCTTAACAACATCAAAATCATCATCATCATCATCGTTTTGCGTCTATAGGTCCACCTACTTGGAAATTTTACACTGCTAACTGTCATGGACATCTGAACTTGAACTGCACCAAGCTTTGCGTCTCATATTCAAGACTGCTTTTCTCTTATAAGCTAGATAACAAAGGATAGCAGATATCAACAAACTGATGTCAGATGCCAGCTGCATTCTACTGCACTAATGTTTTTAATGCATTTCTTTCTTCTATGCTAGGTGTGCAAAAAGTCCAAAAGTGTCTGCAAAGCTAACCAAGTTTTTCTACTCAGTCTTTTACCTTTTTCTTTTTCTCATCTTCTTTCTCCACACACACCACCTCCACTCACACCTCCACTTCCACACACTGTTCTTGCATTCATCCACCATGTGGTTATAAATGCCTTGTGGTTTGCAGTTGGAAATATGTGGTATACCATGACTGGAGACCAAACTAAGGAATCAAAGATTGAGGGGGCTTGGCCATATATTGAGGAAGTCAAAGGACAGCTTGACACTAAGGGTGTACAATATGAACCTCGAGGGGCGTAAACCAGTCGGTAGGCCAAAGAAGACCTGGAAGAAATGCGTGGAAGAAGATTTAGAAATACTGGGGTTAGAAGAGAGCCAGGCTTTTGAAAGAGATTTATGGAAATTTGAAATTTCGTCAAACCCCTTTTGAAAAGGGAAAAATTACGTAAAACGATGATTATGATGATTACTGGCGGCTATTCTGTTGCATCCCGAAAACGTGCAGGATAAGGTGTTGTCAGAACTGTTTATTGTTGCTATTGTTTTGATTGTTGTTGGTGCTTTCGTTTTGATTGTTGCTATTGTTTTTGTTGTTGTTGCTGCTGCTATTATTGTTGCTGTTATTGTTTTTTCACACACACACCTTCACCACACAGACAAGCTGAAAAGCATTGGCATCTCCAACTACACTACCAATCATATTCAACAGCTTCTTCAGTACTCTACCATTAAGCCTGCTCTCTTGCAGGTGTCTGTCTATGCATTTATTTTTCTGTCTGTTCATATATGTCTGCCTATCTATATATTTTTCTGTCTGTTTATTTATGTATCTTTTGGTATGTTCATATCTGTTTGTCTATGTATATATCTTTCCGTCGGTTCATATTTGTCTGTCTATGTATGTCTTTCTGTCTGTGTGTCTATAGTTGTCTTCATTGTTCATAATGCTCACATCTGTTTTATATTCCAACACCTCCTTTTCTTCCTCAATCTCTTCTTCTTCCTCCTCCTTCTCAATCTCTTTTTCCTTTTTCACCTCCTTCTCTTCCTCTTCCTTCTCTACCTCCTTCTCTTCCTTTTCTACCTCCTTCTCTTCCTTTTTTTCCTTCTCAATCTCTTCTTCCTTCTTCTCCTTCTCAATCTCTTCTTCCTTTTTCTCCTTCTCAATCTCTTCTTTTTTCTCCATCCCAATCTCTTCTTCCTTCTTTTCCTCTTCAATCTCTTCTTCCATCTTTTCTCCAATCTCTTCTTCCTTCTTCTCCTTCTCAATCTCTTCTTCCTTCTTCTCCTTCTCAATCTCTTCTTTTTTCTCCATCCCAATCTCTTCTTCCTTCTTTTCCTCTTCAATCTCTTCTTCCATCTTTTCTCCAATCTCTTCTTCCTTCTCCACCTACTTCTCTTCCTCCTTCACCTCCTTCTCTTTTTCCTCTTTTTCAATCTCTTCTTTTTCCTCCTCTTTCTTCTTTCCCTCTTTTTTTTTCACTTGCTTACATTTACAATAGTCTGAGTGTCACCCATACCTGCAACAAGAGGAACTGAGAAAAGTGTGCACAGCCCATAAAATTATCTTCCAAGCCTACTCTTCCTTGGGAACCTCTATGCCTGCAAAGAGTGTATGTGAAGTTTTGAGGTGTGTTTGGTTGTATGAGCTGTGGAATTGTAAGGAGAAGGCAAAAGTGTATGTGGGTTCTAGGAAGGGAAGAAAAGAGTGAGTTGTGTTGATGTGGTTGGTGAACTTTGTCCTTCAAATGATTACATTACTTCTTCTGCAGCAACAGTTGTGGAACAATGATACAATCAAAAAAGTGGCATCATCCGCAAATAAAACTGTTTGCCAAGTTCTACTGAGGTGGGCTTTGCAGCAAAGAATTGGTGGGTGGGTGGTATAGAAAGTTTTATAGCGGATAAAAGTGGATTTTGATTGATTCAAAGTTATTAAGATTATTTATTCATCAAATATTCTATCAGCAGTAGACAGCAACACACAGACATACAAATACACACGTCTTCAGGCATTGTTCCAAAAACCACTAACATCAAGCACCTTGAAGAGAACTATCAAGTATTGAACTTTGACCTGACCCTGCAGCATATGGCTTCCATCAGTTCAATCTCTGCTAAACAACGTTTCTGCTGGAATCCCAAAAATGTGGTGTGACCTCACCTATTTATTCACAACAATGTGGTGTGACCTCACCTATTTATTCACAACAATGTGGTGTGACCTCACCTATTTATTCCCAACAATGTGGTGTGACCTCACCTGTTACTTGACTATATATTCACTGATCGCCTCATTTTATTTTTGTTTTAGTCTATTTCAGGCCACCCACGTTTTATACGTATGATTGGTTGTTATTGAACATCAAATATAAGAATTTATATAATTTATTTATCTCAAAAAAATAAGGGTCATGCAGCAAACCATGATGTGTTAATTATTGGGTCGAGTCACTATGAAATATAAGTTTAAAATCGGGTCAAGTCACTATAAATTATGGGTTCATAATTGGGTCAGATCAAATAGATAAGAGGATAAGGAAAAAAATCATTTAATTAATATCAAAGAATGTAACAATGAAGAAAAAGATGAGCAATTTCTGGTTTTATCAAAGAGTGTAACAATGAAGAAAAAGATAAGCAATTTCTGGTTTCATTTGAGTACCTATACCTCGAATCTACCTCTAATCATACTAAAATATACCTCATTTGAGTACCTGTACCTTCGAATCTACCTCTAATCATACAAAGTTATGCCTCATTTGAGTACCTGTACCTTCGAATCTACCTCTAATCATACAAAGTTATGCCTCATTTGAGTACCTATACCTCGAATCTACCTCTAATCATACAAAGTTATACCTCATTTGAGTACCTATACCTCGAATCTAATTCTAATCATACTAAAAAATGCCTCATTTGAGTACCTGTACCTTCGAATCTACCTCTAATCATACAAAGTTATACCTCATTTGAGTACCTGTACTTTCGAATATACCTCTAATCATACAAAGTTATACCTCATTTGAGTACCTGTACCTTCGAATCTACCTCTAATCATACTAAAATATACTTCATTTGAGTACCTGTACTTTCGAATCTACCTCTAATCATACAAAGTTATGCCTCATTTGAGTACCTGTACCTTCGAATCTACCTCTAATCATACTAAAAAATGCCTCATTTGAGTACCTGTACCTTCGAATCTACCTCTAATCATACAAAGTTATACCTCATTTGAGTACCTGTACCTTCGAATCTACCTCTAATCATACAAAGTTATACCTCATTTGAGTACCTATACCTCGAATCTTATTCTAATCATACTAAAAAATGCCTCATTTGAGTACCTGTACCTTCGAATCTACCTCTAATCATACTAAGTTATACCTCATTTGAGTACCTGTACCTTCGAATCTACCTCTAATCATACAAAGTTATACCTCATTTGAGTACCTTTACCTTCGAATCTACCTCTAATCATACAAAGTTATACCTCATTTGAGTGCCTTTACCTTCGAATCTACCTCTAATCATACAAAGTTATATCTCATTTGAGTACCTATACCTCGAATCTTATTCTAATCATACTAAAAAATGCCTCATTTGAGTACCTGTACCTTCGAATCTACCTCTAATCATACAAAGTTATACCTCATTTGAGTACCTGTACTTTCGAATATACCTCTAATCATACAAAGTTATACCTCATTTGAGTACCTGTACCTTCGAATCTACCTCTAATCATACAAAGTTATACCTCATTTGAGTACCTATACCTCGAATCTAATTCTAATCATACTAAAAAATGCCTCATTTGAGTACCTGTACCTTCGAATCTACCTCTAATCATACAAAGTTATACCTCATTTGAGTACCTGTACTTTCGAATATACCTCTAATCATACAAAGTTATACCTCATTTGAGTACCTGTACCTTCGAATCTACCTCTAATCATACAAAGTTATACCTCATTTGAGTACCTGTACCTTCGAATCTACCTCTAATCATACAAAGTTATACCTCATTTGAGTACCTGTACTTTCGAATATACCTCTAATCATACAAAGTTATACCTCATTTGAGTACCTATACCTCGAATCTAATTCTAATCATACTAATTTCCGATCGAGGTCTATTTAATAAACAAATCAAGTGACACGCCAACGAAAATGTTGACCATATGTTTGTGTCGTGATGCGTGTGTGGGTATACGATCTTTTTGAAGTCACGAATAGCGTCCAAATAGTACATTAGTCTCTATCTAAATATCTCAAATAAGCTGTACCCAATTCAATGGGGTTTACAATGTGAGCTTGTGAGTGGTGGTACCACCTGCCCTAAAATCGCCCTCATGCCATCAATCGAGAACATTCAAGTGTTTATAGGTAATCAGGAACCAAATATGAGCCGTCCCTGTTTCGAACCACTGCCACCACCTTTCTTGTCGTGACGTCATCACTCTTTGTGACATCATTTAGGTTATCACTGGGATGGTGGGAGATGAGAAGAGAAGAATCAGAGAAGGAGATGTGTTTGAGCTTGATGTGTAGACTTGAAGCTAGTAAAGAGAGTTGGATCTGTGGTGTGTGAGAAAGTGTGTGATGACGTAGTGAGGTGTTGTATAATGATCAGAATAACTTGAAAAATGCTCACAAACATCACTGAGGGTGGATTCATCAGCCAGGAATCTGATGTGCTTCTCATAACACCTCGCCAGTGTCGCCTTCCCACAAAATATCATCAAAGCCAAGTAATTGGCTCCAAAAGGATTTTTGACAAAGTCAACATACATTTCTGAGCATGTGATCAGCATTAGTGATTTAATGGCAGGAAGAACAGTGTGGTTGAAAAATGTGTAGTCAAGGAGACACTTTTCAAGCATGGTATCTGTAGTGGGTTGGAAAGTTCTAAATGGCACAACAAATTTGTTAAGTTTCCAGCATTTTGTATTTTTGAAATATTTTTATCTTGAAGATTAAAATTTGCAAGGCTACTTCGGTCGTTAGAGACGCTGAAGTGGAAACGCTTAACGAGCCTCGTCTGCTCCTCTTCACCATTCCGAAATGCCAACTTCAAATATATTCAACTCACATCGACAATATCGTTACTTCGGTTTATGTAGCGCTAAATATTTTACATTCCATAGACATAAAATTTTGATACAAACCAAATCAGAGAAGTCTTTCAAAGATTGCTTTATCAAGTTTAACGTGTTGTGTGGCAAAACCTTGCTACAAGTTAGCGTGGTCAGATACTGGTGAGTGGGTGGAGTTATAAGTAGAAGAGAGAAGGTGAAGTTGCAAGTGGGAGAGAGAGGGTAAAGTTTCAAGTGGGAGAAAGGGTGGAGTTATGATTGAGAGAAGGTGGAGTTATGAGTGGAAGAGAAGGTGGAGTTATGAATGAAAGAGAGGGTGGAGTAATGAGTGAGAGAGAGGGTGGAGTTATGATTGAGAGAAGATGGAGTTATGATTGAGAGAAGGTGGAGTTATGAGTGGAAGAGAAAGTGGAGTTATGAGTGAGAGAAAGGGTGGAGTTATAAGTGGGAGAGAAGGAAAAAAGTGTTCAAGAGACGAATCAATAGACCCAACTTGATGAAGATGAAACAACAGATGCGATTTGAGGCTTGTCAGTCTGTCTTGTTTCAATGCAGCCATGAACACAGCTCTAACACAACTACCCTTTTCTATGTGAATTACTCGTTCAGTCGCTAGGTGGCCAAATACTTTGTCGTAGTCCTGTGGTGTTTTCATACTTACACATCTGCGATTCAAAACTGACATCTTGACCACCAACAAAAGTCTTGAATGACGTTAAATATGACACAAAAATACCTGACGACGTGAAAAAGTGAGGTGAGGATGGTAGTGGTGGAATGTAGTTAATGTCGTCACTTCCGGAACTTTCTCTCCCATGTTCTTCATCACTAATTGAAGGATATCCGAAGGGTTTTTTAATGTTGTGAGTGAGGACACAACCAATGACCTTCCAATGACCTTGAATACTTCATCCACCTGGCTGTAGTTTTCCTTTTTTTTCACCATTTCTTCCAAAAAATCGCTCATATTATCGAGTTTCGAGCATTTCTCGTTTTTCTTATTTACATCGATGTTGTCGTTGTTGTTATTGTTGCTGTTCATAACTTTTTCTGTGATTTTATTGATATCGCGTGTTATATTTTCGTTGGTTTTGTTATTTTTATTGTTGATGAAGTTGTTGTGACATTGGTTGTTGTTGACGTAATCGAGTTGTGACAAAGGTTGACCCTCATCATCAGACACCATAAACTCATCTTCTATATACAAATCTTCTGTCGACTCTTCTTCCATCCCTTCTCCCATTTCCTCTAGCCACTCCCCTTTTTCCTCCAACCACTCCTTCTCTTTGATTTTCTCTGTGACGTCAGAGGGGGTTAAAGGAGTGACGTCATAAGATGTTGGAAAATTGGGGTCAAGGTTGAGAGGATGAAATTTGAAATGAATGAGTTTCTCATATTCGGGACTGGAGATGATTATGGAGGAGGGTCTAGTGGCCATGTGCGCATGCGCCGTATATGAGGCATCTTCCTCATCATTTTCATCTTCTTCCTTAACTCTCTTCGAAAAATATTTCTGAGACGCAGCAAAAACATTTTGCTCATCCCTTCTCTTGTTCATAACATCATTCTTATCCTGTCTCTTGTTCATGACATCACCATTCCCATCATTATTAGTACTGCTTTTTTTTGACATATTATCACACACACCACCTTTGCCATCTTCGTTTTGTCTACTTTTTTCCTCCTCCTCCACACCTCTGATGACGTCATCTTGAAGACTTTCCATCTAGCAAAAATTTTAAAAGTAGCGTTCAAAAACAAAGAACCCCACAAGGTTCAATTAATAAATAGCATTAAAAATAAAATAATAATACTAATAATAATAGCAAAATCATTAAAAAATAACTATATATACTATTAATAATAATCAAAAAAAAATTAATAATAATAGACCTTGTCATTCATCTGGCACACCTCTCCTGACAACAAGCTGATCTGTCTTTGCAGCACCTCCAACTTCTCCAATGTCACATTTTCTAACATTACGTCATCGAATATTGATTCTTTGCTGACGTCACTAGAAGACTCCATTTTATCCACTTCCCCTTCTATCCAGTCTTCTTCTGTGTCCCTTTTTGCTAAGCTGTTGACGTCATCCATGTTTAAAAACATGTAATCGCCATTTTGTTTATTATTGTTGTTTTTGATGACGTCATACAGTCTAGAACGACTCTTCTTGCGAATATTTTGTTTCTGGCATTCAAGACAAAAGTCATCAGTGTAGACGTCACGAATGTTCAGTTCTGTTGTCATTTTTTTAATATCCTTTTTTAAAATTCTATTTATTTCTTGCTTATTGTTTTCGATGGTACTGCCTAAATTTTGAAAATGTAGCATTGAATTTATTTTTTTTTATTCTTACCTTCAATTTCAGACTTGTTCTCGTTTGGCTTCTGCAATTGATATTGGTGAGAGGGAATGAGAGAGTTTTTGAAAACATTTTTTGCCATTTTTTTAGAGACATCATATGTATTTTTCTTTATTATTTTGTAACAAAAACATCAATTGAGGTGAAGCAAAAGCTATAATTTCGATAAGTTAAGCCTTATCAAAAAATTTAGCGAAAAAATTAAGTCGTAACTATGGTTATATAGGAATTCAATTAAAGACTATAATTATGAATCGTTAGTTAATTATTTGTAAAAAAATATATGTTATATTCATTTCAAGGGTATTATTTCAAATAATTAATTTTTCAAGAGATAACTCCAATGCAAAATAATTTTCTAAACGATGTCAAATTTTATCAAGACATCTCTATGTCCCCCTTCGGTCATGTCTTTATCAGTCTGCTCTCATCAGGCTAGTTTCTTAATAGAAGTTTTCAATGTGCCAAGAAAACATCCTAAGACCCCCACTACCAGCCTAATGATGAAGATGGGGTATGTTCCTAACCAACACGGAGGAACAGAGAGGTGAAAAATGGTGGTTTTAAAAAGATTACGCAGACTTACTCCTTGATCATATGATGCTTTTGATTATATCAAGGATTTTTATTTAGACGCCATTTTGATTGTGTTGTATTGTATTATGGCGCCATTTTGATTGTATTGTATTATGGCGCCATTTTGATTGTATTGTATTATGGCGCCATTTTGATCGTATAAAATGATGGCGACCTTGAGAGAAGGGTAAAAGACGCGGTAGAGTTTGTAGACAAGGAAGGAGGAGATGCTGAAACTTACGCCCACCAAACAAACCACGCTTGTTGCCTTCACTTTGTGGGTGGAGTTATGGAGTATTGAGGGGGCTTGTTATTGGGTACTATAAAATAATCACCAAACACTCCTAAGATTATGGAGAGTTGAAAAATATGGATGGATTTTGATTCATTAAAATTTATTGATATTCCTAAAATGCTAACTGAAATGACGTAACGAACAAACCAAGTCCAGTGGTGACCCACAAGTAGATTGAGCTGAAGACAAAGTATGTTTTCCTGCCTAGGTGCAAGGATAATGTGATGAGGTGGGGAGGAGTAAAGTCAGCTGCTGTGAGTTGATTGCTTCTATCGTCTGTCCTCAAGTAATAGTAGTTGTTAGAGGTGTTGGAGGTGTGGTATAAAAGATTTGGCAGCATTTTGTTGAAGGCTTGCTACAGAATTGACTGGCTCTGATTCGTTGATTTGTCACTTAGTTGATTGGTTATTTAATTAGGTCAGATTTTTTCTATATTTGGTAGTTTTACTTTTAATTTTTCTTATTCCAATTTATTTATTAGTTCACATTCTTTCATAATTATCACATCCACTGTCCATCACTTCATCCTACCTTACTCAAATCTATTTTCGACCACGTTCAAATTAACTTTCTCATGTTGTTATGGTTACGAAAGCCAATTGTCATCCCAAGCAGTGAATGTCATCCAAACTTTCTGGTCATTTTTTTGATTTTTCCCTTATTTTTTGACTGATGTCCATAGTATTGTTGAATATTATTATTATTTCATATTATGATTTTTTTTAAATAATTGTTATTTTTATTATTTTTATGATTCTTAATCGTAGTTTTATTTTTCAGTCATTATTGTTATTTGAATCACCAGCAATCAGCACCAATCAATATTTACTAACAACCGACACGTGACACTTATCAGCCAATCAAACTCGTTCAAGCAAGTGTAATATTTAGTTTTGACTGTCTTCAACAAAGCCATGTTTTCCTTTGACAACCACTATCTTCAGCATCGGCAATCACTTTAATTTATTGGACTTTTTGATTAATATTGTTTTTTTTTTTATTTTATTTTTTTTATTTATTAATTATTGATTTTATTATTTCTCTTTTAATTGTTGTCGATTTTTCTCAAACCTCGATAAATCAAGCAGTAACAAAGCACACAAAACTTGTATCAATTCATCCACTGTGGTCTCAAAACTTTTGCATTCTCACCGCTTCAATGTTGAAATTTTTGACCTTATTTGCTGGCAGAAAACACCGATGTTTGCAAAAAATGCAAAACTACGCTAGTTGAAAACATCATTTGAGTTCACAAATTTTCAACTTTTTCAAGCTATGTTGTCTAATCAGTTGCCAACTTAAATAATTTATTCACAACTAGAAAATAATTAAAACTATTTTATTTACAAGCATCTCTATTTGCTTTAACTTTTCAGCATAAGAAGGACAAATGTGAGACATGTATGTTGCATGTTAATGATATTACTGCAGGCGATCGATAAGACACACTGGCTCTTGCAGCAAGTCCCATACGTGTCGGCCATGTTCAAATTTATAAGTTTCTTTAACTACGAAGTTTTATCTCTTTAAATTTTTTTTTTGCCACTTGGAGGGAATTATGATTAAATGGCGGAAAAGCATTAGAAATATTGAAAAACCAAAAAAAAATATTTTTAGTTATTTGAAAAACTCGAATGTTTGATATTTCCACAAATATACTTCGTAACCATTTGAGACTTTTGCACTGTAGTGACATCTGACGAGTGAACATTTCTTCTGTTTACCTATGATTAGAACGAAAAATATTTATATTATTATAAAAATATTTATATTATTTAAGAAGTGATATTGGAAAATCTTTTTTAATTAAATAACAAAAAAAATCTGCAGAATTTAATTTGGTGGACTTCAACATGTTTTCGAGAAACTGCTGTTGGAAATGACAGTGATGAGCTGAAAAATAAGTTGGCCTTTCAGAAAAGTTGTTAGCCAGTGTAGAGGTTTGAGAAAAACATAGCTGAAGCAATGATCTTGGAAAAGAGATTCAACTGTATGCTTCAAAGTTTGCTGGAAAGTTTACAGAAGTGTAACATGGACAGAAGCCGTGAGGTAGTAAGAACATCAATGAGTTTTCTTCTGTGCATGCAATTTGCAGAGTTTCTATTATTTTATGGCGATTGTAAGCAGAGAAACTTTTCGAGATTTTAATAAAAATTGGAAAAAAAATTTCTCTTTAAGGTTTAGTTAGATACTAACTTGTGAGCAGATGCGACTTGAGGAATGACTTATAGATAAGTTAATGTTTAAAGTTTCATTGTGAAGCCATTATTAGGTTGAAACACTGAATACAGTCTCTAATCAACATGAGAATCATAAAAACGCGAAAATATTTGAATTTTTTATTTTGACGAAGCTTCGATATATTCTATAACATCATCAGGTAACTAATTACTTTTTGATGATATAGAATATATCGAATATTGTCATTTTTCAAAAAATCAGAATTTTTGAGCGAATCATTTACAAATTATATTTAACAGTTAAAGTTAAGTACATTTATTGATGAAATATTTTCACCAATTTAAATTTTTATTTATCATGAAAATTATTAATAATAAATTTAGATTTTTTTATATCTAGAAAAAAATATATTTTGTTAATTTAGTTTTAAATTATCAAAAGGTTTTGATGTCGTTTAGATTATCCTAGCTTCCGCTGAGTGTTTTTATTTCTTGGTTTTTTTCATCAAAGTTGCCTGATTTATTTCTTTGGAATACCAACATGGAATATAACTTAGGTTACTTGTATACATTTTTCATTGTTAAGAAAGTTTTTTTTCTTGAAATCTTTTTTTCGTCAATAAAAATTTATAAATATTAGAAAGAAATTCAGCTTTTTAAATAATTTAAATTTTTGATATATTTTTTTAATGTCAATTCATTCAATTTTGATATTAAATTTTTTAATTATTGTAAAAGAAATCATAGATAAATTGTGATATTATATTTGGTCTCATATACTCTTACAAAGCTTTATTATTTTTGCAATCATAGTTATCCTGAATGTTAAAATAGTAAAAGAAATTTTTTGAAATAAAAATAATATGTGCCATTGTGTTAATAAATAAAAAACTATTCTTTAAACTCTTATTATTTAGGCTACAATGCTTCAATTTTACTTGAGCTTTATGTTAAAGATTAATATTGGCTAACACTTCATGATAAAGCTGAACTTCTAGAAAATTATAGTTTTTGGTTCTCAATAAATGTGTTCAAAATTTCTTTTATTTGATGTTTTTTGTTGGATAATTTTCATTAAATCAAAAGGAGTGTAATCATTATAGCAGTGCATTTCAATGTTTCTCGTCTAATTTTCAATTAAAACTTTATTTTTGTTGGCTTAATGTGGTTTTGCTCAAATTAATGATTAATAATTTGATTAACAAACATACACATGTAAGCATCAACAAATGTATACTCAATAACTCAGATACAGATAAAACACTTTTTATTAGTATTGTATATTTGCATAAGAGAGTTGTTGACAAACAATCACAACAGTGAGTATATCAGAATCGACATGGAAAAATGCCGACCCTGTTTCTGTCCTCCTCCCTTCCAGCACTGACTTACAAATGCTTTCATGTCTGTTTTTATATATAAAATCACCAAATTTTATTACTTCTATTTGTACTACTATACTCTTCATATCAATGTTACTATTTTATAATTTGTCTTAGTTGAAGGCATCATTCCATCTTTGTTCATTCATCTCATGCCAACTTCATTAACCATTCACATCTCAAAGCATTTATATATCAAATCTATCAGCCCACCCACCATACAGTCAAAGATGCCCCTCGGAAAAGACTGAAAGAAATAAAAGTTGAAAAGAGTAATCAATCTGATGAGCACTTAAACAATAATGATGATGTCTCATGTGAGTCTCAATGGTGGTCGTGTGGGTAGGTTGGTGTGGTATCATATGGGGTCATGATGATGGTTCTTACATGTTGATGATACAACTGACACCACAGTAACAGTGACATCAGAAAAGGAATCTCCCCAGTGCCATAAATACAGCAGTAATGATGTGTCATACTGTTGTGAGCACTGTGGCAAGTTGTGCAAGACTTTTCAGAGACTCAAAAATCATATTGAGGTGTGTGTGGAAGCTTTGGTGTTTTTTTTATTCTGTTTGTGTGTGTGTGTGTGTGTGTGTGTGTGCTATAAACGATTTCAGAAGCACAAATAAAGCAACAAGAACAATAACAACAATCGAAACAACAGAAGTAACAAAAACAACAATAATAGCCACAACAATCAAAACAATAAAACAACAACAATCGAAAACAATGGCTACAACAATAATCGAAATAAAAAGAGCAACAACAACAAATATAGCAACATCAATCAAAACAATAGCATCATTTATCAAAACAATAACAGCAATAAAAGCAGCAGCAACAACAACAATAGCAACAAGCAAAGCAACAGCAGCAACAAGCATAGCAACAATCAAAACAAAAGCATCAACAACAATCGAAACAATAGCAACAACAAAAATTCGAAAAACAAAGAGCAACAACAACTACAATAATAGCAACAGCAATCAAAACAATAGCAACAATAACAACAGTTTTGACAAAGTCTTATCCTGCACGTTTCCGAGATGCAACAGAGTAGCTGCCAGTAAAGCAGGTCTGGCAAACCACGTGAGACAGAAGCACCAGACACAAGTAAGCATAAAGTGACAATACTGCGGGCTGAACTTCAAACCACAAGGCATTTATAACCACAAGAAAAAATGCTCATCTCTCAATCCCTTGCACCTACCTCATGGTGGATGAACGCAAAACAGTGTGTGTGTGTGTGTGTGGTTCTATGTATCAAAAATCTTAGCTCACTTTTGAATAAACTTTAATTTCTCTTGAGTTGACGTCATTGTGCAAAATCAAACTTTTGGAATTAATGCATATAAATGCTAGTTGCAAATTCTTTTAATTGCGCAATAAAGACTTCATAGATGCATTTATTTTTTTAACAATGTTCTGTTGATAAGGTATGCATGTGTCAACTACCTTCAATGAACTTCTGTGCACCACACACACATACAGACATCACATCGATTGCATATGCATCGTGACACACACACATATATTGCTCACAAAGGTGGTGCACAGAAAGAGCACCGATGAGTCATCAGAAAGGCAGACCTTTCAATGCTACATATGTGACAAACATTCGATCTCCTCAGAGGGACTTAAAAGACACATGTGGATACATACTGGCGAAAAAAGGTGTGTGGCATTGCATGTTTGTGGATGTGAGTAATAAACCATTTCACATGCATAACGTGTTTGATCACAGATGTGTTTGCAGCGTATGTGGCAAACAGTTCTCTCGACCCGAGCTGCTCAAGAGGCATTCAAAGATCCACACAGGGGAAGAACCTTACTCCTGTAGTTTTTGTGGCAAAAAGTTTGTTTTCAGTCAGCACCTCAAGAAACACATCAGAATCCATACCGGGGAGAAACCCTACGTGTGTCACGTGTGTAGCAGAGGGTACGCCAACTCGGAAACCTTGAGAAAGCATATCGAGACACATCGTCGCCTCTAAGAGCATCCTCACCACCATTATTATTATTATTTAAATTTATGGTGATATTATTATTGATTGATTGTTTAGATATTCACCGTTTGTTTCGTTTGGGCCATGATTACGGACGAGATTGGCTTATGAAAGTCTGTAGATAATGTTTATAAAATGATGTAAATCCGTTTGATCGACCTGTATAATACACCATACCTTGTTGACCGATTTTTGTGTATATATCTAGTTAATTTGCTGCTAAATAAAATGTTTTTTTAATAAAAGATATTTTAATTCCAGTTTTTGAAAGTTCAATCGGAAAGTTAGAGATTTTAAGAGGTCGGGTCACTTTTAGTTTAAGTTTATTTTTGAGACTACTATTCGAGAAAAATAAATTTAAACGACGTTGCATATTGAAAATAGTCAACAAAAATGCTCATTTGAAAAGATACCAATTTAATGTGATGAAATAAGTTACTTTAATTTTTTTGTCTTTCAAAGAGTTTACAAGTGCATACTAGCGAAGAAGAAATGGAAGAAGATAAATCTACAAGTGCTTCTGATTTAATATCAAATAGAACCAGCAAAGACCACAGGGCTTTTGAGGAAATGGACTGGGATTTAGTGAGTGATAAATGCTTTCTAAAAATTTTTATCAAGTAACTGACATCACCACAATATATTGTGTCTAGTGTGGTGATGTTGTAAGTGAATATTATGATTAGAATTATGATTATTATGAAATTATCATTATGATGAGAATTTCACTGACAATGATGTCGTTGCACACTGAAAATTTATTGTTGGATGTGTGTTTTGTCACCATGTTTTGATGTGTGTTTATAATGATACAAATGAAGATTTAAAACTTCATGTATGATCGCACTCACAAACACGGACAAATAAATTCACAAAAAACAACTCAGCCAACTAAAGCCACCATACATTACAGCATTTTGACAGAGTCTTTGCATCAGATGACAAGGTACAACCAATCATCAACAACGTCTTCAGGTGGAAGGGAGAAGGTTCCAGAATTCATAATCATTTTTCAAAATTGTTCATTTCTTATTAATAAAATTTAATTTAAATTAATACACTTGTATGATATTTTGTGATGAACAAATGGTGTTGCAGCAAAGGAAGTGCTCTTATCAGGCAGTTTCGACAACTGGTCCAGTCAGCTGCCTCTTGTTAAAACGTTGGTTTTTCTGTCATTGTTAACATTATCAATACTATTTCTACTGTTCTTTTAGTTGGACTTGCAGCTAAGGATTTTCAATAAAACCAATAATTTTTCTTATGATTAAAATATTCATATATTATTGATTAATGCCACAACATGAAGAATTGTTTGCATAACGGCAAAACATCCTTTCCTTCTTCTCCACTTATTCTTCCCCTCCACTCCACTCTCCTTCTTTCCCTTTTCTCCACCCTCCTTCTTCCCCCCATTCCATTTTCTTTCTTCACCCTATTTCCTCCCCTTCACTCCAGCTTTCATCTTCCCCCCTTCTCTTCTCCACTCCAACCTTCTTTCCCCTACTCCACCCTTCTGTCACAGGGAGTCAGAATTTTACACCATAAAGCCTCTCATTCAAGGATGTCATCAATATAAGTTTCTGGTCGATGGAGAATGGAAGGTGCATGATTTAGAGGTGGGTGGGTTGTGGTGTAGTGGCATGGTGGGTGGAAGACTGACATAGTTCTGGTAGTGTGGGGTGCTGTCAGGTTGTGGTGGTGGGTGGGATGTTGTTTCATGGATGTGGTGGTAGGTAAAGCTATTTCAAGGGTGAGGTGGTTGATGGAGTGCTGTGTCATGGTTGTGGGTGAAGTGCTGTGTCGTTTGATGGCCTCATGAGTGTGGCATGATTATTTTGTTTGGCAGTGTTGTATCTTTCTTAAATTAATTTATTAGGAAAATTCTATTTCCAAATTAGATTTTTGAGCTGATATTAATATAACATTTTCAGTTAGTTATTATATATTTATATTGTCACCACCAGCATTATATTACAACCACTAATATTATCACACCTGTACTGAAACTTTGATGCTGACAGACAACTAACAAGTTGCAAGGAGAGGAAGTGAATGTAGTGACAGTGAGGGGGGCTGATAATGATGTTTTTGTTTCCCTGGCCAAAGATGATGTGCGCACTGCAAGTAACAACAGCATCTTTTCATTGCAACTCCACCACTCCATTACTTTCATTCAATACTTATCATCTTATCAAACATTTTATAGTCTCACTATAATCATCATTCAATAGTTTTGAATGCATAGCTAACATTTCCATGTCTTTTTTCAGATTTATCTAAACTTCATTTCAAAACTGGCTGGACTCAAGAGGTGGATACTTTATTGCCCTGTCAATCATCCACCCACCCATTCCACACCAATCCTGCCATCCACCTACCAATCCATTTCAACCTCAACCCTGCCATTCACCTAACACTAAACATACAACCAACCACATCCAGCTTCCTCCCAGAGGACTGGGTTATGGCTTCTTAAGATCAGGTCCCAATCTCCTCCCACCCCAACTCTCCAACACTGTTCTCAATGATGAAGTTCAAGCCAAGGTTCAATAACTCAATCCTCTTTTCTATAACATCCTAAATTAAAATTCTCACTATCTTTCTTCAAATTTTTTCATTTCTATTGTTAGTTTTGTTAACCCTTCTTTCCTGCATGTATATGGTTTAGATAGTTAGCCATAAATAATGCATCCTACTTTAGTGTGACCCCACCATCCTTCCCCAACCAACACACGTGGTCCTGAACCACCTCTACACCCTCTCTATTAAGGTTTGTCTTCATCATATGCTACTCAAATCTAGGCATATTAAAACATACCTCAAACACAGGTTAACTTAAACATTTATGTTGTTTTCTTTTGATACAAAATTGGAGCAATTTATCATCACTTGCTAACCATGCAGGATGGTGTATTGGTGATGGCGAGCACATACAGATTCAGGAAGAAGTACATCACCACCCTCATCTACAAACCAATATGATGTGGTGACAATGTTGTAGATATGACCAACATGTACATACAACCTTTTCAATAAATCTAACAAATATTTCTTTATTTAACAGTATTTCAAAACATTTAGTCACATCAGTCCTTCAATCACTCTGAGGCATTCGACTTTCTTGAAAGTGATCTTGATGCACTCCTTGACTTCCTTGAATCACTCCTCGAGACCGACCTCTTGGAGTGACTCCTTGAGGCAGATCTTTTTGACCTACTTCTTGAGGCAGATCTTTTTGAAGCACTCCTGGAAGCAGATCTCTTTGACCTACTGTGAGACCTGTCCACCTTGCTTCTCTTCTCTGACTTCTCCCTAGACTTGGACCGATCTTCAGATGCTGCAGACCTAGACCTCTTTCGAGAGTTTGAAACTGAATGGTTGTTTCTGGCTGACCTTGATTTGCTTCTTGACCTACCTGAGCCTGACCTTGGACCTCTTGAATCTGACCTAGATCTTGACCTTTGACCTCTTGAATCTGACCTAGATCTCGACCTGCGATCTCTTGAATATGATCTATACCTTTTGCTCTTTTTACCAGATCTTGACCTAGATCTTCTTTTACGACCTGATCTGGATCGAGATTTTCTATAAGAATCAGACCTAGACCGATATCTACGAGATGAAGATCTTCTCCTTGAGCGAGACCTGCTTCTCCTGCCTGCATACCTGTCAAAAATGAAGCAGATGCAATGGTGATCGATATAAGAGAAAACAACATTCCAAATTAATTTCATTCAAACTCAATTACCAGATATGGTGTAAAAATGTCAATTAAATGTCTAAACGTTAATAAAAAAGGTCGAAATCGTGCAGTAGTAGGTAGTAGTGATGATGATCAATGGGTTACTCGGTTGATAGGTGGGTGGTGTGAATCACTTGAAGATCACTAACAGATTTTTGAAGTTATTATGTCAAAATATCATTACATTTTGTATTATTTTAATTAATTGCTCGACGCTAATGCCGGCCAAAATTATGTAAAATTTAGGCCAGTAGCAACACAAACCTTCTCCTTCCATTGTACCTCTGGTTACAGTCATAGGCATAGTGCCCTCTTTCTCCACACTCATAACATCGATCATCGGGATTGAATCGTCTGCCCATTGGAGGGGGAGGGGCTCTTCTTCCCGAGTCCCAAGGTTTCACCCGAGACTTTCCAGTTGAAAACTCCACTCTTGCTCGCACACCACATACAGAACTTGCAATTTATTTGAATATGTTTATAAGAATATAAAAATTGAATGAAAAAACTCACGCTCCATCAAGATTTTTGACAGCATCTTCCGCGTCTCTAGAATCTTCATACTCTACAAAAGCAAATCCCGATGGATTACGAGCCACCCAAACATTTTTAATTCGACCGCATGACGAAAAGATTCGTTCTATTTCATTCTCGGTAGCGTCTTTAGGTAAATCTCCGACGTAGATTTTGCAATCTAAAGAACTTGAAGAATTTCGACCTCTAGACATGGTATGACCTTGAATTTATGCTTATTTTTTGTTATTTAATTTAAAAACGTAGTTAAAACCAAATTTATTTCGAAATCAAATGCACCATGGAATCGCAAAAGTTAAATAAGCCGAGCCGGCAAAATGGAGTTTATAGCATAGCGCATAACTTAAACAACTAAAGTAACATTTGTTGCATAATTTTATGAGTTAAAAAAGCTTTTTCAAAAATATAAATTAAAGATAATGGAATTTTTTTAAAATTTACATTATTTTTATATTATCGTGCCAAGCCGTAAATTGTGAAAGTTCTGCAAGCAATTTTCAAAAGTAAATACGTATAAAATGGGCCGTTATGACAATAATAAAGTTTTTGTCGGAAATTTACCAAAGGATGCTAAAGAAAACGAAGTCGAAAATGCATTTTCCCCTTTTGGGATGATTAAAGGTGTGTGGGTAGCTCGCAACCCTCCGGGGTTCGGGTTTGTCACTTACGAAGATCCAAGGGATGCCATGGATGCTGTCAAAATACTTGACGGAACGTTAGAATTATTTTGTATATGGTCTTCTCAATTCTCCACTTAAAAAATTCTTCTAGTCTCATTACGTTATGAAGGGCTCTGATTTTGTACTAATTTTAATTGTAAATTATCACAAATTCAAAGTATTTTTTTAAAAATATTTTTAAAGTATAAAGCTGCTTTCTAACTGATAAATTGTGCTTCCAGTTTTTCCATAGTTTCTGCTATCAAAACCAAGTCATCTGAATAAAGCAGTTCATAAAGAGCACTTTTTCTTTCATCTTCAGATCTATCGTCTGAAAACAGAAGAAAAAGTGCTCTATATGAACTGTTTTATGCAGATGACTTGGTCATGATGGCAGAGACTATGGAAGAACAGAAAACACAATTCATCCATTGGAAGGCAGCTTCTGGGTTAGGTCTAGAAGATGTTTATGACATAGAGAGAAAGGGTTAGGTTGTGGAAAAGTCAGTGACCCTTTGAAAAAAGGAATAATACTGATACTGAGAGTTTAATTTGAAATAACCTGAATGGGATTTAAGATTTTTAAACATAAGCTGAATATATACTAGTAGCTTCACAGTGTGAATTGATTATTATTTTTTGCAATATTCACTCAGCAAGATTCATCATATGCACTCCACAACCTGCAGAAATGTTTGTGGTGTCAAAGTTAAAGTTCAGCTTTCAATCAATCGAGATGGACCTCGCAAAAACAATGGCGATGGCAGATGTTTCAACTGTGGGGGCAGGGGACATTTTGCTTACAGTTGTACTGCTCCCGCTAAATCCAACCACTCAACACCATTCCATAGATCACAATCTAGGTCATTCAGAAGATATAGATCACCATCCACATCATTTAGGAGGTTTAACTCAAGATCCAGGTCATTTAGAAGGTCAAGATCCAGGTCATTTAGAATGTATAGGTCCCCGAGAGCATCCATGAGAGAAATATCACCAATTTTGAAAAATTTGTTTGATCCTCCTATGGTGTCTTACACATGCCTTATTTCCCCTCGACCATCAAGGTATGACACACGCCCCATTTCCCCTCGACCATCAAGGTATGACACATGCCCCATTCCCCCTCGACCATCAAGGTATAACACACGCCCCATTTCCCCTCGACCATCAAGGTATGACACATGCCCCATTCCCCTTCGACCATCAAGGTATAACACACGCCTTATTTCTCCTCGACCATCAGGGTATGACACACGCCCCATTTCCCCTCAACCATCACCATTTGACACAAGACCTATTGACTTCTTTAGATATTAAATACTTATCATTTTCCTTGCTATATTAATTATTATTGTTTTGTTTAAAAAAATATATTTTGACTTCATGATTTTTATTTGTGCTGATTCACTAAATATATGTTTGCTCCAAGTTTTGTGTAAATCTTCTGGTATTTTCTAATTTTTTAAATGGCTTAAACGTCTTTATGATCTTTTAAAATTATTTTAAAAGTATATTTCATAAGTCATTTCAGATTTCTGTAGGCGTCCCAGTAGCTGAGATATACAGCAGTTGGCTAATACAGTTTCTCCACTTAACTCTATTGAGTGGGTCTACATTTTCCAGGCCATAGGATTCCATATCCTTTTCAACACCAATCAACCAAGTTTTTGCTGGTCTACCACGGGAACGACCTCCAGGCAGAGGAAATTCTACCACCTCTTTGATACATATGGACGAACGTCTCACGTGACCATACCAACGATGACGACGGCTCTGTAGCAGCGTTCTTATGTCTGGAATTTTAAGTTTTGTGAAGAAAACTGATGATGGACTTCTGTCCTTTGGCTTAACGCCTTATATCCAGCAAATCATGGACCTATCGTTGCGCTGTAACCTTTACAAAACAGCAACTGTTGGCGCCCAGTTTTCACTGCCATGTAACAAGGCAGAACGCACACAAGATGTGTATATTTTGCCACGAAATTCCAAAGTGGTGTGTTCAGAGGTCAATATGGGCAACAGTTTTTAAAATTTTTTCAGGTAACTGAACATCTGGTGATAACTGCCAGTTTACAACCTCCACCTGCACACAACATATCACCAAGGTAGCAAAACTTTGGTTCTACATCCAGTGTGGCATTACCAACAATAACCTCTTTGATAGGCCTATAATCCAAAGATGGCGCTGAATTGAGACAGCGAGGACATACGTAAGCCTGATCCTTCAGTCTTCCAGTCAGACTACGACATCTTTTGGGAACCGAATGAGAGCAACTAGAGCAAAAAACTGGGTTGATTCCATCGCCTTTGCGGCATACACTGCAAGGAAAAGCTCCAGAATCCCTCAAGTATTCAGAACCGAGCATCATAAATTTTGTTTTTTGGAGTTCACCCGCAATCCTTCATTTTCTATTTCCATTTTTTAAATTTGGATATACAATCATCTAGCGATTCTGAGATCAAAACCAGGTCATCAGCATATAAAAATCTCCAAGAGACAGCGGTTCTTAACTCTCTAGACAAAGCTTCCAAAACAAGAATAAAAAGTAAAAGACTCAATACAGATTCTTGATGTACACCAACATTTACACCAAACTCATCGCTGAGCTGGTTATTAATGCGTATTCGACTTTTTGCTCCAATATACATGCTCTGAACTACACTGACAGCCCATTCTTCAACCCCGACCTTTCTCATTGCCCACCAAATCACAAAGCGCGGAACTCGATCAAAGGCCTTCTCTAGGTCAACGAAAACAAGAGTGGTTTAGATATTTTTTCCTGCAACTGACGAACAATAAAAACTGCGTCAGTGGCGCTTCTTCCAGAAACGAAGCTAAACTGCATCTCATCAATATCCACCATCTTCCTGATTTGTCGCTCTAGGACGTGCTCAATAAGCTTCATCACATGATCTGTCAGCTTGAGGCCTCTATAATTTCATCGATCCAAAACATCCCCCTTACCTTTGTAGAGGTTTACAATGATGCTATCACGCCAATCAGCAAGAACAACACCTTCAGCAATAACTGATTTTATAAGGTGGGCCAACACTTCTAAATCTACAGAACCAGACGCCTTCAACATTTCAGCCACTATGACAGGAGATCCTGCTGTTTTGCGACACTTCATTTTTTTATAGCATCATTGGCCTGATGAAGTATAATAACCCAAATCAAATTTTAAAGTCAACAAACACAACGTATTTGTTTTAAAAAAGACGTAAGAACCCGAGTGTACCTCCCAGGCAGCGGAGTGCAATGCACACCCGCATATTTATAGTGCCTAATATAATAATGAACGTTATCTTGCGTACACACTCTTAAACATCAACCTACAAAAAATCACATCTGCATCCACTATATTAACACACCCAGTCATACCCACACCTAGTCACATCCACACCCAGTCACATCTGATCTCCTTGGTGAACAGCCTCCATTTTAACCTCTTCCCATAAAACACGCTTTGAATTTTATTGACCCTTTCTAGAACAAGCATTTTTTAAAATATAATTTTGAACATTAAACAATACTGTCAATTTAAATAGCGCTTAACTGAGAAACATATGGACAATGCAGTCATAAATATTTAAAAGTTCGAAAGGTATTGAACAGTAGAGTTGTTATTGCATTTAGTTTGTTATGAAAGAAACCAAGCAACATCAAAACAAATGCATAAATTGCCAGCACAACAATCACTTCAACACAAACTCAATACTTCGATCGTCAGCATCCAGATATGCTCGCAAAGGAATTCATTATTTTTATTAAAATCATTTTTTTGTTTAAGATTTCTCTCCATCTTCATTATTCATATTGTTTTCTTGTATCTCCATCATCATCATCACCACCCCAATCATCATCAGCACCACCATTCTCATTATCATCATCACCATCCTCATCACCGCCCCTATCCTCATCATCACCATATCACTTCACCAATAGAAAACGTTCTAGTAACTTTTTCAACAAAACCACAAGGATTTAATGATAACAAGTCTATATAATTTATAAGATGTGGTCAAAACAATGCATTTTAAGCCATCCAAACTCTTGCCTCAGTTGTTCTCTCTACTGATCAATAAGAAATATAGATTGTTTATCAAAATCCAACATCATCATCATCACCCTCATCATCTTCTTCATCCTCTTCTTCATCAACACTTTAAAAAGAAATGCTCACGTTTTTGACGAGTTTGAGAGAAGTTTTAAAATGTTTTATTTCCTTCTTTTATGCATGGTGCTTGTACAAGCCAAAAAAGATGTCTATATATCTAACGATCTCTTCACTAGGAAACCTGATCTTGATGCCATTGCTCCTTTCAGCGAAGGAAAGACGTGGACGGTAATAGAAAGAATTATACAGAAATACATGATAAAAAATCAAAATGAAAAAAAAATTTAATAATAGTTCTGAAAGATGTTAATAATAAAAGAAAATTATGAAGCGCTTCCCATTTTAGCGCCCTAAAAACATTTTTAGACGGCGCGTGAATTGAAATGAAGTTGAATACGAGCATTTATGAAAAGAAAATATTTAGAAATTTATTGAAAGTTTTTGCAACTTAAATTTTCATTTTTGATAGACTCGAAACTCGCCAGAAAATATTACTTATACACCCAAAAATAGTTGATTCAGAGGAGAGTGGATGGCAAAATTGATTTCTACAGAAACTGGAAAGATTATGAAGATGGATTTGGTGACTTTCAAAGAGATTTTTGGATTGGTTGGTAGACAATATTTTTTAACCCAAAATCACACTACACCACATCCCACTACGCCACCCAGGACTCAGATCTCTCCACTTATTGACCAGAAAAGGATCAGAATTGCTGATTGTGATGATGAAAGTTGATGGAACTGTGAAGTATGCCAAATACAGCCAATTCCAAATTGATACTGCCAGCACTAAATATAAATTGAGCATCTCTGGTTACTCAGGCAATGCTGGTATGTGGCAAGTTTCCATCAGAACTCCCATTGCTTTAAATGATTTTTTAAACAATTTTTGCTGTTTTTATGGTTTGTAGAAGTCTAGTAGCAAATTTTGATTTTCATTTATATAACACCTAAAGATCCCTTAGAGCACCAAAGGATCCTTTATAGAACCAAAGAATCCTTATAGCACCAAAGAATACATAATACTTCTATCTCATTTTGATCCATAACCAACTTCTGGCAGGTAATGACATGCAGTTTCATAATGGCCAGTCATTCAGCACCCGAGACAATGATAACGACCCACAGGATAAAGAGGACTGTGCCAATAGATTCAAGGGAGCTTGGTGGTATAAAACTTGTCACCGTAGCAACTTGAATGGTCTTTACCTCCAAGGCAAACACAGCTCTTATGCTGATGGTGTCAACTGGAAGTCTTTCACTACCTACCATGAGTCTCTCAAGGAGGTCAGGATGCTGATTAGTGTCTGAAGATCTTTAGCGTATCTGCATTTCTCTTATTATTATCAAGGATGTTGGTGAAATGAGTTAGAAATGGCAATAAAAATTGATTTCCAAACAATTATTTTAATAAATTTATAGCAAAATGGCGTAATATCTTTGTTGACATGAAGTTGCAGTTTTAAGTTTGTATACTTAGTAATGTGGGTTCAACTTACGAAAAGCTTCTTATTATTATTCGATTAATAAGTGTTCGATTCAAATCGGTAACGAGGAAAGGTCGTGTGAAGGTCTGAAATGTCAAAGACTCGAGAGGTCTTACATGTCACCACCATATTTAGACGGCAAGTGACCCTCATTTTTTCTGAGCTTCACTTCAAACACTGAAGAAATACCATTAAATCAGATTTTCTTGTATTTTTGAGACTTCATAATGGAATCGAATTAAGTGAGACACCAAAGACTTCGTTAAATAAAACAACTTTTTAACGGTACAAAAAACTATTTTTAAACTTCAATTATGAAGTGACTTGAAACAAATTAAAGTGAATTTATATAAAAGCTAATCAAATAATAATGCTAAAAAAGTAGGAAATTGAATGGATTTGAGAATGTTGCTTGTGGAAAGCATCATAACGGTGAAAGCTCAAATGAACGATACAATATTGAGTAATTGAGAACATTGTAAAAAATCAAAAGCAATATAGAAAACTAGAGGCACTACAAAGCTCTTGCAAGCAATTGAAAGGATCTTTGAGAAGTGGAAACAAATTTAAACTTATAATAGAAACAAACACTAAGGTTTATTGAGAAACTTAATACACGAAACTTCATAAAAGTATCTTAAATTATCTAGTTTATAGATAAAGTAAGATACTCTTACGAAAAGCTTCGTGTATTAAGTTTCTCAATAAACCTTTGTTTGTTTCTATTTATATTGGTTTCCCGCTATTTTACGTCAAATTTAAACTTCATAACCGTTTGTAACCTGTTTAAGCAAGCGTTGAATTATTTGGAATAAACTAAGATTCGATTGTGCAACATTTCAGACTTTTCTTCAACTCTTTATTATACATGACAAATAAAAAAATTGGATGGCTAATAATAATAATAATGAGAAAAACATGGTTAGCCTTGTTTTTGCTTGGAGCACAACTTGGCCACTAAAGCAGACAGCTGTAAAAGACTGCACATCCCCTCAGCTACCACTATGTGAGCATGCGCCAACTCCTGTGGGCGTGAAGAAGGAGGATATAAAGATAGTAGTAACAAACAATAACAACTAAATACCATTATTAGCGGGTTGTAATGGATAAAGTTGTAACAATAATAAGATGCATACGAATGTACCATATTAAGACATAACAAATGATGTTATTGATGATGACCTTGATGAACTTGAGTTTGGTGACCTCCCTGAGGCCTGCATGAGTCTTGCACACTCTGAACATCACTGACAATATATCCTCACTGCTGTAACCTTGGTTACGCATCATTATATCAATAAGTATAGTTGAAAAATAATTGTGAAATCATGGAAAAAATGATCACTTGAATCTGGCTATAAAAAGAACATTATCATTCATCATAAGATGAATTAGCAATTCAAAAACAACAAATCTATTGGAGAACTGAGTTTAAAATTTAATGAATTCTTCATCAAAAGACCACAAAACACGTAACCATGAAAACACTTCCTCACACACAAAACAACCTAGAGTGTACAAATGGTGGACAATGCGATATGATTGGTTGAAATCTCCTTGACTGCACTTGCTCAGCAAATCAGAAACGAGCATCGGATGAGGTTCATCACAAACCTGTTGTGATTGGTGGTTAGTTTCCAAGGTGAGCGGGTTTAATAACTTTTGATAATGTTCTTTTTATAGCCAGATGTTCTATTTATAGACAAAGGTATGTTCACCTTGAAAACATTCTCACTGTTGACATGAGAGAAGCCCTGAACTGTAGACTGTAGGTTATTCAGAGCCTGTGAGTGTCATTTTGTTTATCTATTTACCTATCTATCTACTCTTTTATCTACCCACCTACCTGTCTCATATCACCTTGTGAAGTAAATATGACAGCTTCCAATCCTGAGTCATCGTGACTTACTTTTTCTAACTCACACACCTTGATGATAATGGCACCGATGAGAATAACAGTGATGATACCAACTATATCAATATTCATTTTATATCACACAGCTCTACATGTTTCAATAGCTGGTAGCAGTGTGCCTATATTTAGCTTATACTGCTGTACATGTGCCTGTAGATTGGGTTGGTAGCAGCCAATAGTTGTTGAATGATGATAAATCAAACCTGTAATAGTCTGACAAGTATTTGAGCGTCTGTCAACTTGGAGTACCTCAGCACTGCGCATCTCGATTGGATCGGTTCTGTGTGTGTGATGGTAGGTGTGTTAATCTTTTTTAGCACAGATTGACTTGATGCACACACCAATAATTTTTTCAGAGTTGTTACATGCAAAGGCAAAACGAGTGGTGCGAGAATACAACTCCATAGTTCTTCTGAGAGCTTGCTGAGCTCCATCTGTCATGCTGTAGTGAGTGGGTGGTGGATAGATGAGTGTGTTGATGGATGGATGCATAGTTGCATTGGTATGTAGATGGATGTTTAGTTGAATTGGTAGGTAGGTACCCACCTGTCAGCTTCATCAAGAATCACAAACTTGTGTCTGTTTGCTGGCAGGGTGACCTGTTGATTGGACACCTTGTAGTTTAACTATGTTGAAACTCACAAGTTTCTTAATAAAATAAAAGTGCATGGAGATTTAAATTTTTTTGAAGTCATATTAAATTTTAACAACGTAATCAATCAATCAAATCCTTTTTATAGCCCGTTTTCCTTTACCAAGGGTTGGGCTTTTTGAAAGTTCTATCTCAAAATCGGCTTTTCCATTCAGAGCAATTGAGTGGATCCTCACAAACCATGTCTAGCTTTCTTTTATCATTCAATATGAGCTCAAAAATAAAATAAATATAATGAAGCTCCAACCTTTTGTTGTGCAAACATTTTGATTTTGTTTCTCACAATATCAATCCCTCTGCAAAAAATTTATAACCATTCAATCTCTCTCAAAACAATTCATCACCATTCAATCTTTCTGCAAACAATTCATCACCATTCAATTCTTCTGCAAACAATTCATCACCATTCAATTCTTCTGCAGACAACTCATCACCATTCAATCATTCTGCAAACAATTCATCACCACCCTTTTTGTTCCCACGATGCCACCCACAACACCCAGACCGATCATTAGAGGCATTCAACTCAAGGACTCCTGATTTGAAGGCAGGACCGAGAAGGGTTCGTGCTAGACACAAAATGCTGGTTGTTTTGCCTGTGCCTGGTGGGCCCTGTAGAGGAGAAATGTGGGTGAAAAGCATCATTGGAGTTTATTATTCACACTTCTTGACTCTATCATTAGATAGAGTGTGATTGAACAAAATTATGTTATAAACATGGTATTTAATGATACAGAGAGCACCAAATACAAATATTTAATGATACAGAAAGCACCACATACAGATATTCAATGAGACAAAGAGCACCACATACAGATATGATGATATTGGGAACATTTCCTTGCTGTGCAAACACCTCCAGCCGAGCCACCGTGTCCTCGTTTCCAACCACATCCTGCAGCCTCTCGGGTCGGTACTTTTCCACCCTGCAGTGTCAATCATGTGTTTAATATATGATATATAAATCTAGGCCACCCGAAAATTACAGCTGTGCAATGCAAGAATATTTGTGAGTCATCAGTGTGTGTGAATATTTCAATGTTATTTTTGTGAAAGAAAAATGAATATCTATCAAACTTATCACAAAATAAAGTTATTCAAAATATTACCAAGGCAGTTGATAGCAGGATTTTTTAACCTTTTTAAATTCATTTTTTGACTGCGTTTCAACTATATCTATATCTTCGTTCGCCATTAATTCCCACTATCAAATAAATATATTTATGACAAATAAAAGAGCTTGTTCGTAGCGGGCTTGAAATTGTTTAAAAGCAAACGCTGGTTAAAATCTTAAATAAATATATCTAAACTCATCATACGTAGTCCGTATCTACATTGCTTCGGGAGCTTTCAGAAATTTTTGCATTGAAAAAATTGATAACAAAGCTTATAAAAACTCAAACAAAGAATGGTAAAACTGTAAAGCTTTGAAAGAGTTTTTTGAAAAAAAAAGCATTAAAATGAATTCAGGAAAATGAACGGAAAATTTATTGGAAAAATATAAAACCAGAAAGATTAGAAGACTTGATTAATTCAGAGAAGTATGAGGGAACGTGCATTGAAGAGCAAGAAAACTTGACGATGAAATAGAAAACTGAGTGAAACAGTAACAATATCTACATGACTTGTGATTTTTTCACCACATTTCTCGTTTTGTTGGAGTATGTTCTTCCCAAAATGCCCTCTTATTCTGCTCTATTATTTTATAGACATTAATTTTTCCAAGATAAACCTACAGTATATATCATTTCAGTTTCAATTACCCAAATAAACTTCATTCACTGCTTTATATACGATCTTTTTTCAAAGTTTTTTTTATGTACATTCAAAAAATCTGAAATTATGAGAAGGAATGAATATATATTAAATTTGTTCAGTTCAAAATAACACAACCTAGATTAACTTGGTATTTCATTCAAACATTAAAATTCACCTGATGTATCGATCGATCACTAGTATCAAGTACACAAAATATTCACCTTTCATCATTTCATTATTTCAAAACTTCAAAATTATTCATCAAAAAATTTAAATCGCATAGAGTATATTTGTAAGACAGAATAAATATAATAATGGAAAAGAAGGACAATTCAGATATTGTGAATACAATTGAATCTTCATCAGATATCGATTTTTTTAATTCACAACAAATTTTGTCTAACTTCCAAAATTTGAAAACGTTTCACAATACGACAGATAGTATCTACGAAAAAAAGTCAAAATTAATGAGAAAACCTTATTGCATAACAAATTTAAACACACAAGAGATGATTGAAGCATTAGAAAAGAATGGTACTGAAGACGAAGTTGATCCAAGCATTGGGGGATCTTGTGAAAACAAATGCATGTTAGAAGATTTAAAAAAGGAAGTTAAAAAACTGAAAACACTTTTAGAGGATAAGGAAAAACAATTAGAAACAGCAGCAAAGTATGGGATCACATTGTTGAAGAACAATGAGTCCCTGCAGGAACTTCTGGAGAAGAATGAGGAGATGTGGAAGTTGAAGCTGGAGGTAGTTTGAATTCATTTGCTTACATTAATTCATATTTCAGTTCTATTTCAACTGAAGATTGCCATAATTAAATAAATTTATGAACTGAGTCAAATATTTTCAACTTCAATTTGACCTTAGGACATTCTATATAACTAAGAATCATCAACTACAAAAAAAAATTACAATGTAAATATAGGAGCACAGATCTGCTATCACAGATGCAGTTTTTCAGTTATTGTCGTGAACACATATTTATGTTGGCTTAGCAGTGTTGAGTTGAAATAATGCTCATTATTATGAAAAATTCAAAAGTTGTGGCATTTTAATTTTCATCAAAGAAGCTCTCATTTTATGAAAGCTTATAATGGTATTTTTCAATAAAAAAGTATGATAACAAAAAGTTAATATTATTTAAAAAACAATGTATGCCATCCAAAGGAGTTGAAGAATGAAGAATTTGCTTTGAAGAAGCAGTTAGAAATGCAAAAGTTGGATCATGAGACCATCACAAATGACCTCCGATCTGACCTCAACCATCTCGCTGTAGACTTGCAAAAAGAAAAGAGCAACTACTCTGGCATGGAGAAGGAACTGAATGAGAGAATCAAGCAACTGCTAATGTCCAATGAAACCCTCACTGACCAGATCTTAAATGTGGGTTTGTTATGTGGTCATCAATACCACATGAGGTCATCAATACCACATGTGTTATTTGTTATAAGCTTTGTGGAGGAATGTGGTTTTACAGCTCATGTCAACATGTGACACACAGGCATCTTTGCAAGAGGAAGAAAAATCAAGCCAGATGACTCACCTCCAACTGCAAGTTTCTGAAGAAGATGACCGACTACACCAACAAATCAACAATCTACAGAATGAGGTCAGAAAACAACATTCCATCCATCAACCTGTCATCTAACCTTCCACCACCACACCACCCTTCACCACCATTCCACCCTCTACCACCATTCCACCCTCCACCACCACACCACCCTCCACCAGCATTGCACCCTCTACCACCATTCCATCCTCCATCAAAAATCCACCCTCCACCACCACACCACCCTCCACCACCACACCACCTTCCACCACCACACCACCCTCCACCGCTACACCACCTTTCACCACCACACCACCCTCCACCAGCATTGCACGCTCCACCACCATTCCATCCTCCACCACCACACCACCTTCCACCACCACACCACACTACCCTCCACCACCATTCCACTCACCACCACCCATTTAACTATACTACCAGTTAAGTGATGTGAGGGTGGAGATGGAAAGGGTGTTAAGAGTGAAAGGGGAAGAGTGTAGACTTCTTAGCACTTCGCTAGATCAAGCTAATGAAAAATTACTAACGATCGAGAAAGAGAGGATAGCTGAGACTATAAGAGTTGAGTGATGATGATGATGGTGGAGTAGTGATGATGATGATGGGGATGGTGGTGATGATGAGGGTGAAGGTGGTGATGGTGATTGTTGTTGTTGTTGATGAGCGATGAGTGAGAGTGAATTAGTGTAGTAGGGGTTGGGGTTGTGAAATGTTTGAGAGGTCTGGCATCGATTTCCACTTATCCTAACCACCGCTTTTATTTCCGCCTGGTAAGAGGAACACCATTTGCCGGTGAGAATGGCAAAATAACGGAGAACTTGAGGGTCGCTAGGGTGAACAGTGGTAACGACATATCCACCACCACCTGTTCCGGTCCCACTTGTTGCTGATCCGTCGGTATACACAATCAAATCAAAGGTGTTCCAGCCTTCCTCCAGTCGTTGCAATGCCCATTTCTTGTCAGCTTCAGCGTCCCCGGTTTTGCTGCCGGAAGTCTCGAAGATATGTTTACCTATCTGCATTCATGGGGGGAGAAGTTCTGGCTGTTTGGCAGGACTAGTATTTCCGAAGATTGACTCCCATACTGCTTCGGCCTTGGCTCGCCAGCTGGGCTTTTTCGTGCGTTGACTGTTCAGCAATTTGATGACACGGGTTTTCGGGTGCAATCTTTTTCGACTTTTCTAGGGCTATGGCGAAGAGTTGTGTGGCTCTCGTGCCAATTTTTGGAAGATTAGTATCGGCAAGGATCGCCTCCACTGGTGTGGTTTTGACTTGTCCGGTGATAGCTCGTTTCCAGCTTTTCCATAGTTGAAGACGACACCCACGGTAGCCATGCGGCCGCCGCATATTCAACAGCTGATCTGTCCGTCGCGATGAAGGTAGCCCGTAATGTTTGTTTGTCGTAGCCCCAGTCAGTCGTCGCAAGGCATCTCAAAGCACTAGCCTTTCTCCGCAGCTTTCCGCCGACAGTCGCTGCATGGGGGACAAAGGTTAACTGACGATCATATGTGACACCAAGGAACTTGGGCAGGGGATTATACTTAAGTGCATGGCCACTTAGCTTCAAATTGGGACGCCAGCTAGCTTCGTGCGTGCTGGCGGTAAAAAAGGAGCATTCTGACTTCTGGACAGAGTTCCATCTTCCATCGTTTGCTCCATTCCGCGATGTGGTTCAGGCTAGTTTGCAAGCTCTGTTCTGCTTGTAGTAGACCAGAGGCCTGAATCCAAACAGCTACATCGTCTGCGAAAAGGCTCACGTTGGATTGAGCGATGCCGTTGGGTAGGTCATTAATATAAAAAAGGAACAGAAGTGGCGATAAAACGGATCCCTGTGGGACGCCTTGCTTCAAAATGACCGTTTTGCTTTTTTCTCCGTCAAACGTCACCCATGTGAGTCTGTTGGAAAGCCAAGCTTGGACCCATCGTAACATCTTGGTCGGGACTCCCATTTGCTGCATTTTGAAAAAGAGCGCGTCCCGCCACACCTTGTCGTATGCTCTAGAGTAGTCGATCAGAGCCATTACCGTACGCTGCATTGGTTCGTGCTGGAACCTGTCACTGATAGATTGAGAAAGTCGGGGAAGCTGGTCCTCTGTACTGCGGCCGGTACGGAACCCAGCTTAAAAGGGTGTAAGAAGGTTATGACGACGAGAAAAGTGGTGATGGTGATGATGATGATGGTGGGGTGGTGGAGATGGTTATGATGACAGTGGGTGGTGATGATGATGATATTTGAAAAATAATAATACTGCTATGAATAGATGATAATGAAAAAAGAATATAATCATGATAACATTGGAAAAATCTTGTTAGGCGGAGCAACTGCAAGGAGATTTGATGCGTTTGGAGGATAAGTATGTCGTGCTGCTTGCCAAGTCGAATGAGGTGAGAGTATGATTTATATCATGTCATATATTACTTCAATCACTATCATCATGATGACCTCCTTCACAGATACCTCACCACAGCACGCAGCCACCCACAAACGAAGTGAGTTTGTTTGCTGAGTTGGATGTGTTGTCGGATGCTATGCAGACTCATGAGATCATCAATGGCAGAAGCTGTTTCATAAATAGGGGTAATCTGGGTACACAGGTGGGTGGGTGGGTAGATAGATAGATAGATAGATAGATAGATAGATAGATAGATAGATAGATAGATAGATAGATAGATAGATAGATAGATAGATAGATAGATAGATAAATAGATAGATACCTCTCACCACAGTTACGTCAGGAAATTCTAGAAGTGTACAGGCAAGTGCAGCGTTTGATAATGCAGGTCAAAGGTGAAGGTCATCTTTGGTCACCGGAAGTAGTTGACATAAATGACCTCAAAGCAGGTCAACTCCTTCTCTCCCTCACTACCTTGCAACAACTTCTTGATCGCAGGTTCCACACTGAGTCGCTACCTCCCGTGAGTTGTGGCATCTATTCCACCACCATCTCATTTGCTCTTTTCACTTACCCACCACTCTCATCTTCACCACCCTCATTTTCACTAACACCACCCTCACCATCACCCCAGTTGTTTGATGAGCAATCAAAGTTGGAGAGGCAGATAGATCACTTAACAGACAACATAAATAACTTGAAAGAGCAACTATCGACCACTCGGACCACCCTTGATCGAGTCAAGGAAGAGTTATGCTTGAGAGATGTGCAACTTCAAAGTTCAAGAGATGTTTCTAGTGCTCTCGAGATCATGGTGCTTATATCACTTGAAGTCTCCATCAATACTCGCTATATCATTGATTCACCTACTCATCACCACACCCTTCACCATCCACCCGCTACACCACACTTCCCACCACACCCCTCACCACCCACCCGCCACACCACACCTCTCACCATCCACCCGCCATACCAAACCTCTCACCACCCAACCACTTAACCATCATAGGTGAGAGATTACAGAGATGGGATGGAAACCCTACAGAGAAGGATCGATGCTCTGCGAGCCACACCTCTCAGCCAATCACAGGCCTTCCAGCAAGCCAACCACGACAGAGACGAAGCCTTGAAAAAGTAATGATGTTTGTTACGACCCTGAGGTACCGACTTCAAACCCCTGTTATGCGTTTCATTTATTATTACACGACTAAAACTAAGGTTTGAACCCATACTCACTCAATTCAAATCTCGATCCGACAACGTCATCAGCACCTTTCATTACGCTTTCTGAATGATTATGAACTGACCAATCAGGTGCGAGTGCTTGGAAGATGAGGTGTTGAGGCTGAAGAGCGATTTGAGGGGGCTTGAGAGACAAGTGATGGGATTGGTCGATCAAAAAGTACAGTTGTCCAAACAGCTTGAAGCCTGGCAGGTGATGATAATGATGATGTCAACAATATTAATACAATACAATACAATAACGAATATGATTATAGTGGCATTAACTCCAAGAGTTTTTAGACCACTCAATTTTATAAAAAGAAAAAAAAACATTTGTGCACCATAAAATCTCGAAAAAGATAACATTTGAGATTCCTTTCAGAAAATCTGAGTTTTTGGTGGAGGTTGTTCCACCGGGTAGGACCGATTACATAAAACATTCTCCTCCCTATGTTCTTAAGTCTTGATTCACCAGGAACAACCTTCAGAGAATTAGCAGATCTCAGTTTCTGCTTACCCGGAATGCTTGATAGCATCTCAAAATTTTTTGACAGGTAGGCTGGATCTTCTTTTAGCAGACATTTGAACATCAGCAACAGAATCTTATAGTCAATTCTCATCAGTTTTAAGCCAATGCAGATCTATCAAAACAGGACTTATGCGATCATATTTTCTGGTGCCTGTAATAAGCCTGGCTGCTGTGTTGATCAGGGATTGGAGTCGGTTTTTCTGGTATTTAGGGAGCCCTACAAGGATAATATTCCCATAGTCAATACGGCTCAATACCAGAGCTGATGCCAACGTCTTCAAAGACTCTATACTCAACAAATCCTTGATTGATTTCATTTGCCTCAAGGAGATGAAACCACCCTTTAATATCATGTTGATATGAGTCTTCATAAACAGGTCTCTATTCAACCACACACCAAGAGTTAACATTTTTGCAAGGAATAATGTTATCTGCCACTATTCTCACTGGACAATTCGGGATTTTATGAATGCTTCTGCCATTGGAAAACCAAATAACTTCAGTCTTTGAGACATTCAACTTCATGTGATTAGCTTCCATCCAACCTGCACTCAGACAAACTTACCTGCAGGTCAAGTGACTTCATATATGCACTGGCCATAAATTTGAGTGCCATCTGCAAATTGGTGGAAACTGAAGTTATGCCTCATGACTAACTTTTTCAAATCACCAGTGAAAAGAGTGAACAGCAATGGTCCAAGAAGGGAACCTTGTGGAACACCAACAGATGAGTGCATGTAGTCCTGGGCATGACGTTAAAAGGCACCTGTCCAAGGCAAGACATTAAAAAGCATCTACGCCTCAGCGTTTAGGCCTGCTAGTTGGTGGGGCTGCTACCCTTTCAGGGTACAAAACTAAACGACCCTTTCTTGTCCTCCAGTGATCCTTTGGGTTTACTAATTTTAGCTTGTTTCAAGATAATTTTATGGAGGACTCCACACAGACTGTTTCATCAGTCTGCTCTCATCAGGCTAGGTTCTTAGGACAAGTTCTTAATATGCAAAGAAACATCCTAAGACTAACACTAACAGCTTGATGATGAAGATAGGTTACGTTCCTAACCTAAACGGCGGAACATGGGGGTAATCAAAAAAAATGAGTGCATCGTACATGTTTCACTTTAACAACATCTGATAATAAAAGTTCTGTTAGTTAGATAGCCAGTAAACCACTCAAGCACAATATCTCAAAAACCGAAAGACTTTTCCAGCCTTCTCAGTAAAATATCATGGTCCACCAGATCAAAAGCTGACAATAGATCCAGTAGAACCAATAGAGATAACTGACCGTTGTCAGCTGCTTTCAAAATATTTAGATTTTTGAAATGTCAGTTTCAGTAGAGTGGTGACGACATAACCTGATTGTAGGCTAAGAAAAAATTTATTCTCAGAGAGATAGTTAGATACTTTTGCCAGTACAAGTCTCTCAAGTAACTTATTTAAGACAGACAAATTTCAAATAGGCCTGTAGGATGATACATCATTTGTGTCAAGACTAGGTTTTTTTAGCAAAGAAGAAATATGTGCCAACTTGAGGAGATCTGGAACAAAACCCACAGAAAAAGAATTGTTGAGCACATTTGTCAAAAATGGTGATATCAACCTAGAAATCTTTTTCAAAAGGCAGGTGGATATTGGATCCAAAGAGCATTGTTTGTTGGGTAGTTTCTCAATTGCCAATATGACCTCATTCTCATCAAACTTAGCAAACTTATTTAAACTAACACCAGGGTTGCAAAGAGAACTGGGGAATACTGTTGTCTGACAAAAATTGTTTGACTGATTCAATTTTGTCAGTCAAATGTTTCTGGAAATTTCCTGCCTCAATACCAGGGTTGCATTTACCTCTGCCAGAAATTTTATTTATGTAACTCCAAGTAATAGAAGATTTTTTTTTTGAGTTTCTAGGTTTTGAGTGCCAGAACTGTTTTCTTTTTTGCTTACACAGTCTCTTGCAAAGTGACTTCTGCAAAACCCATGATGCTAGCTCCTTCTGACATTGGAACCTGAGATACCTGCGTTCAAGCTTCCTTTTGATACATTTTGAATAACGACATTCTTTGTCAAATCAAAGGTCAGGTGGTAATGATACCGGTAATCTCGATAATAATAATGTTACTAACAGCGACAATAATAATAATAAGAATGTTCTTAATAATGATACTCAGAACGACATGCATGAGCTGCTTGAGAACAAGATGGCGGGAGAGATCGAGAGGGACAGTCGAAAAAGCACCCTCAAACCTCTATCTTCTTCTTCTTCATCCTCGTCATCTTCCTCTTCCTTCTCTTCGAAAAGTGTCAGCAGCAACAAAGGACAGCCGAGCAACTTCAAAAGAAAGTTTTCATTCAAGTGGGCATGATGGTGAGGTGGTCGTGAGAGATGATGGTGAGGTGGTCGTGAGAGATGATGGTGAGGTGGTCGTGAGAGATGATGGTGAGGTGGTGGTAAGATGTGGTGGTTTTTATATTCTTTTTTATTATAACATTTATTTTTTTAATTTTTATTACTTTATTTTTTGTTATTGTTGCATTATTATTTATTTATTCATTACATTTACTTTCATTATTTTTGTTTCTCTTTGCAATTGTTGTCTTCCTTTATTAAAATTGTTAATCAAATTGTTGATATCCCTTCATTCAAGCCCTCTATTTCAAACATTTTAGCTTTTATTCTTTTGTATTTATCAAAATTCTTTCTTGATCGTTTATTTTTGTTCATAATAATCCTTATTATTCAAAACGATAAGTAATTTTTTATAATTGAAAATTATTTATATTAATTTGTTGAAGTTACATTCGAAGGGTTGTACCCATCCATCCAAAACATTCAGACTCAATGTCATAGTCCATTATTGTTTTGTTTTGGATATGATGATGTCATCAATTCAAATAAAAATTTTATATTTTTCGATGAATTCTTTTTAAGTGATTATATTATTTCAATGTATGATGTCATAATTATTTCACTGTATGATGTCATATTTCAATGTATGACGTCATAAATGCTTTAAATTTTAATTATGAAGATATTTTTCATGAATCAGCATACAACTTTCAGAGAGTTAAGTTGTCATCCTCTTCAACATCTGACCACAATAATAATATCAAAAGGGGTAATATTATTATCAAAAATATATAATATTCAATAATCTCCTTTACACCATAGCCAATCATTTCACCTCATTTCTTTATGCGGCTTTCTGATTGGCTCATATCAATCATCAATTTTTAATCATTCCATGTTCATCAGTTGCTATTTATATTCTTTATGACCTACATTCCGGCCAATTAGATGTGTTGTCTTGGTGCTTTGAGTCATTACAAAACTTTTAGGTTTGTGTTGGAGAGTGTCGTGTGAATATTTTTAGACGGGTGTGTGTGTGTGTGTGCATGGTGGTTGTGTGTTGTGGGTGGATGTGATCATTTGATCCTTAAGAATGATAATTATTATCTATAAAACATCAATTAGAGGAATTTCAATACATTTATTTAAACTATAATTTTTGGTAAGTATGGCTCTATTAAAAAGCATCACAGTTGAAGTTCAATTGGATGTGTTAGAATTCATCGAATTCATGTTTTATAAAGGATTATTATGAGGTTTGCAAAACTTTTCAAACACAACTCATAATGCTCATTAATTGTCCGCCACTGTCCATCTTTCATATCATTGTTTCTTTTATAATTATTTCGAATATCGTAATTATCTCTAATGTCATAATTATCTCAAAAGTCATGATTATCTCAAATCTCATAATTATTTCAAAGGGCATATTCATGTTTTGATTACTACATACTAGATGTGAATTTTTTATTTAATATAGATTCATAATAAAATCACATTGTTCATACTTATTTTTATTATATATTCATAATAAGTTCAAATTGATTCTCGATATATGATCAGCATCAAATACAGTCTAACTTTTAATCTCAGCCTACAAGAACTTGTCATCGCCAGTCTATAATACGTCATCACCACCACTATGACGTCATTTATGTTGTTTAAACTTATTTTTTTTTAACATAGATAATTTCTTAAATTCCATTTTAATGTGAGATTATTCATTTGAAGATTTTTGATACCGATTGGGTTATTTTAAAATGATCAGTCTACTTAGGAGATTTGAGTCAAGAAACTCTCCTCCAACTCATTTTAAATCACAATTCTGTGCAAAATTTTTCTTGTACTGATCTACTTTATTTCCCAAATACAAAAATGAATGCACTGTCTCAATGCCATCGCATAAAGATCCTACAGATTGTGCGCTGGAGTCCGTGCTACTTTTACACATGAAATCCTTACCTAGCTTTGCAGACCCTTCTGGAATTTTTGCCCTCCTAGTATGGATCCAAGAATTATATTTGGAGCATATTAGCGAGATAGACATCTCTCTCTTACAGCAAAACCCACATGGGTCCATTTTACTTTTCTGATTTTCCTAGTACTACACCACTTAAGACAAATAGAGATATTTTTTGAATTTCGTAGTTTTAATTATGCTAAAATTGTCTATAATAATACTTTTATAAAGATATAGAATGAAATATTTGCAATTTTTTTAGTGGTGCGACATTAGAAAATTTCTACAAACCCCATAATACGAAGAAAAGATGGATAAAAAAGTGGCGCCTAACACAACCACTCCTGTCCCTATTTACATAACTACATCAATCAATAACAATAATAATTTCATCAAGTCATAATAAGCAATAAAAATATCATAATAAGCGATAATAATATCAAAAAAAGCGATATAACAAAAAATAGACGACATCAAAGATGGACTGAATACACAAATTGTCAGCATTAGTGGCCAGTTTAAAGAGTCCACGAGTTTTAATATCAATTAAATTTAAAATTATAATCAAAAAAAAAAGAATAAACAAATTAAGAGAATAAAAAGGAGGTAATACTGCGAAAAATTACAACGTGGTCATGACGACCTTCATTATGACGTCATCACCCAAGTTGAGGTGGCGTGGTGGAGCATTTGATGATGATGGTTGTGAAGGTGGTGAGGATGGCCCGATATTGGGAGATTTGGCACATTTATGGTATCATCATCATAAACAGCACCACCGCCATATGACGTCACGGTCACTTGTCATGGCTGAAGTGGGCGATGTTGAAGGACTCAAGTCCCTGCAAGAAATCCAGGTCCCTGTTGGAGTCTCGCTTGGTGACGTCATCGATGTAGGAGGGGTCGAGGGGAGGGATGTTGTTGGTGGGGGCAGTGGACTGGGTCATCAGCTTGGCTTCCCGATGCCTCCAAGTGTAGTGCTGTTTGAGAGATTGGAAGTTCATCAACTTATCACCACAAATGCCACACACAAAATCAGCAGGTATTAGTTCTTGGTGCACTCGTTTGATGTGGGCACAAAGACTGGCCAGGTGGATGAAGGAGTCCCCACAGTGCTTGCAAATGTTTGGCCTCCTACCTAAATGTTTGTTGATGTGTTCTTTGAGAGTATGTTTGAAGTTGTAACTCTTGTCACAATGGGGGCATTGGAACTTGCCATTGCATGCCCTACTAAGGGAGGAGTTATCAGAATATGGGAGGGGCCAGGTGGAAGGAGGGAAAGGGGTGAAAGGGTCATGGAAGGGTTGGAAGTAGGTAGGCGGAGTCATGAGGTTCTGAGATCCACCCGGCTCCAATTTGATTTGCTGGTACCCCAGCAGCTGGTCTTTGCTGCCTTCATAGCCTGCTGCGTTACTTTCGTTTATATTATTATTATTATTATCATTATTATTTTTATTATTGTTGATTGGAGAAGTGGTGATACTGGAAGCGTTTTCCTCATCTTCTTTGATGTTGACATTATCAAAGTGACCATCATCAGGATTGCTGTTTAAACTATTATTTGAAGTATTCTTATTCATATTATTACTATTATTATTGAGGTTATTATTAACAGTGAATCTGTTGACATTGCTCATAATATTATGACTACAGATATTATTATCATCACCAATATTATTATTACTATTATGACTAATATTATTATTGTTGTTATTACCGATATTAATATCGTTGTTATGCGTGTTGTAGTTGATAATACTGTTGTTGAAAGGGAATTGAAAGGGAGTAATTTTAGACTCCGCCCACCGATTGCTATTGACCAATGGAAGTTGCTGGTGTGTGGGTGTTCTTAGTTGAAGCAGTTTGTATCATCATTAACATCATATGTTTCAGCATCAGATAAAAAGGCGTACAAACAAGAAGATAGAAAAACAAAGTGAAAAACAGATAGAAATACATAAAACTAGACAAACAAACAAACAAAAAAAAAACAAACAAACAAAGAGACATACAGTAACGCACATTGCTCTTCTTCCTCTCTCCCTTATGCTTCCATGTGTGGTGTTGTTTGAGAAATTGTTCAGTGGAAAAAACATCATTGCATATCTCACACCTGAAGTCTGCCACTCTCACCTTTTCAAGTGTGTATGTGTGTGCGTGTGTGTATCTATCTATCTATCTATCTATCTACTTCCTTATTTTCTACCTAGCAACCCACCTGTGAGTGCCTCCTCCTGACATGAGCACACAAAGAACTCAAATGGATGAATCTCACTGAACAGTGCTTGCATTCATGTGGTCGATTGCCTGTGGGAGATTGTGGAGTAGTGCGTGGTAGTGAGATGGTTCTAATAATAAAAGCACTAATAATATGAGGATAAGGATGAGTTAGGTTAGAAAAAAGGATAATTATATCGATCAGAAGCCTTGAGATTTAATCAATCAAATCCTTTTTTATAGCCTTTTTTCTTTTTACTAAGAGTTGGGCTTTTTGAAAGTTCTACCTCGAAGTCAGCCTTTCCATTCAGAGCGATCAAGTGGATCCGCAAAAACCATGTCTAGCTTTCTTTTATCATTCAATATGAGCTCATTCCAAGTCTTTTTGGCCCTACCAGGCTTCTTGCAAGTATCTAAATCCAACATTCGCACCTGAGAAATCCAACCCACGCTATGCTCTACATGTCCAAACCACCTTATCCTGCTTGTACGAAGGACTACCTCAATATCCCGAATGCCAAGTTTTGAAAAAAGTGAGTGAGAGCAAACGTTATCATTCGTTTTGATGTTGTTTATTATATTTATGAGATATTGAAGTCGGTTGATACAAAGATTCCCATGGTAACAACAATAATACAATGTGTGCATGGATATGGTTATTTGTATAATAATCCATAAAATTTAATAATAGCAATAGAAATTATTATAATAATACCAAAAAACATAACAACAATAATAACATTAATAAACATAACAATAGTAATAACAACAAAAAACATAAAAACAATAATAGTAATAAACATAACAATAATAATAACAACAAACATAACAATAATAATAACAACAAACATAATAATAACAAAAATAATAATACTCCAACCAGTATGCTTGTTGATATGGTCTTTGAGGCTGTGTTTGAATCGGTACCTCTTGGAACAGAAGGGGCAGTTGTATTTGCCCTCTGACCTCTCTACCAGTCCCACCTTGTGTTTTGTTGTATTGTTGTTTGTGATAATATTATTACTGCTTGCAATAATATTAATATTATTGTTCATAATATTATTCTTACTGATCCCAATATTATTATTATTGTTCATAATATTATTCTTACTGATCCCAATATTATTATTATTTTTCATAATATCACTATTATTACATTTTCCTTATCAATGTTCATAAGAGGATTTATTATTATTATTATTATTCATAACGAGAATATTATTGTTTAAATGATAGTCATGTTTATAGACCACAAATCCTTATGGAATGATCGGTTGAAGCATCAGTCTACACTGTACAAAGCCAACAAGCCTTGTTTATACATTTCGACGAGGAGTTTACAATGTGGTTGTTTTTAATGATTTTGTCAATTGCACTTTAACTCCATATAATGATGTATGAATGCTCTTATATAGGAATGAAGGTGATATATGAATGCATATGATGAATGAAGGTGATATAGGAATGCATGTGATGAATGAAGGTGATATAGGAATGCATGTGATGAATGAAGGTGATATAGGAATGCATGTGATGAATGAAGGTGATATAGGAATGCATGTGATGAATGAAGATGATATAGGAATGCATATAATAAATGAAGGTGATATATGAATGATTTTGATGAATGAAGGTGATATAGGAATGCATGTGATGAATGAAGATGATATAGGAATGAATGTGATGAATGAAGGTGATATATGAATGCATGAAGATGATATATGAATGCATGTGATGAATGAAGGTGATATAGGAATGCATATAAATAGAAATGAAAGTAATTATACATAGATAAGACACCCAAATAATCACTCAAAGGACCAAACCTTCATATTCATCTGTTCCATCTGAGTCTTGTCAAACACCTCTCGGTTGTAACTCACCACATCTTTCCCGCTGTCTTCCACCACAGTGAAAATGGCGTCATGGGCGTCTTTAGACTCATTAGAGTGCAACTGGGGAGAACATTTGTCTCCCACTTGTTCTGTCAGGTGGATTATGAGAGCAGATGATCTGTCTGATACCACGCAAATGGTTCCTTCGATCCTTAATTCTGCGATGTAAAATGCCTCTCTGCGGCATAATTCTGTGATGGCCTCTGAAAGGATGCATCGCAGAGATTGTTTTCTATCTTCAGTCATTTTAACTCCGTGATCTTAAAACAGATTTATGACATTAACCATTTTAAGTTTGATCAAATGTGTATGTTAATATGTAGCAGAATTAGTGGAAAATTATAAAAAACAAAAAAGATGTCGACAACTAATTACGAAATCACTAACAGCACACTTTCGTTTTAATATCCATCCATAATTTATGGAAAATTTTATTTATGAAAAATTTTAATAATCTCAAATGCTCTAAACATCAGCCAAGTTGATGTAAAATTATAATTTTGTACAGATGAAATTTTAATTTTATTTTCCATGAACATATTTGTAACACAAAATCAATAATTCTAATTTCCTCAACTATTTAATAATTTTGAAACAATAAAATTTTAAAAAAGAAATTCTGCTCAAACATGAAACAAAGCTTGATTTGAAATTTGTTTGGATTTCGAACGTAAACACATTTTCATTACAAATAAATCCGTATAGAGTGAATTTTCACAATGGCCAATGTGAACTTGACGTTAATAGGCTACAATAATTTATTCAGAGTTCTCTCCGATAACCCCGTTAGAGGACCCGGGTACCTCTTCGACTCAGGCTTGTACAGGGAAAAAGATTATATGAAATATTACGATTTCTCAAAATCTCCTGCCATCTTCCACGACACTAAGCCCAGTCTTGACAAGGAATACGACTATATCTACTCTTTGAGAGTTTTGAACCACCAAAAACTCCGCAATGCTGTTTGTATAGGTGGGTGAGTCAATTTGGTGGCAAAGTTTTCCAATTTATTCTGTTGATAAACATTCAAATTAATTTTCAAATAAATTATTTCTCAACACAGACGGTCGTGGTATAGCACCAACAGAGATATCTGATTCGTACCGAGGTTACTATGACTTTAGAACAGACCCCTGTTTTAAATGGGCACAAAACGACAAATTCTATGGAAAAAAAAACTGCTTCCTGGCTTCGAGTTGGAAAAGTGCTCAAAAGAATGATGAATATGATTATGGTAGAAACAATGGAATGAAAGTATTGAAGGCAGATCACTATTGCATGTACGGGTCGAGAAGTTGTGCCAAATGACCTTTTTCTTGATTTGCATTCCACGTTTCTTCAAGTTTATAGTTTCGAATTTTTTGGGTTTTTAGTGGTTCGATTCGAAAACTTTTTCAAAATAAAAGATGAGTTTTGAAAGTTGAGTGAAATAAAATATAAAATTCTTAGATACAGTCAATCTGCGACGAAAACAAAACAAAAAGTTCTTCAAAAGGGCTTAGACACCAGATGGCAGGTTTGGAACTGCATGGAAGGCAACAGGGCGGGATTGAAGTGGTTGAAAATGTTACTCGTGTAAGTGTAAACAAACTCCGTCGGATACACCACTCCGTCTGATCTCAATAGTATCAGCGACACCTGGCGAGTGAATACATAATTCAAAACACAAAATAAATAAAAAACCTCACCAAAATACACCAATACCCACCCACCTCGTAATGATCATTACCCACACTTTTTAAATATTCATCGGGTATTTTCCATTTCTCTGGCACTCTGCATACTATACTCTCTTCACACCTGTCGAGTTTATCAGTGCTGTGAATTCTCAAACTTTTGTATCTAACCTCTTGTATTAATTATTATTTTATGGCAATATAAAGTATCATATATTATTTTTTTGCTATATATTATATTTTATAGTATTGTATTGTATATTCTCGTATTGTATTTAATCTCATTGTATTGTACCGAATCAAACCACACCGTACTACGTTGGTAGGTACCCAAATACCTGAAGGAGGTGTCAGCTTCGACACTAGCAAAGCAGATCTTGATGTTGGGGGTGAAATTGCTTCCCAAGAGAACCAACATGGTGGAGTGACCTGATCCGTTTATCTGAGGGGAGAGATTGAGAAGAGGTGGTAGTGGAAGGGTGTGGTGAAGGAGTTGGGGTGGTTCGGGTGGTAGTGGAAGGGTGTGGTGGTGGTGAAGGAGTTGGGGTGGTTAAAAATGGTGTTATCAAAGCCTCTAACTCACATTGAGGTATTTGATGATAGGCACAGGACTGACAGGAAGTGCAGAAGAGGTGTAGGTGTCACAAAAAGTGTGTTTGATGGCTTCAGTACTGATCACTGTCCAAGAAGCACCATCACTCACTACCTCTCTGTCTCCTCCTGTTTTGCTTGTCTAAAGGGGGTGGGTTAGAATGAAGGGGAGGGGAGAGGGTGAAAATGGAGGGAGTGGGCGATGGTGATTTGGGAGATTGACGGTGTGAGGGTGGTAAAAAAGTGGTGAAGAAGTGAGAGAAATAATGGACCGTATGTAACAGTGATATGCAGGTTATCAAACACAATGCTTCAGAAGTGCGATGTGATTATGAAGTCTTCATTATTTTTGAAGACTGTGAGAAAAGTTTCTCTAACGTACACTTCTCCCATCAAACTTCAAACAACAACCAACATAAAACTGCACGATCTTCTCTTGCGACAAACTCAAATAAGAGTGGCCATCTTGTGCACCATCTTTGAACCTCAGTGCACACTTGTGCAACTGTGAAACTGGTTCTTCTGCATCCAACAACACCGACTGCTTGTCTACTTTGTGGATCACCTAATTGGTTGTTAGTATTATATTATTGTTATTATCACCATCACTATAACCACACCATAAGAGGCAGAGCGATATGAGAGACGGAGCAGACGAGCTTGATAGTGGAACCATAGTGGATGAAACCTGGTTCCACGGAAAATTCATCACTCTCTTTTAATGCGTTGCTTACTGAGTGGGTGGAAAGTGTGTGGTGGAAGGAAGGGTGGTTTGTGGTGAGAGATGGGGTTTTGATTTTTGTTTCTGATGAATGTTATTTATGTGAGTGGATTTTATGTAGTGAAATTTGTGTAAGGTGGATTAGTTTGTACCCAATCATGAAAACACATGAGAAATACAGTCACAACATATATCATGAAAACACATGAGAAACACAGTCACAACACATATCATGAAAACACATGAAAACATATTACATTTCATGAAAATGAATGAGACACACGTACCCAAATTAATCTCGAAAGCGCCCCAGTCACAACACATATCATGAAAACACATGAGAACATATCACATTTCATGAAAATGAATGAGAAACACGTACCCAAATTAATCTCGAAAGCGCCCCAGTGGATCGAACTGGCTTGGAACTCACCGTCCTGCACATGGAGATATCGAGTGGAGACTGTTTGGGACCTCAGTCTGTTGAAGAACGCCACTTTAGAACCTGATTCTATGCATACTGTGGTGTGGTGTGAGGTGAAGTAGGAAGTGATGTGAGATATGGTGATGGGGTGAGAATGGAGTGAAAACTATGTTTGGGTGTGGAATAGGATAGGGTAGGGTGAGAGGTATGATGTGGAAGGGAAATTTAGTGTGATGGCGAGATTTGATATGTCCACTGAAGATAATATTGCGAATGATCAAATGTTGTTTTATTAAAAGTAAAATTTTGACATACAGAAAAAATATTAAAAAAAAACAAAAAACACAAACAATAAAAAACAAAGACACACTCACAAAGACACATACAGTCAGCGTTCTTGAGAGATTGTTTCTTCTTGGAAGGCTTCGAGATCACTTTGATGTGGTTGCCATGGAAGGTCCCGATGGCCTCCCCATTGGAGTAGAAGAGGTTGGTAGTCAAGGTGAAGTATTTGCTCTTGTCAGAGTCTGATATGTAGAGGGTCTTGGCTGCGCAGAAGTTCTGCGGAAGATATATGGAGAGGAGTGAAAATGAAATAGCAGTTGTAGGTCATGTCCCAAAAGCCAATCAGAATAACACAGTATCTCGAAACGTTCCAACGTTATAATACTAATAAAAATAATGAAAATATCAATAAAAATAATAAAAAAGATAATAATAAAAATAATAATTAGTAATGAGAATAATAATAGCAAACGAACATGCGTTTCGAAGCTCATATGCACGGAGTCCTTGCCGATAGAGTTGATGCTCATGAAGGCACAAATGTGACTCGAGGCCTGCCCTTTGGCGATTAAACTCTCTTCATTTTTTTCGTTTTCTTCTTCTTTCTTTTTCCATCCATCTCCAGAAAAATAAATGCATGGAGGAGGGCAAAAAAATCTTTGAATTGATTAAGTTATAATTGTTGTTTTTTTTTGCATAAAGTAATTTTCTTGATAATGTAAGCTAGTCTTACAAAAACCTTCGGGTCTTTTTTCAAATAAAGACTGTGTTTGTTGACCTTGCTATATAATTTTCTTGTTGATAAATTGTTTGGCCAAACCCTAAACTTAACGAAATGAGAATAACGATTTAAAAGTCGAATAACTCCAAATGTGTTTTCATGGAATTCAAAGATTTCTTGGCAACTCCATGGCAACAGGTAGTGTTCGAAACTTCAAATCCTTTTTCGACGTTTTCTTCAACTTAAATGCTAAATCAAATTGTGATCAGACTACTCACCTTGCTCCATTCTAACCTCCCTGAAGCTACCCTTCACCCTCTCACTAAAGCTTTCAACTCTGCTGCACGCCTGGTTTCTCATACTCCCATCTCTTATTGATCTTCACTGACTACCTCTTCACTTTCGTTCTCCATGTGAAATGTTTTCTCTAGTGTGAAAATCTTTTTTTAACTCATTCTGATCTTCCTTAACTTATACTACCTTCTGAGCGTGCTGGCCTACGGTCATCTACGTGCTCTCAAATATTTGCTTAATAGGGGGATCGAATTGTTTTCTACGAAAACTTTCCACGTTAAACTTATAGTAATGCCAATTTAACAATTTTTCACGTCGATTTATAGTAAATCTATTCAGCAAAAAACAGTCAAAATACTCGATAAGTTTAGCCTTACCATGAAACATCAACGAAAAAGTTCATTTAGTAGCCACTAAATGAAAATTTTATCGAAATTTATAGCTGATTTTTTGCTCAATAAATGTACTGAAATTTTCCCATAAATCGATGTGAAAAATTGTTAAGTTATTTAGAAGTACATTAAAATGTCTCTAAAAGTTGATAAACAAAGTTTACTGAATTTAACTTTGAAGATGAACTCGATAAAAATTATATGGGGAAAAGTTTGCCTCAAAACCAAGTGCTGAAACTTTGAAAGTTTCCTTTTGGAAAACAGTGTATGTTCATGCTTATTATGGAAAACAACGTTTTATTCACTGACCAATAGGATTGAAGCAGATTTGAATCAACTTGTATAATTTGTAAAAAATTGTGAGCAATTTAAAGCTATAAATAATATCTTTCATTTTTAAAATATTTATAAGAAATATCAAAAAACTAAACAAAAACAATGCTTTCTTAGCGGAAAAACTAAAAAATCAATAAAATTTTATTTTGAATCAAAATATTTTGTAACGAAAAACATCAAATAAGAGGAATTTTTAATACATTTATCGGCAGTTAAAATTTTCGATAAGTTCAACCTTATCATAAAACGTTAGCGATAAAAATAAAATCGTAACTATGGTTATATGGTGATTCAAAGAATATAATTAAGAATTAGTTAATTATTCGAAAAAACAGAAGTTGTTTCAATTTCAATGCTATTATTTCAAATAATTAATTGTTCAAGAGTACTTCAAAGAAAAATAATTTTCTAAACGATGTCACTTTTTATCAAGAGAAATTAATCTCTATGTCTCCCTTCGGTCATTGCCCCGTTCAATTTTTTCAAATCCCTTAATATTGGATCCCAGGCATTAGTATTAACTATGAGTTGTGGGTCATTAAGCCATTGAAAACAGAATTGTTTTTATTTCAAGACTTTCTCACCAGGAGATTTTTTGTAGTGAAAACTTGTTTTTTTCTTTTTCAACTTGTAAAATCTCAGAAGTTTCCCAGTTTATTTTTCCATGGATACAATAGCGAGCATGTTTGCCAATCCCCGATATTTCTGAGTCAGCCTTTTTTGATTCAACATCAGACCTGTGCTGCTTCATTCGGGTTTTTATACTCACCCTTGTTTGGCCAATATACGCTTTATTCATATCACAAGAGCATGTTAATTTGTAAACTCCTTTTTTGGTCCATTTTTTATGTTTTGATTTATTAATTGAGCATAGTATGTCTCCTGATTTGGGCCCAGAGGAACTATGGAAGGAAATATGTGTTTTGTGAAAGTTTTTAAAGTCCTTCATTCAAATGTGGAATGTAAGGAATAGAAACCCATGATATGTGACTTTTTCGTTGTTTTGTTTTATTCTCACCCTTCTTCAAAGCAACTTTTTTTTTTGAGCTTCTTAGTCTATCCTTTATAATTTGCTCTTTAGATATTGTTAGTTTCTTTGGCGTGTAGGTTCTTGTGATATTTTAAAGTATTTTTCTGCTATATCCATTGTCTTCAAAATTGTTTGAGGTAGTTGATTTCGTTTTTTAAAAGGCTTTTATTGGAACACAAGCTATGGGCACGGCATAAAGCTCCTTTGAACACTCCTATCCAAGTTTTCGGATCTTGGTTGGAGGACGGATTGATGGTGAGTCCCGTGTTAGATTGTTTTCTATAAACCGTGGTTTGTAATGTTCCATTGGTTTCTTTTATTATAAGTGTGTCAAGAAAAGGTAAGGTATGATCAGTTTTGGTTTCGAAGGTAAACTTAACATTTTCATGGATTCCATTGAGGATATCAATAAACTCAATGTGAGAATTGTTTTCCTTATTCTTCTTCAAAATTCCGAAAGTGTCATCCATGTATATTTTTAGTGAGCGAGGCGTTCTTTACTTCCTTTTTTTGCAATTTTTATGGAAAATTATAGCTTCCGATTCTCAATAAATGTATTAAAAATTCCTCTTATTTGATGTTTTTCGTAACAAAATATTGAAGAAAAATACATACGATGTCTCTGAAAAGTTGAATGAAGATATAGCTGAGAAAAACAAAATAAAACTGGATAAATGGCACACTTAGAAAATCTGCTTCAACCCTATTGGTCAGTGAAAAAACGTTTTTTTTCTATAGTGAGTGTGATGCTTGGTGATTGGTGGTGGAAATGACGATGAAAAAGGATGGGACCGTATTGATGAAAATATTACTGTTGATATATATATATATATATATATAAATAAAAATGGTTTTTATATTGATTATTGGAATTAATTCATATAAAAGCTGTTTCAGCTTAATATTTACTTAGTTTAAATAATTTTTCTTGTACTTATATGTTCTAGACATTGTATACACGCAGAAATATTAGAAGCAAATATTTTTGAGAGTTTATTTTTAATAATGTTAAAGAACATTTTTTTTAAATTTAAATTAGTGAAAATAATTGCAATAACTGTCATTTTAGTAAATGCTTTTTACATTGTGTAATATATTGGGAAAAAATCTGAAAATGGACATTTTTCATTTCATCTGGAGCCCCAGCTGAAACTGCAACAGTGGGGTTAAAAAATCTCCAAAAACAATTGCAACACAAGCCTCGAGAATAATAAAGAACTCATCAGCTAGTTGTCATGTGCCTGCAATTGAATCCAAAGGGTTGGAGTTTTATACATGAGGATTTAAACTGCAAATCAAATCAAAAAAGTAAATTTTTCATATCAAAAGGAAAAATAATTGTAAGAGATGGTTCCTTTAAAGGTGAGTGCTTCCAAGTAACACCCAATGAGGATTTTCCATTCAAGAATAATTCCAAAATAGAAAATGATCTTGTTGTAATCTCATGCAAATCAGGATACAGTACTATTTTACTGGGTGTTAAGCCTATTGAAAATGTAAAAGCATCCTTTGAGCCTACAGCTAGAAGTGGATTCAAATTTAATATTTTTATGCTAGGATTTGATTCAGTTTTTCACAAAATGTGGGAAAGTTGCCTAAATCACTCAAAAAGTTAAGAAGCCTTGGTGGGGTCGTAATGGATAAATACAACATTGTGGGAGATGGCACACCCCAAGCACTACTGCCCATTCTGACAGGCAAAACAGAAGTTGAGCTGCCAGAATCACGTAGAAGGTTTCCAAATGCTACTTTCTTCGATGGGTTCCCATGGATTTGGAAGGTGCTCAAGAGTTATGTGACTCAGTGGGGGGAGGATGCTCCAAACTCTGGCTCATTCACCATGCGAATGATGGGTTTCCAACAGCAGCCTGTGGACCATAGTATACAAATTTCAAAAAAAACTCAACCCCTATCTCTGCTACAACAACATTTCTAGCCACCAACTTTTCTACAACTATGTCCGTGAGTTCATTGCAGCATATGATGTTGACCAGCCAAAGTTTTCATTCTTCTTCCATTCTGCATACAGCCACGGGTCTGAAAACTTTTGAGCAATGCTGATCAGGACTTGGTCGACCTCTTGGATGAGTTTCACAGCTCAGGCCTTTTAGCTCGCACTCTACTTATTTTTATGGCTGACCATGGGGCTCGATACAGCTTCTTCAGAACAACAGAGCAGGGAAAGTATGAAGAAAGACTTCCTTTTATGGCTTTGAGGCTCCCTCAAACCCTTGATTTCAAAGAACTCAACCACCACCTCTCCTTGAATTCACAAAGACTTACATCCCCTTTCGACATCCATGAGACTTTTTTAGATCTACTCACCTACCATGAAAGAAAGACACACCCCCTCCAACGACCCTATCCAAGAGCAATCTCCCTCTTCTGAGACATTCCCCTCGATCGATCATGCCAAGACATAGGCATCGAGTCACATTGGTGCACGTGTATGTTCAACCAGGCATTTGCCATCAACACCTCCCAGGTACAATCACTGGCACACAAAGGGGTGCAGCACATCAACAAACTCATCTCCTCATTTTGCCACTCGTTGCAGCTCCATCACATTGTGTCTGCCCAAGCATTAAACACCAACAAGAACCTCCTTGCCTTCAAATCCAGCTCCGACAAGCATGGTAGAGTCCCTGACTTTTCTGACACCATGAATTCTACCCCCTCTGACGTCATGATCACCCTCATGACGTCACCAAACAATGGTCTGTATGAGATGACAATTGACTCGAAAAGTGGCAAATTGAAACAGATAAGCAGGCTCAACGCATACAAGGGTCAGGCAGACTGTGTCAAGAAGGAGCACCCACACCTGCGTGCATACTGCTACTGTAGAAAAGCATGAGTATTAGGTGAATATTTGATATGCCAGGGTGCTTTCAAATATTACATGGTGATGTCACTAGCACAATTTGACGTCACATTTGTTGCTATTTATATCTTTTATACACTGTCATTGCTATTTTTAGACAGATTAATGTATTTGCATTCCTCATGTTTGAATTAAAGAACTAGGTAACTTTAATTTATTATTGTTGTTATTGTTTGTATAATAAAATATTTGTATGTAAAAAATTATTATTTGTATTATTGGTAACTTTGCATCACTATATATATTATTATCATTAGTATTAGTGTTGTTATTTTTATTGGTTTTGTCATTTTTATTGGTTTTGTTATTTTTATTGGTTTTGTTATTTTTATTGGTTTTGCTATTTTTATTGGTTTTGTTATTTTTATTGGTTTTGTTGTCATTTTGTTGCTTTGCCACCAGCAACACCCATTATTTAAACAGCTTGCAGTATTTCAAGGTATTTACTTAATAAGATTGTACTTATCGAAAATTTCAGTTTCTTTAAAATAAAGTATCTTCTCATTTTTTGAAGAATAAAAACTGAAAGGTGTTAACTTGTTTCACAACTTGTTGCAACGTTCTCATTGTTGTTAGACTTGTTGCAACGTTCTCATTGTTGTTAGACTTGTTGCAACATTCTCACTGTTGTTAGACTTGTTGCAACATTCTCATTGTTATTAGGCTTGTTGGATGTATATTTAAAAGGATTATTATTTTTTTTTTTTAAATTCTCCAGGTGTCTGGTGATCATTTTGGAATTGTCTCACATTTGTCATTGTGTTTTGCATATCTCACAGTAAATACTGATTTCTTTTCTTATATTTTCTTTAATTCTTCTTCATTTTTGCTATAAATATTTCTCAATTTTATTTAGTTTTTCTCTTATTTTCTCAATTTCTAGGCTTAGTTTCGCATCATTCCATCATCTGTTCCTCTCTTTTCTTTTCTACTTCTTAGACTTATTCCTCCATTACACAAATTGCTTTATGACCTCCCACCTGGCGCCTCATCCCATTATTTTTAACTCATAATTCTTATATTCATGAAATAATTGAATAAACTTCTACTAGTCATCGTCATCATCACCGCCATCATCATCATCATCATCATCATCATCATCACCGCCATCTTCATCATAATCATCAGTACGAAACAGATGGCAATGAGCTCACATTAAATCGAAAGCTTTGTACAATTTGTCAATGCTTTCTTAAATCCATTGAATTTCACAATGAGACTTTAAGCAAATAAATGAAATGAAATGTCACCAAATTAATATCTAAATAATATCACGCCGAAGTTAACTTTTTTAAACTAAAAAAACAGAATATTCAAAAATGAAATTTAAACTAACTCGTTATAATATGCGCTATATAAATGAAAATTTTAAAAAATGCCACCATCAGAACCTCCAAAAAGGCAGTTTGTTGTGCAATTAACTTGCACAAGCTTCTACTCCCAGATATTTGAATATATTTAGCCTTCTATTACTGACAACCCACATCACAACTCAATTAAATTTTATAACGCTAACTTGAAGCAAACCTCTTTTCGTTCCCGTAGGACTTCTGCGCCACTTTGGCGTGTTGCACGATGAAGGTGTTGTTCAGGGGGTGTTTGAGGTAGCTTTGCAGGGCAGAATTCATGCTGTGAATAATAATAATAAATAGAATAATTTATCGATACTTATGAATGAATGAAGGTAGTAAAATGAGATCAATAGAAGCTATTGTGAATAGAAAATATGATGACAAGGGAGATCTGAGAAGATCAAACTGTTAAAAGTTAACACATTGCTAATAATATGAATATTCAGACTTTTTTTGTGATTTCATGACAGGTGGATGAAACTCATGGACACTTTTTCAAACTCAAGTTAGCATCACTTCAACATAATCAAAAACTAGAAATACAAATGAATTTTTTATAAAAACAAACTTTAAATAAAAAATAAATTTGAATACAAGACACACTCGAGACAACACAAAAACACATACATAACACAAAGCGGATCGCTCATTTGAATAGCTCACAGCCTATTAAGGCCTATAGCTATTAGGGCTGTGAGAAAGTTACGAAGAGTTCGAATGGACTTTAATGAAAAATTGAAATAATTTTGATTTGATTTTGTTTGGAATGAAAAAGCTTGAAGGAATTTGGTTTTGTGGTAGTTTTGTACGATCCGTCATTTTGAAATGATTTTTGATTATTGTGGTTAAAGATGAGAATTATTATGACCTTAAATTTTTAAAATTTTATCATTATTGATTTTTTATATGTTCGTGTTTATTGTCGTCTTCAAAGTTTCAAAATTATGTAACTAGTTTATATTTATTTGTACAATATATTTATATTTTATCAAAATTAAAAATTATAATAATGATATAAATTAAATGAAATTTTAATATTTTAATTTTTTTCCATAATAAATTTTCTACCAAAAAAACGTAACATTTCGGCATGTCGGCACATGAATTCATTTTTAAAAAAGTGGCAAACTAAAAAAAGTTAAAGATGTTCGAGGAAGACGATTATAAATTCGCTTTACAACTTCAAACTCAATTTGACAGTGAATTTGTAAATGACATAACAAAATTTGAAAAATTTTCTTTAAACTTCCAAAAACAAAACTTCGAAACGACTGGCAGCCACGACGAAAGTCTGCAAACGGAAGAATGTAACCTAGCGAACGAGTCCATGGAGTTGATAGATCCCACTCCTGACGTCTGGAGTCTCTTTGTGCAGTTCGACAAGAAGTTCTTCAACGCGAGACTCGCTGGTGTTGAAGTGTCGTGGAGTAAACGAATGACCAGGTTCCATTACGTTGTGTTGCTTCAAGTTGTTCCAATAGGTTGAAAGTTAATCAAATGGAGGCATAATATTTCATATTTAATTGAGGCACTTAACAATGACCAACAAGTTCATATTAATTCCATCATAACTCTTAGGTCTGATAATATTTCCCACTACAACACACTACCCTTTTCATCTACCATACCCCAACATTCCCTCATCTACCACACCACTCTCTTCTGACCACAGCTGTGCAGGGATATGTGAGTACAAAGGAAGAAGAAGTGGTCATTGCAGCATCAGGTTGTCTGAACCCCTCCTCAAACTACGACCTCGTAAGGATCTGCTTGAAACTCTATTGGTGGGTGGTGTGATGTGGTGTGACTAATATTAAACAAGCACCAAATCACCTTCATCAACCTCCAAATGATGACTCACCACAGCACGAGATGATTCATGCCTACCTCTTTGTCACTCATAACAACAAGGTGATTACCTCAGTAACCATAGTAACTGTTATTATTTATATAATAATAAATATCATAGTAATTATGAAGATTGTATTCCTAGTTTCAATTATATTTATAAAAATTTGAATAAAAACTTAATAGTCTCACAATAATTTTTATGACCACAACCACACATGATGGGGACTTGAAGGACAGGGAAGGTCACGGGGAGGAGTTCAAAGGTCACATGAGAAGGATCAACAAAGCCACCAACCTCAACATCACTGTACTTACCTCACTTACCTTTAATAATAATGATAATAATAATGAAGATGGTGATGGTTGTAGTGGTAGAGATAATAATAATGTCAGCAAGGACAACAAATTTAAAGTATTAAATGACACAAAGCTTTTCGTAAGGCTGGCTTACATTATCACTTGATAAATTTAACCAAAACATAATAAAAGCAACAATAACCACAACATAAAAATAGCAACAATAACCACAACATAATAATAGCAACAATAACCACAACATAATAATAGCAACAATAACCACAACATAATAATAGCAACAATAACCACAACATAATAATAGCAACAATAACCACAACATAATAATAGCAACAATAATCACAACAACATCAACCACACCTCCCCCAGATCTACCACAGCTTCCACAGGGAAGTGGCCTTATATCAACAACATTGGTGGAGGTGTGATGGTGTGTGTCAACAAAGACCTCCTTACTTCGGTTGGTCCCCTTCTTCTTCTATCATTTTGTTTTGATGTTCATTCTGATCTTGCACTCTTCATCTTCTTATTTTTCTGTCTCACTTTTTTGTCTTCTTTAACGGTTTTATTCTCAATTTATACATTTTTATTACAATATATTGTCTTGCTTTCCATCACATCACACCCCCATCTATCACATCACACTCCCATTCATCATCCCACTCCACCCACCATCACAGGGCTGGTAAAGAGATCGATGGATAGAGCCCCAGGACCCAGAGATTTTTGGTGGGGTGATCACGTGGCTAGGTGTGGGGGATGCTTTGTTAAGATCAAGGAGCCCGAGAATCATAAAAATAAAAATAATAAGAATAATAATAATCCTCACGCTCCTGAAGTCCATAATAAAAGTAATAATAATAAAATCAATAATAAAAATAATAAGGTGAACAATAATAAGAACATTTACAATGATCACGTGAACACGTTAGGGAAATATTTTTCTGTCGCCATCAGTCCTATTAATCATGACAAAAACAATCCTGCAAAATATTGTAATAATAATCATAATAATAATTACGATGACATAATAGAACTTTCTGATGATGACTCAGTGTTTTTTGGACATAATAATAAAAATAAAAACAACAACAATAATAATAATAATAACAATAAAGAAAACATCAACAACGTAAACAAACACACCACTTCACACAACATTGGTGACGTCATCTTTGGAATGTATCATGGCCCAAACAGGTATGATAATGATGCTCATAATGAGATGGTGATATTATTGTTATTTTTAGAATTAAAAATTAACGTACTTGTATGTATGTTGATGCTGACCAGGTTGCTAAAAGATCTGAACTCTGAGAGGAGAAAAAGGAAGAGAGATGACGATGATGATCTTTGCCATAATAGTAATAATAAAAAAAGCAATAATAATAATAATAATAATAAAAGCAATGATAATAATAATAATAATAATAATAATAAAAGCAATAATAGTAATAATGAAAAAAGCAATAATAATAATAATAAAAAAAGCAATAATAATAAAAATAAAAAAAGCAATAATAGTAATAATGAAAAAAGCAATAATAATAATAATAGTGAAAATAGCAATAATAATAATGCAAGCAGCACGGATGGAGTGGCAGATAATTCAACTTCAAAAATATCATCTTTTTGTAAATCTTCTTTTTCCAATTCCTCCTCCTCCTCCTCATTGGTGGCATGTCCAATATGTGATACTAGGGTGTTTTTGTCACATATCAACTTGCATATCGATGAGATCCATGTGGTAGGAGGGTGGTGACAGAGTGATGTGGTGTGGTGACAGGGTGATTTGGTGTGGTGTGGTGACAAGGTGAGGTGGTAGGAGGGTGGTGTAACTAAATTTTTTCGATAAAAACAATAATAATAATTATAATAATCTAAATAATAACAATAATCTGAATAACAAAAATAATAGATCATGTAGACCGGTGTTTTTATGCAGCGTCATAGTTTTAATTATGCTTCTTGAATTATTATTATTCATGAGGTTCTTATGACGCACGTTGTTATTTCGTTATGAAAAAAATTCAAAAAGACCACTGCTTCTAAATTCTTAATGAGTCATCTTTCAATCTTTTTCAAATATAATTATTTCTACTAAAGTAAATTATTCAAAATGATGCTGGTGGTAGTGGTGATGATTCAAAGATGGACATTTAAATTGCTTTATTTGTCAAGGTGGTCGAGTCTTCTGTGCATCATAACAATAAAAAAAATGATACCCATAATAAGAATCAATAGTAAAAATAATAATAATCATAATAGTAAAAAAGTAATATTAGAAATTCTTATTCTCGATTATCAATCAAAATGCAAAAATATTAAAATGAACAACAACCAAAGAGATCATAATATCAACGAATATTAATTGAAACAATAATATTAATGCAAGCAAAAAGAATAATAGAAATAAAAAGTGAATAATAATCTAGCTCATTCTTCAGACCACCCGTCCTTCCACCTCTGGTCTACCTTGCTGCAGTCGAACTGTGGCTTGCCTGAGATGTTGTGCAGAAGAATAATAACAAAAACAACTACTTGCCGCAGTAATCATGGCAGTAGTAAAACTAACAGGGAAATACTAACCAGGGAAAATATAACGGCCAAGTAATAAAATAACATTATAAACTACAATAATAATCATCAAATAATAGTATAAAAACAAATAATGAGATAAAAAATAATAATAACACCAACCGAGCCTCAAGTTGACTCCATTATGCAGACGACACATCCATTGGCAGAAGGAGCTTCGTGACGTCAGATCCGGTGGCTCCTTCTTTAAACTATATCAAAAATAAAAGCTTTTTCAAACTAGGTCAACGATAAGAATATTGGCGATAATAGGAGCAGTAATGATAAGAATGACGACAGAACCAATAATGCATGAATGAAATTGTGATAAAAACAACCACCTATTAGAGAGCTCATGAGCACACACGTCACACGGGTAGAACTTGCCCAGTGTGCTCATAAAGTTCTTGACGTCATTCTTCTCTTCTGACGTCATCTGCTCAGGTAAGTAGGCTGCCATTGTATGCAATAGTCCCCATGTATTTCGACCTTGGAGGAAGAAAGAAAAAGGCGTGGTAGAGTTGAATGGAGTAAAAAAGGACGTGGTAGGGTTGAATGGGGTAAGAAAGGGGCGTGGTGGGGTTGGATGCGGTAAGAAAGGGTGTGGTAGGGTTTAAGGGGGTAAGAAGGGGTGTGGTACAGTTGAATGGGTTAAGAAAGGGTGTGGTAGGGTTGAATGGCGTATGAAAGAGCTTGGAAGGGTTGAATGGGGTAAGAAAGGGCGTGGTAGGGTTAGATGCGGTAAGAAAAGGCGTGGTAGGGTTGAATGGGGTGAGAAAGGGCGTGTTAGGATTAATGGGGTAAAAAAGGGTGTGATGTGAAGTGATTCATAGAAATAAAAGCCGTAATTAGTATCAAGTGAAATACACACGAAAACACGGAAAAAAAGACAGAAACAAGCAAGCATAAAAAGGCAGATACAGACACTCACCCAGGTCCTCTCTCTCCAAAGGCTCCTCTTTTGAACAACATGCCTCTGACGTCACATTCTGCTGTTTATCTACTGATGATTGAGTCTGTGCAGATAGGTAGATAAGAAGAATAGGTAGGTAGATAGATAGATAGATTGACAGACAAACACTAACACTACATCTGGCTGGCAGGTAGCTCATTAGACTGGATAAAATTCCCTTGCCCTCCGCCATCTTTTTTCTTTCTGTCGCTCTTGTTTCCTCTTCAATAATAATAATAATGTTCTAAAAACTAATAAATAGAAATAGATGGTTGAAAGTTCGTATTGATATGTTGATCGTTTCTGATAAACCGCCATGTTGTAACAAATAATAGAATGCCATGTGCTTCAATTTAATGTAGATTTTGCATTTGATCATTTTTAAAAATAATATTTTAATAAATTATAATTTATTAAAAAAATGATTTATTTTACAATAAAAAATACTCTTGATAATAAATACATGCTGTTTCTCAAGTGAATCTTCTCACAAGCATTCATCATCAAGTCACTGTCACGTGATGAGGTGTCATGTGATTGGTTGGTTTGAAATGGGATATGTTTTAAATTGATTATCGATTGGTTGGTGAGTTGAGAATAAGTTAAATTCTAAATATTCTTTGGTCGCTTGTTTACGAATCAAAAATGAATTTGCCATATGATTAAATTTGATAAGAGAAAGGTGATTGAGAGATGAAGGAGGAGTTGAAGTTGATAATTTGTCCCGAGTGAGGCAGGCCTACACGTGGTCGGGAGGTGTCCTCAAGAGGACCAAATCTGTCTCAGCACCCCCCGTCCTCTCTCTCTTTTCAAAAAGAGGACCTCAAATCAGGCCATATTTTTTAGGGCCTGCCCCCAACAAGACCCGGACTGGTGGAAAAGGGCTCAGCTGCTTCTCGCAGAAGATGTGGAAAGCAACCCGGGACCCGTGTAGTACTGTGCTATATGTACACATAAAATCATCTCATATCAAACCTCCATCTAATGCAATCATACCACCCCTCACTGGATTCACCTCAAATGCTTACACATCAAACTCAAATCCTACTCACCCTCATTCATATGTCACACACATCAAATCCCTACTCCAAAAACTATTTCCCACATACCAAATCTAACACAAAAAACCCTCCACACACATCAACAAACCAAACCAACCAACTCCCTTTTTAACAACACCAAACGACATCAACATAACGCAGCTCAACATCAACTCAATCACCAAGAAAACAACTGAACTCACCCACCTAATATGCAAACAAAAAATACACATCATCATACTACAAGAATCCAACCTCAACAGCAAACATCCCTAACTTCTCAGCCATTAGACTAGATAGACCCTCATCCCAAAAAGGTGGAGGTCTGCTAACCTACATCAACAACAACATAACCTACTCACAAATCTCCACTCCTACAAACCTGATCACAAACAACATCGAACTCATCACAACAAAAATACATCTCAAACACACCAATCTACACAATTCAAACGTCTACATCCCACCCAACACCAACAACATAGACAACTCAATCACCAACCTCTTCATCCACCTCAAAAGTCTTCCCAATTCCATAATCACGGGTGACTTTAACACCCACTTACAAACATGGCACTGTCCTTTTACGGACCACAGAGGCCAACTCATAAACTCACTCATCCTCAATTCAAACCACATCATTTTTAACCAAAACACTTCCACCCGACTACCATTCAACCCAAATCAACAACCCACCTCCCCCGACGTCACCACAGCAGACACCACAATATCAGCCAACCTCACTTGGCAAACACTTAAAGCCTTGAACTTCGACTATCTTCCCATTCTTATCACATTCAAAAAAAAATACAAAATACCCACAACTAAACTCCTCAGAACTCTCACTAACTACAAGAAAGCCAACTGGCCCCAATTCATCTAACACATAGAACACACCCTCAGAAACACCCCTCTCCACGAAGACCCTCACACAGCTAACCACGTCATCACAAACGCCATACTCACATCAGACCGAATATACATCTTTAAAGAAATAATAAAACCCGCCCACACCCCACTCCCCGAAAGCATCACTACCTCATATCGAAACGAAACTACACCAGAACCCTTAATAACAAAGATCCCTCACTTCCCACATTCAACCAACACATCACCCACCTCATTCAACAAAACAAAAAACAAAAATGGGAAGAGCACCTGAAAGCCGACTGGGACCACAAAAAAAATCTCACATCCTATGGTCCACAGTAAAGGTCCTCAACCCCAAAAAACCTACCACTCCCACCAATACAACCATCACTCACAACAACAAAACAGCCCACACAGACACACAAAAAGCCAACATACTAAATAAATATTTTAAATAAACCACAAAACACTCCTCCAACGCCACTCACAGCATAACAAATAAACTCACCAAATCATTTACATCTACCCCATTAACAATCACCGAATCAGCTACCATCCTCGCTATAAAACAATCTAAAAATAACAACTCCTCAGGACCAGACAATATCAACATCAAACACCTAGGACCAATAGCCATCAAACACCTAACCAACCTCTACAACATCACAATAAACACAAAAACCATACCCCAAATATTGAAAACCTCCAAAATCATTCCCATCGCCAAACCCAACAAAAACCCTTCTCTCCCCTCCTCATACAGACCAATAGCCCTACTCTAGAAAAAATCATCTTTCTACACACCACCACTAATATAATCCTCCCAATACGGCTTCAAAGCCGCACACTCCACCACCACAGCCCTACATCAAATCAATAACACCATACTCACTGATTTCAATAAAAAAAAAACCCCCATAGAACAATCCTCACCGCCCTCGACACGACCAAAGCATTTGACACGGTCAACATCCACCAACTCATCCACAAAATACACAATACCCTCATTCCTACAACAATAATCAAATTTCTGGCTAACTACCTAAAAGGCCGCCGACAATACACCTCATACAACAATCACACATCAAAACAAACAAACATCAAAGCAGGTGTCCCCCAAGGGGGCGTCCGGTCACCCACTCTCTTCGACATATACCTCTCAGACATACCAATCCCAAAAATCAGCTCACTCAACCTCATCATCTACGCAGACGACATCACCATAACATCATTCCACCACAACATCAACACAGCCACCCAGAACCTCTTACCATACCTCAATGAAATACACACATGGGCTCACAATAACAACCTAAAAATCAACCCTACCAAAACCACATCAACTCTCATGACCCCAGACCCATCAGAATATAACAAACCCCTGAACATCCACATCAACAACATTCCCATCCTCACCACCTCCAACCCTACCATCCTTGGCTTAACTTTTGACCCCAAACTAAAATACTCCACCCACACAGGCAACACCATCACTAAAGCAAAAAAAACACTCAATCTCTTAAAACTCCTCACACCAACACACTGGGGAAAAAGCAAAAAAGCACCCATCACCACATACAAAACATTACTCCTTTCCATCATCGAATACGCCAACACCATCTGATCACCCATCATCTCATCCACCTCTCTCAACAAACTCCAAAAAATCTAAAACGCAGCCTTGAGAACAATCACTGGCTGCACTCTAGACACCAACACCCAACACCTCCACTCAGAGACCAAAATTCTCCCACTCCAAAACCATCTCAAACTTCACGCATCACAACTCACACAAAAAGCTTCCCACCCCACTCATCACACAAGAAGCCCACCCCAGATGCAAAAAAAAATCCACGTTCAACAACAACATCAACTACACCCTAAACATACCCTCCTCCACCCAGACCACCTCTCACACACAAATAAAAAACAACATGAAAACCATACACACAAAAATAGTACACGACTACGTATCATCCACTCACAACAAAATCTTCAGCAAGCAACCCCCACCCATTCATAAATCAGAAACCACCCTAGACCACCACACTAGCCGCACTCTCGCCCAACTCAGATCAAACAAATCACCTTTCATCCTCTCATACCTCAACAAAAGCTCACTCTCATCTCATCCCTCACCTTCATGCCCACTCTGCCAAACACACATTCACGACACCCCTCACCTTTTCATCTGCCCCAAAATAAATACCACACTGGGTCCCTAGAGTCTGTGGACCAACCCCGCGAGAGCGGCTGAGCTTCTCGACCACTGGACGGTCTCTATTCAGGACATGAAAAGCACCCAACAAGACTAGGGTGCTCGGGGTAAAAAAAAAAGTTGATAATTTTATGAATATATGACAAGTAATAAGTTCTAAGTGAGATCGTGAAAACGCCAGGGTGGGGATCGAATCCAGAGTGTTCGGTTTGGGATATTTGGAGAGCTCACCTGTTGTCATGTTCATATAGACTCCAATTTTGATCCTTTTAAATACTTTTTTTTACTTTTTTTTGTTTTTCTATTTTTTTTGCTTATTTTTACAAATTGTTTTTTTTTGTCGTCATTTTATTTATTTGGCGTTTTTCAAAAATTAAATTTTAATTAAAAGCTGTCAAATAAACTTATTTTAAATTTCTCAAGTTCATGAAAACCTAATATCTCTGTTACAACTCTGCAACATCGTCGATAACCAAGACCTAAATGGCTTCTGACCTTCAACCTTGACCCACTGACCTTCAACCCTGATCCAATGACCTCCAACCTTGACTTCTTGACTTTCTCGTAGTGCGCGACGACTAATGTAAGAACTATGACGTCGTGAACTTATGTTTCAGGTAAAACCTCACAAAGTGGAGAGATGTGACACCAAAAGTTGGGCCCTGATAACAAAGGTTGGACCCTGGTGACAAAGGTTGGACCTACCACCATGTAACCATCTGCGAAGAAGGTGCAACGTGAAGTATGAAAATCACTCTGAGTTTTGGAGTTTCGTATGGCATCTTCACATGTTTTTAAATAGTTAGCATGAAGAACCAACGGGCAAAGAGGCTGATAGATTTCTTGCTTTTGAAAGACCAAATTCAATGAAAGGTTCAAGCAAAGTTTATTACCGCAAACAAATATTGAGAACACCCATAAAAGATACAGAATAGTTTTTGTCAGCATAAAGGCAAAAAAACACAAAAATAAAACAGAAATAAACAACAGAAAAATTACATAGCTTTAAATGTCAAACGCCCGAAGTTTCTCATGGGTTGAATGAATCTTAAATCATTAGCCCCTCCCACTACGTCATGCCAAGTGTATTATCACTCAGTCTTCTATAATTTGTATTGTATTTTGTGTGGTACTAAATCTAAAAGTTTGACGATGAATAAATAATTATGATTGGTCTTGAAAAAGACAAGTAATAATAACTAGGAAAAACATTATATAAGAGTGTAACAAATATCGAATAAGTAAATATTATATGATTTATTATGATATAACTTACATAGTTAAATATTTTATGATTTATTATGATATAATTTATATGGTTAAATATTGTATGCTTTATTATGATATAATTTATATGGTTAAATATCTATGTGAATCATAAGATCACGACATGATGGTCACCTGATGATGATGGAGAATATATGGAAAGGCTTGGTCAGAATAATAAATTCAAATATTCTCGTGTTTTTATGATTCATAATTTTGAGGCTAAATGTTTACAATGATATTATGAACTATTATGATCATGATATTATGAGATAATTATGATCATGATATTATGAGATAATTATGATCATGATATTATGAGATAATTATAGAAAACAGCTTATGAACGTAATAAACAAATGATTCACCCTGTTGTCTTAAGTCTGCTCAATAAAAAATCTCATGCATTTCTGAAAAGCTATTTTCAGTCAAACCATAAAATTCTTTATTAATGCATTAAATGCTTTATTTATACATAATTCTTTTTAGTATTTAATAGATCCAATATTGACCCATCACCTGCCGCATTAAACCTATGAACTATTTATTTTTTTTCACTAAACTTTCTTTTAAGTCTCTAAAAACTATATGAAAAAATTCCAGAAATTCGGAATTATTTTAATAATCAGTCAGTATTGAAGCGAATTTATTCATAATAAAACAAGAAACTTTCACTTCCTTTCAAACGAATGGAGCTTTTACAACTTATAAAAAATTACTTATACTATGGATAATTATTTATATATATTCATTTTTTACGCGTCCTCAAGCAGGCTCCTGGCACGTAGAAGGCTAATTATAAACAAATTATTTCAATAGGAGTTCAATAAATATGAATGTAATATTCACAAATTATTGAAATAATATTCAAAAATTATTTTAATAATATTGACAAATTATTAAAAATATCATTTTCAATGAAAATGATATTTTTAAATTATGACACACTCAACAACCCTAAAACCACAGACCGATCAATCGCCATTGTTTTTCAATGACAGTTCATTGTTACTAATATTACCTTGAAACACTATTCATTGCAGCCACCTCGCTGATATATAAAAAAGGCAACCCTCCAATATTATTTTTTGACTTTCGCCCAAACTGTGAGTTGTTCTTGAATTTTATCTATTTTTAATTTTTAGCTTTTTTTTTATTTTATTATCGAAGGCATAAAATTTAGACAATGGTCAAAATGTGTTCTTTCTAGTCGTGCCGCGTCTACAATATTATACGATGTTGAAGATCATACCACGATTATAAATTATAATTTAAAATTATTAACAATTATTCAAGTTGAAACAACCAAGTCATACTGTTCTTTCAGCCATCTTTGTTTCGATATCTGTGTTGCCATGACATCTATTGGGACACTTATTTGGTGTCTTGTTTATTGGTTGTGTTGTTTTTATTTTTTTAAATTCAGTTGTATTGTTGTCTTTGGTATTTGTTACCAAAGATTTTAAATATTTTAACAAAAGATTCTAATTTACTGAAACTGAAAAGTTGAAATATATTTTATGGATTATTTTTTTGAATAAAAAGATAAATCTGAAAGATTAGGTACATTCTGTGAAAGTAAACAACGATAAAAAGCATTTTCTCAGGCGGCTGACGTGCTGTCAAATTGTTTCAACCTGATTATTATTATGATTATCTCATGTCTGCCACGCCATGAAAACATAATAGTTAGGCCTTAAAGGATTGCTGTATTGAAAAATGCATTGTTACATAGTTAAGCTTATAATCACAATTGTTCGCCTGCGGGAGGCGTATTTTCATGATTGTAGAGGTGAGTGAGGTGGTTTGATTGTTTGCTTTGGCTTGTCAGTTCGAACCTTGTGTTTGATAAGGAAATATTTGCTCAAAAAGAAATTCTATAATACTAACCAAGATAAATATTTTAGAAAACAGAACTTTTGAATAAAATAATAATATTGTGAAACAAGAATTTCTGAATGAAATATTGTGATAAGAGTGACCAAAATATTTTGTCGCGGAAAAAGTTCTAGAATTTTCGAGAAGGACACTAATTGATGCTTTGATGGGTAACTCTGATTAATTCTCAGCTATCAATTTGAAACATGATCTTCCAAAATATACCTCAAGAAAGGTCTTTAAATTTTTTCCGATCTAGAGACTTCACCCTGCGATGTTTTCATTCATTTTCAAACCATAATCATCACGAGATTATTTTTGACTTTCGAGGATTTAGTCGCAGTAAGCTGCAGAGTTGAAGATCGTCAATAATCCCATCATACTTCATTAAAATCCTTTTTTATTCTTATCTTCTTGTTACGCTTTTTTGTTATTATTCTTATTATCACCCTCATCGCTAAATTGGCAATTTTTTCATTTATAGATATTTCCGAAGTGTCACTTTATATTAATAATAATTCCAAAAACGGTTATCTGATGTTTAATTTGAAATTATATTGATGAACTCATTAAATATTCATCAATTTATGCCACAATTTGTCGATTTCACTGTCAAAGTTTCAGATTAAGACTTCATTTTTAACTTGATAACATTTTCTCCATCACCACCACCCTTACCACCATCACCACTGCTTTACCTCCATCACCATCACCACTCCCTTTACCTCCATCACCACTCACCCCCACAGCAGAGATCAGCTACGTCTACTTGGACAATAGAGGCAAGACTAGAGTGATAGATTTCGACACTGACAACAACGATTTTATTACCGTGCCCTTTGACCCTCTCAACGACCCTCCACCCCCTCCTCAGTTAGTGTCGTTGTTGAAGAGCTCCAAGCAACGTGTAGAAAAACTATGACAAAACATGATAAACTTAATCTTTTTCTATAATAACTTTTCTAATTTCAGTAACATTACTGATGTTATCTATGATCTATCGAAATATTAATCTCCCACTTTTCACCAAACTCCACCCACTAAAGTCCACCCATTAAATCCCACCCACTGAACTCCCCTTTTCACAGAGAAGAAATGAATCCTTACGGATATGGAATGCCTCAAACAATGTATCCAGCCCTCACGGTGCCCTACCAACAACCACCCATACCCTATATGCCCCCACCCGTGGCCTACCAACCACCACTAGCCCCCATGGTGCCCTACCAGCCTCCCATACAACAATATCAACCTGTGCAACAAATGGCATATCAAGATTACGGATACGATGATTACGGATATTATGATTACGGATACGATGATTACGGATATACTGATCCTGCGTAAGTTTGATGGTGATGATGAAGTGGTGGTGGTGATGGAGTGAATGAGTGATGAAATGGGGTAGGAGATGAGGTGGCATGCGACTTAAAAGTTTAGAATTAAATTTACGTACCCTGCATTTAAATTGCTTAACCCCACAATGGTGGATGCAATACTAGAGCCATGGTGGAAATATTTAGAAATGCTGATCTTATAAAATAAAAAATAACTCTACCTGCCTATACAATCGACAACAACCTCCCTTCAGTCCCCTCCCTCCTCCACCAATCATCATCAACAACAGCAACGACAACCAGTGAGAATTTAGCATTGTATCAATTGTAACATATGCCATATCTGAATGGTATAGTGGAAGTTATAGTTATCGAAGATGAAAAACAATTAATATTCTTGAAATGCCTGTCAAATATGAATGCAGTGCTTGTATCTATTAAATTTGGAACATCTTTTATATTCTATTTGGATTCATATCTTCAAGTTTTTAAACTAACAAAGCTAACTTGAATGGATTAAATGGAAATCAAATTTTTAATCAGGATTCCTAGAGGGCCAGTGGTCGTGAAAAAACAAAAGAAGCCGAAGTATCTAATTATCTATCTATCCATCTATCTGTCTATCTGTCTAGCTATCTACCTATTTATCTATCTATCTATCTATCTATCTATCTATCTATCTATCTATCTATCTATCTATCTATCTATCTATCTATCTATCTATCTATCTATCTATCTATCTATCTATATCTATCTATCTATCTATCTATCTCTCTATCTCTCTATCTATCTATTTATTTATTTATCTATCTATCTATCTATTTATCTATCTATCTATCTATCTATCTATCTATATCTATCTCTCTATCTATCTATCTATCTATCTATCTATCTATCTATCTATCTATCTATCTATCTATCTATCTATCTATCTATCTATCTATCTATCTATCTATCTATCTATCTATCTATCTATCTATATCTATCTATCTATCTCTCTATCTCTCTATCTATCTATTTATTTATTTATCTATCTATCTATCTATTTATCTATCTATCTATCTATCTATCTATCTATATCTATCTCTCTATCTCTCTATCTCTCTATCTATCTATTTATTTATTTATCTATCTATCTATCTATCTATTTATCTATCTATCTATTTATCTATCTATCTATCTATCTATCTATCTATCTATCTATCTATCTATCTATCTATCTATCTATCTATCTATCTATCTATCTATCTATCTACTTAGCTATCTACTTACCCCAATAGGAAGCCAGCAGTGAAAAGCTCAGACTGGGTGGTGGTGAAGAAGGTGGAGAAATAGTGAGAAAGATTTTTATTGCTCAATTAGGAGATTTTTGATGATAATTGAAAATATTAATTTATAATGGCAATATATATTTAATCACCCCACACCACACCAGTCCATATCCCACAACACCACACCACTTCAAACCCCACACCTCACCTTCCTAAACCCCACGACACCCACCACATCATTCCAAAGCCCACACCACCCTAAACCCCACGACACCCATCCCACCACTCCAAACCCCACAACACCACTCCAAACCCCACAAAACTATCTTACATCACACCATAACACATCATACCACCACACTTTAAACCCCACTTCATCACACTACACCACGCCATATTACACCCCTTCCCTCCAAACTTCACCCCACAACATCACATCACATTCCACCTATCTCACCACAGTTCTGATGATGATGAAGATGAAAGACCCCACAGGTTGAGTGAGAAGGATAAGAGGATGATCATCAAGAAACTTAATCTGTCATGAAGTAATATCCATCAAATAGCTTTATAGGAAAGATGGTGGAATATAAATAAAAATGACATCAATAATAAAAATAATAATAAAATTAATAATATCAAAACTAGTGATAATATAGTTTAAGAGTTCGTGCTATATAAACTATCAATTGTTTTTGAGGTTTTATAAGTTAAAGTTATAGGTTGTGTTGGTGGTCTTCAAATTGGGGGGTTAACGCCGTTTGAACTTCGACGGTTTAACTTAATATACCTTGTAGAACTTTATTCTTTTGGGATGATTATTATGAAGTGCTTGATATTCCTTTACATTTTAGTTGTTTATAAGCTTTGTATGCTGCAGTTCTGCTTAAACTTTTAACATTGTTTGTTTCCTACTTGAGAATAAGAAAACTTTAAAAACATTTATTTACAATGCAGTTCAAAATTAAAAGAAATTTTTTTGAAAACTTTGTTGTTTGAAAGTTTGAAATTTTATCTCAACACCTCATATTGCTTGTTTTAACTATATCTTCGCTCATTTGTCAACTAATCAGATGGTGTCTTTGACGCCAAATGTTCATAAATTCAAGTTTTGTTATTCCACCTTGCCAAATTCATCACCTTTCATTCTAACGTTAGCTTACTTGGAATAAATTTTTTTTGAAGGCTTACTTTCTTTTTATATTCATTCGTTTTTCAATCAGATTTTGAGAATTTCCTCGTTTTGAAGTCAAAATCGAGAAATCTTTGTAAGTTTATGAGCCAAGTTGGTAGTCTGTGATGTAATCGAACCTGTAGCTTCAGTGATACTCTCTCTCCCATCCATTTGAACCACCTCTTCAGAAAGAAACTTGCTTTTTCAAAGTCCGTTCATGGATTTCGGGTCCCAATCTGTATTGGGTTGGTTTTGAAGTTGAGAAGTATAAACATATGATGAATGAAGCAAAAAAACAGCAATAGTGGAATTAAAAGTGAAATATTGGTTTTTCGTTTGAGCTGAAATTAATTCTGAAAAACTAAGTGGTAGAGGTTGACTATTGCGTATGTTTTACGGCAGACGAGTAAGAAAGGCAGGAGATTATAGGAACGGGTAAATGCTGATAAAAAAATATATTTGATATATTAGTCTATCACTAATTTTAAAAAGATCATTTTGAAAAAAAAACATTTTTTGAGTGTATTTTTCAAAATTTCAGATTTTTATTGAAATTCTTAGTTGCATTCGCTCCTCTTCTGAATAATTTTTTTTTTAAATTCATTTTTTTGTTTCAAAATACCTTACATTCACTGCTTTAAATAAATTACTGAAATTTTCGAGATTTTGGTTTAAAAGCATGTGATTAGTAAAGAAGTTCCAAGTTGCGAAGCATTGCTTTAAGGTTAGCCAATCATATGCTATGTTAGGATTTTTTTAGAATTTATTATTTATTTTTAGACTTAAAATTATGCACAATGAATATTTTTTCATTTAAAATCTTTTTAAAAAACCCCAGATGTGCATTTTCAACGCTGATAAGTCAATCCAAATGAATGCAAATCAATTTTCATGTATCATAATGTTTAAATATTCATGGATTGTACAAAAAGCTTTTTTAGTTGATAAATGTTAGTTTTTATTATAAAACTTCTGAAAATGATTATTTCAGTACTTTTCAAAATTTTTGAAATTCTATGATTGGTTCAGAAACTAAAGGCTCGCTATTCTATACTCTTGCCTGATCGCAAAGTGCCTGTGGTGATTAGTATGAACAAATTTGAATCGATTTGCTTTTAGATTCTCTTAAAACTGCTAGACGTAAAAATTTCAAAATTAGAATTGAAATGGATCAAGCAAGAAAAAGAGTTTTGAACAAAAATAATGAAAATATTTTACCTTCAAAAACTCAAGAAAGTGCAACTCAAAAACCGGCTCATCGCATAATTTCTCCCAAAAATGAATACAAAACTTCTATAAAGTCAGCCATTTTCTTCTTCATAAAATTTTCTACTGAATCATGATTCAGACATTTTAAAATTGTTTTCAAATGTTCAGATTCGTTCAAAATACTTGCATATCTTCTATATCTCTCACAAATTTATCTTCCCTTAATTGAAAACCCATAAAAGCCATTTCAAACACAGGTATCTGATAATATTACTGAGCTTGCTTTTTGTAATCATCTTCATCATCGCCTTCGCCTGCTTTCTTGCCTTACCTACTCCTAATTATCCTGTCACCTACAGGTGCTTACTTGTAATCAAAATACTAATAATCATCATCAAAATGAAAATGATGGCAATTTATAAATGTAAATAGTAATGGCCACTTCAAACACTTATTTAAAAAAATGATGCCAGATGTATTTAGTTGAAGTATGAATAGTGATAACAATAAAAATAACTTCAAAAATATTAATTATGATTTTTTGAATAATAAAAATAACGCAAAAATAACTTTAATAATATAAATAATTAAATTAAAACAACAATTTTTATGATATCAGCCTGCCAGATCGTCCACACCTCAACACTGCCATCGACATCTCATCACTCAAGACACACAAGATACTTGAGGGCAAAATTCAGGGACCAGAATATCTCTGCCTCAGAAATGGTTCTTTGCCTTTGATTATTTGTATCCACACACAAAAACTAGCAGACACACACGCAAACTCGCATACACACAATAACCAGCACACACGCACACAAACTTACATACACACATAGCCACACCCTTTCTTTTACAACTCCTCCCACTAACACAGGCAAGCTATACACAGGAACGATGGATGGTCGGGTGTTGGAGGTGGATGTGGAGTCAAGTGAGGTTAGGGAAGTTGTTGTCATCGGACAAGGAGGAGAACACTGTGGTCTGTACTTTGTTTTTATTTTTATTGTTATCTTTATTATTCTTTATATTTCATCTTGACTAAAACTTTACCTCCCTTGAACTTCATTGAACAATTGGAATCCTTACGAGGTTGACTTTTGGATTATCATGAAAATGAATTTCCACCCATCATAGGCACCTACGAGGGAGAACCGATGTGTGGTCGACCTCTTGGGTTAGAGTTTGATGCTGATGGACTATTGTGGGTAGTCGATGCTTACCTGGGTGTTTTCAGAGTTGATGTCAAGACTGGTGAGTGGTTGGTGGATTATGATATTGAGGAAAATAGACTATGAGGCAAATGAACTCTTGCACTACATCATTTCCTCCTCAACCACCACCTCCTCCTCCTCCTCCTCCTCCTCCTCCTCCTCCTCCTCCTCCTCCTCCTCCTCCTCCTCCTCCTTCTCCTCCTCTTTCTCCTCCTCTTTCTCCTCCTCCTCTTACTCCTCCTCCTCCACTACATGACAGGCTTAGTGAACACTGTAGTTTCAACAGCAAGCAATCCTGAGATGAAGTTCCTCAATGACCTTGAGATAACAGACAATGGTGAGGTGTACTTTACATCATCATCATCTATATTCCATAGAAGAGATTTCATTCAAGATGTCCTAATGGGGGCTTCTAATGGAAGGTGGGTGGTGTGGATGGATGGATGAATGGTGTGGTGTTGGTTGTGAGTTGTGGGGTTGAGGGATGGAATGTAGAGTGGTAGAATGGTGTGTAATGAGGGGCTGGTACAATAGGATGAGTAAAAGTGTGGTGAAGTGAAGGACAGTTTTAGAGTAATGAGATATGAATAATGGTAGTTGGTGCAGTGGCACAGGTACATAGACCACAAACCCAACAGACTGCTCAAGTACGACCCCGTATTGAACAAAGTAGTGACTGAAGCATCAAACCTTGCCTTTCCGAATGGCCTCCTTCTCTCCCAGTTCCAGGACTACCTTCTCGTGGCTGAAACCACTCGAGCCAAGATCACCAAGTACAACATCAAAGGAATAAATGCTGGCTCGACCGAAGTGTGGGTAGAAAACCTTCCCTGTCTGCCTGACAATCTCCAATGGTCTGATCGAAGTACCGTGTTGGTGGCATGCAGTAGTCCCAGGTATGTGGGTTATGGATTGTCCCTCATTGACCTCTTCGGGGGACTCGTGTGGGTCAGGAGACTGCTGCAAGAGGTCTGTTTGTGGTTGCACCTGTGCCACATCTTGTTTATATCATAACACCATTCTTATGAAAATAACTATATTGGTCATTTAAGTTTCATTTCAATTTGTTCTACTCCATTTCTATTCGAACACACTACATCACCCTACCCACCACACCACATCCTACTCCACCAAACTACGCATCTTACCACACTTCACCACATGCCACCACACCACACCTCACACCAACCACACAGCTTCCTTCCACCCTTCTTTCCTCTCTCCACAAACCAACCTCCATCATCCTCGAGTTGACACCAGACCATGGTGACGTCATCAAGGTTATAAAAGACCAAGCTGGCGTTCTTCTGAGGCACTCTTCTCACGTGGTTGAGGATGGCGATAATAGGAGGATGTATGTGGGGTCGTACAAAAGTGATTACATTGGGGTGGTGGAGATGTGAGTGTGTGTGTGTGTGTGTGTGTGGTCGTTTGTATGTTTGTGTAGTTTTTATATAATTATTTCATCATCAATAAGTTGAACATTCAGTTTTCCTTGATTATTGTTATTATGATATTTTTTTATCATGGTTCGTTCATCTTGATGACATCATGAGTGCCACGTGTGCTTGATTATTCAGGCGTATTTTTTTTCATTCTTTTATTATTATTATAATTATTATTTATAGACTTAATCGCATCCTCAGTAAGATGCATTCCTTGGACTCCATCACTAATTGTTTGGAGGAAGTGTTTTGTTTTTTATTCATTTCTATTGTTATTATTTTTTGTTTTCTCATTATTATTTTTGATTTCGTGTGATGCTGGTTTTTCTTCTTATTGATCTGTTAACATGCTCCCTTGCAACACTGTTTCTTTCTATTATTATTATTTTTTTTTTATTATTATTCCAAATGTTTTATTAAAGGCACTGTAAGTATTATGTATTTATTAAATTTGATGATTCCAAATATTTTTGCATTGTTTCCATTCATTTTTAATTTTGTGTATTTATAATTCTGTGTGTTAATATTTATTATATATGACGTGTATTTATCTTTTATTATTTATTCACTAGTATTAAAAGTGCATTCGATTTTCTCATTCACTTATCCAAAAGCATGGTTTGATGACGTCAGGGAGGTAGAATCCGATGTGAGCATAAGTGACATGGGAACGAAGGTTGATCTTTATGTGGGAACTCACTACCATTAACAATATGACAACGTTTATAACAGTGTTGATATCACATAAGAATATACTATTTGTTAATATAAATTATAATGAATAAGCATAAAATTGATGATATAATAAGGATATAATGATATTGGAATCTTTATGGCGGCCATCTTATGGAGTGGTTGTTATATTGCATGCTTATTTAAGACTTTCAAATTTTACTTATTTTCCTCTTTCCAATTTTTTATTCAATATACATTATAAACTTGATTTGTTTTCAAACCGACCAATCAAATCGAGTTATGAGTTAGTTTGGCCAATCAGTCTTCAGCATTTTGAATATCAGCTGTAATAAGACGCAATCGAAAACCAATAAAAATGATTGCATTTTGAAATTTATTGAAAAGCAGCATAAAAATTGCACGACCAGATGGTGATTAAAAAGAAGAATGACAAAATAATGGCATGCAATCAAAGGTTTACAAAATGTGAGGTGTAAAAGTGATTTGGTGTGGGAGTATCATCAAGATTAATTAAAAAACAATTTGGAAAATATTTATCGAACCATCATCAAAACGTAAACAAGCATAAAGTTAAAATAAAATCAATATTTAAGTCGTAATGATTACAGTAAATGAATATGTAACTCGTAATGATTATAGTAAACAAGGGAAAAATTACAAAGGAAGATGGAACGTGAAGAAGGAATGCAAATGTTTGTGAATGGTTCATGTGGTATTTAAAACATTCTCAAGCAAAATAAAATAATAAAAACAACAACAACAATAATAAAGACTGAAGCAGCATCGACAACAAAGCAGTCGGTGTATTAGTCTAGCAGGTTTTGTTGTCATTTATGTTATTATTTTTATTGATGTTTAAAACATGGGAATAATAAAACTTATTATTGTTATTATTATTATTCATAATTACTTTATTATTATTATTACGATAATCCTTATCATGAACATCGAAGACAAGCTGAGGCGACTAAAGCAACAAAAAGAGCCTTTATCAACGATTTACCCCTTACAGCACTGTGGTGATCATTATCATCACCCCCAGCATCATCATTATCATCATCCTCATCACCACCCCCATCCTCTTCCTCCTTCTCTTCTTCTTCACACCTTCACCCCATCACACACACCATCACTACGCAGACGACATTTAAGGACCAAATTTTCCTCTCGTAACACCTGGATTAGTGCTTCTTTCATTCTCAACTCTTCCTTCAATCTCTCCACCTCCTCCTCTATGCTAGGAGTCTGCTATAAAATAATAACAATAAACATAATAAGAATAATAATAATTACAATAGTAATACTAATAATAATAACTAAAATATTAATAACAATAATAATAACAAAAATAATGACAATATAAATAATAATAATAATAATAATAGCAAGAGCACGAGACCTCGTGTTGGTGGCCGATGTGGTAGAAGGCATGCTTGAAAGACATGCCAGCTGTGTGTCTATCAATAATAATAATAATAATAATATCAATAATAACAAAAAAATAAAAATGATAATAATAATAAGAATAATATAAATAATAACAAAAAAATAAAAATAATAATAATAATAAGAATATCAATAATAATATCAAGAGAGGACAAACGCACACAGAGGCGGAAGAGAGCCGATGTATGTTTCTGAGGGAGGCAGGAAGAGCAGGTCCAGTGCTGGTGTTGTTACGGAGGTGCACCAAAGTGAAGCTGCCTACTGAATGCTCAGCTGTGCCCACCTTGTCAAAGCACCCTCGTGCCGTAGATAGTGAGGTAGCTTCAGTCTTTGATGGACTCAGTTGGTCGGAGTGGGTTTTTGTGGTGTTGGTGGCTGGTTGGGTAGTGGAAGGTTTGGTGGCTGGTTGGGTGGATTGGTAGTTGCTCAGAAGTTGGTTGTGGAAGGGGTCAAACTGGAACCTCTTGGCTGGAGACTCAAACTGCAGACTTACTTTGTCAGGTTGTCTGTCGAAGCCATTAAACCACTCTGTGGCCGATATGTTGCTTACGTAGGAGTTGGTGGGCGGGTAGATGTCGGATTGGAAGAGTTCTCCCTTTTGATGGTGGTAGTATGGCGATGATAGAAATATAAAACAATACAATACAATAACGAATATGATTATAAGTTATGCATGATTATAGTGGCATTAACTCCAAGAGTTTCTAGGCCACTAAAACATTTTGAAATTATTTGAAAAACTAAGTTCAACAATGCTAATAAGTATACTACTAGTAATACTAATATTTATAACATTTGGATAATATATATAACAATAGTATTAATAAAAATGAAATAATAATAAAAACAAAATAATAAGAGAAATAACCATAAAAATAAAATAATGAGATGAACCTTTCTGGGAACGATAACAGAAATAGGCTCACACAAATTCTTGTTGGAATGCAGTTTGTAAAAGCGAGCAATCTCGCATCGTCTCACATCCACTCCACGTTTGCACATCCACCCTGTGTGCGTGTATTTCTATTATAGCACCCCCACCACCCTATCACAATCATCACCACCAACCAAGCCCTTTTTGTGGATTTGAAGATTGTAATTGGCCTAGATAATAAATGTAGGGGCTCTGCGACACAACTTCATAAAAGCGGATGTTGCCATCTCCCTAGGGTGGTGGTGAGGGAAAGGGTGGTGATGAAGAAGGTGCTGCTAAAGAGGGAGGGGATGAGAGGTGCTGGGAGGGTGGAAAGATGGTAGTTGTGGTGTTGAATGTAGGTGAAAAAAAGGTTTGAATTCGTCTGAGGTAGGTCTGATAGAATATTCGTGATAACGATAGAAATAATAATAATAACAACAAAAATACTTGAATAATAATAATAATAGTAGTAGTTTTACTGCAGTGAAGCACCTTTCCTGCAAGAAAAAGAACCCTGGTATCATGGTCGTAATAAGGAGTTAAGACTCCACTTGAGAAATCTACTGTGTCATTTGTTAGTGGTTTGGTGAGGTCCTTCTGATGGAGAGGTAGTTGGAGGAGGTTGGTGATGGGGGAGGTGGCTAGTGGTGATGGAGGAGATGGTTGGGGGAGAAGTGGTGATAGGGGAGATTGGAGAAGTGATAGTACAAGAAATGAAATGTAAGATGATGAAGAGGTGTTGATGGAAATGGTGAAGTAGTATCAATAGTGAGAAGTTATTGAAGAAAGCTACTATTTTGTATCATCATTAGTTTATTTATCTATGTATCTGTCTGTGTATCTATTCATTTCTTTGTCTGCTTATCTATCTGTTTATATAAATACCACCCACACACCCTACCACACAATATCACACTACACCACACCACCCACCACATTCCACAGAGCATATTGACGATCACAACTTCTACTGAATCCTGTGGTCAACACCAGCTCTTCATCCACCCACACCACCTTTGAACTTTTTGTCCCTTGGTGACCTTCTCCTTTCTATGTCATGTGGTGGTGCAGTTTGGTGGGTGGAGGGTGTGATGTGGTGTGGTATGGTGAGGTGTGATGTGGTGGAGTGAGGTGTGAATGGTGTAATGTGGTGTGGGCGGTGGAGTGAGGTGTGGGTGGTGGAATGTAGTGAGTGGGTGTGATAATGAAGATCATATTATTATTATTATATTAATGGTGTGTATTGCTATTATTATTGTCAAAGCAATTATTTTTAAAATAGCTTTTTTATTATGATTATTATTTTTATTTTTATGAATGAAGTTATTTTTATGATGGTATTATTACCGCCACCACAGCACCCTTCCTCGGCTCAATGACCCTTATGCTCTTGTCTTTACAAGTGGTCGCCAGGTGTCTGTGCGGGTCGTGTGACTATCAACAATAAAAATAATAATAAGAATAATAAATTCTTTTATTATTATGAAAAAAAAACTAGATTAAAAAACAACAACATCAAAACCAACATACCTGCCACTCGGACTCCAGGCCACACTGAAGATGACGTCACAATGGCACGTGATCTTGTAAACAGCTTCCTGTCTGCTAGTGTTCCAAACAATAACCTGGGCGGGATTATGATGTGGGGTAGTTGTGAAGAGTTGTTTCCACAGTAGGGAACAGTATTGACAGGTATAAAGAAACATAATAGAGAGGATTTGAGAAGGGAGAGAGTTTCAAGGGAAGGATCACAGACCTTATAATCAAGTGCCACAGAGGCAAGTACGTTTTGAGCCAATGGATGCCACTCCACTCTTGTCACTCTTCTTTGGTGGCCTAGTAACACCTGAGTCGCTTCCTAATATAAACAATAATAATAATATTAGTAATAATAATAATAATAATATTAGTAATAATAATAATAATAATATTAGTAATAATAATAATAATAATATTAGTAATAATAATAATAATAATATTATGGATATTCTTATTATTATCTTAATCACTTGTTTAATCTTGTTAGTACCCTGATTTTAATATTATTGATGTCATCATTACTATTATTATTCTGAAAAAAAAAACAATAATAAGAACTTTGGAAAAATAAAAAATATTAATACTATAATAATACTTATACAATGCCAGCCTAATAATAATAATAATAAGCCTAACCTCCAAAGGTTCAGATATGCCTCCAATAGGTATGGTCCATATCTTTACCTGTGTGTTGCTATCTATCCATCTGTCTGTCTATTTATCTATCCATCTATCTATATATCTATCTATCTATCTATCCATCTATCTGTCTATCTACCTATCTATCTATCTATCTGTCTGTCTACCTATCTATCTATCTATCTATCTATCTATCTACCTAACTACGTATCCATCTATCTAACTGTCTTCTATCTACCTACCTAGCTATCTATCTATATATCTATCTATCTATTTATCCATCTGTCTATCTATCTACCTATCCATCTATCTGTCTATCTATCTATCCATCTATCTGTCTGTCTACCTATCCATCTATCTGTCTGTCTATCTATCTATCTATCTATCTATTTATCTATCCATCCATCCATCTAACTGTCTTCTATCTATCTATCCATCTATCTATCTGTCTATCTATCTACCTATCTAACTATCTATCTATCTATCTACCTCTCCATCTATTTGTCTGTCTACCTATCTATCTATCCATCTATCTGTCTGTCTATCTATCTATCTGTTTATCTATCCATCTATCTGTCTGTCTATCTATCTACCTATCTATCTATCCATCTAGCTGTCTGTTTGTCTATCTATCTATTTATCTACTGACAGTGAGGTCATCAGAGCATGAGGCAATGACGTCATCATCATGGGGACACCACTTGATATCGTTGACTGCACCCCGATGACCTGTTACCTTTCCCTCGTCACTTGTGTGCTTTAGTCGGCCTGTCTGTGTATGTATATGTAGTGATGACTAAAATGGTCTTAGTTGAAGAAAAGTGTGTGTGGCTTACCACACCCATCATAGTCATTATCCTCATATACTCCATCGTTATAAGCATCACCACCACCATCACCATCATCATTCTGCCACCATCTCAATCCCCCTGTAATACCTGTGACAAAGGCAACACAACAAAAACACCACCCCCAGTTGATTCTGTAACTATAGCAATGAACTTGGGATTAACTTCACAGAAGTTGCTGTCCTGAGCATTTGATGTGGCTCTGATGTGTGGCATTGGTGGGTGAGTGAGGGGATATATGGGTGAGTGAAAGGATGAAATGGTTGGATGAGATACAGAAAAAAATTAAAGGTTTTATAGCATTAATTTTGAAAAATTAAATCACCTAATGCCTTCATACCACTGCTCTTTCTTGCCTGAAAAACCATACAAATGCCTGTATTTTGAAACTCTCACTTTGAACATTGTAGTGAGCAGTTCAGAAATAAAAATTTATCGAAATATTTGAAATTAATGATTTAAAATTTCGAGTATGAAACGTCTGTAAAACTTGAATAAATTATAATTGAAAAGTACAAATTTAAAAGTTGACTCGATAACATAAATCTGTATAAAATAGATTTATCGCGAGGGAGTAAGGAAACGAAGGTTAATTTTTTGCTGTCTTCTGATTAGCTGCTAAAATTTTGATTTTTTTTGCAAATTTTGAAGAAAAACAATTATTAAAGATTAATTTTTTGTTGTGGTTTGATTGGTAACTTCAAATCAAAATTTTTTTTGCAAATTTTGAAAAAAATAATCATTAGTTTCAATTAAATATTTTTTTTGGATTTATACAAATTTTGGAAATTTTCAAACTTTTCAAGCCATGAAATTCATCTATATGAAAATTCCAGATAAATTATTTCTTAATGATCAAGAGAATAAACAAATCATTAACGAAACTGAAGCTGAATTAAAAGGCAAACAGTTCTACCACAACAAATTTTTAAAACTACCTAACAACAACCAAAATCGAATGTTGCAACAATCTCTCAATGACCCAATAAGTTTTAATGAAGTTAAGCTAGCTATAAGTAAACTAAATACTAATAAAGCTAAAGGTGAAGATGAGATCCCATCCGAAATGATAAAATATAGTGGAGAAAAACTAATAAAAGAAGTATCAAGAATATTAAACTTAATAGTAGAAAATAAAATTCAAGAAGATAGTTTTATTGGTATGGAATATTAGTCACTGTACAAAAACAAGGTAAACCGAAAGAACAACTTACAAGCTTGACCCATCACTCTACTGAACAGTATCCGAAAAATATTATCGAACATTACTATGAATCGTATACGCAACAAAACGGAAGAATACATCGGTTCTTATCAAAGTGGATTCAGAAATGGAAGAAACACGACAGACATAGTCTGGTCTCATAAATGGGATATAGCTAAAGCTCTAAGGTACAGAGATAAAGAGTACTATATCCTTGGTATCGACCTGAGCCAAGCCTCTGATACTGTAGACAGACCCCTTCTGCTAAATGTTCTTGAAAATATTCTGAACAAAGATGAAATAATGATGATCAGAAAGCTATTAACAAACACTTGTTTGAAGGTAAGATGGAATGGCAAAAGCACACAAACCCCTTTCGAAACTAAAATAGGGATTCTTCAAGGAGATGGACTCTCACCCATTCTCTTCACAATTTACTTAGAAGCAGCACTGCGCACTTTCAAGTCTAAAGTAACAAACCATATAAAGCTAGATCACAGCTACACAAACCTACAACCATTGACACCAGCAAAAATGGTAGGATATGCTGACGATCTAGATTTTATTGGTAGAGACAAACAGCAACTACTTAAACTAGAAAGCAAACTGAAAGATGAGTTCTTGAACTGGAACCTCAAAGTCAATACTGACAAAACGGAACTCATCAAAATATCAAAATCAGATGAGGCCTGGAAAACGAGCAAAAAACTAGGCTCTTTCCTTGATGACAAAAAAGATATTGAGAGGAGAAAACAACTTGTCAAAACTGCGATGAGTAAATTATGGAAAATATACATGAAAGGGAAAAAGCTAAAAATAAGCAAAAATGTCCGAGTGTACAATTCCTATGTTAAACCAGTTCATACCTACAACTCTTCAGCATGGGCAGTCAACAAAAATATAGAAGCTGATTGACGCATTCCACCGCAAACAGCCTAAGAGAGTGATCAGTATCTACTATCCCAATAGAATCAGCAACAAAGAACTATACAAAAAAACGAATAGCATACCTCATTTAGTTGAAATTGCTGGTGCAAGATGGAGGATGTTGGGACATATCCTAAGAAGACCTGATACGCCAGCATTCCAGGCTATGAAGCAGTACTATGCCATATCAAATAAGAAAAAATACCTAGGCAGACCTTTAACCACCCTACCAAAGACATTAAAAGATGTCAAATTTATCCCATAGTTTAAAGGCGAAATATTCTCATTTATTTGAATAATATAATCTGTGTTTTATTTATTTAAGTTTTATGATAGCAAATTATAAATTGAAACCCTGATATGTTATGCATACAAAATAAGTTATATATGCAAGAGAAAAGATGGAAGGCAAGTTCTCCATACCCTTCAACGCATGAAGCTTGTGAAAAAGCTTTTGATTTTGTGTTTCCTTCTAATTGTGCCACATGACAATGAATTTACAAATAAAATGATCAAAAATAAAAAACATCAGATCTCGTTTGCTTCAACCTTGGCCCTGCTTTTAGCACATGGCTGCAAATATCGCTTGTCAAAGACGTAAATATCAAAACTTGAACAAAAGTAAACTATTCAAAAATTATATTATTGAAGTTGTGTCTGCAAATATCAATCATTTGTCAAAGAACCGTAGAGTATCCTTGAGTGCCCTCCCTTGCCTCTTTAGGTGTCAAATCATGACCGATGTTGGGGCTTCATATCAAACTACCCTGTTATTTTCCACTAGTTTTATAAATTTTCAAACTTTTAGAATGTTTCTTGGAGAATGCTGTGAAACAACTTTTAATAATATAGAAACACCAGCATGCAGTGCACTAAATTGCTCTGTAGCCACCCAAAATTTGTCTGAAAATCGGATTTCTCAAACTTTTCATTATAATATTTTATGAAAAAAAAGCAATAAGAATACTTAAATAAAAAAAAAACTATATTTTGGAAAATAAATTTAAAGAATTGATTTCAGAGGTGCCAAATTGCTAATCAATCGATCAATTTTTTTCAAAGATTTTGATGAACCTGGTTTCACTCAAAACCATTTCAAAGCAACCAATCCCATTTATCTACTTGTCTTCACACAAATCGTTTTTAATATGCTTAGAAATATTCACAAACTATGATACACTTTTTTGATGTCCGCAACCAACAATGCGACATTCGAGTGCTCATATAGCAATGTTGTAGCTTAACTTCAGTGCTTGAAGCTTTTTTTGTGGATACGTTCAAAGCTTTTGAAGAATTAAAATCTGGTTTATATATATAGTTTTATTTATGTAATAGAAAATTTTATCGAAAACTCTAAAGATCTAACGAGAAACTTAATAAGCCATGAGTGGTCACACAGCAATTTCACATCCTGTAATGTCATTTCTGAGTCACTGCACCTTCATTTTAGTTCCTATCCTCTGGCAAGAAAATAACTTTGATTTCTTATTATTTATTTTTAGGCCAGATTTATAAATTTTGATTGAACTCTTCTGCATCAAAAAGGCTTGTTTGGCTTAAATCACATGGAAAATTGACAAGCGTCGACAAAAGACAATTGGTCGTCGTAGCAAGAACAAATGAAAACACTTTTAGGAGTTTATTTATTCCACGAAGTTTTTAGTAAGATGAACTTACATTATCAAGTGGACTTACAAATATTTGTACCTCCACTTGATAATGATAATTTGGAATAAAATAAACTTCTAAATGTTTTTATTTGAATAATCAAAATTGAATTCTCCAAAATTTTCTTCCATAAATGTAAGGAGGATTACATTGACAAAATCATTCTCCCTGGTAATGACTTAATCAAAGTCGGATTCCTGGATGATGACTTTTTTTTTAGCCTCGCTTTTGCTTCTCGATTTTTCAATGGCATATTCTATGTCATCTTCAGTTGTCCTGCGAATTGTTTGAATAATATTACTTAGAAAAAAAAAGTTGAAATAGAAAGATTTAAACAATATTAAAAATTATTTCTCATTTGGTACCAAATCCTTGCATTTAAGTACCAAATCCTTGCATTTGAATACCAAATGCTTGCGTTTGAGTACCAAATTCTAGCATTTGAGTACCAAATCCTTGCATTTAAGTACCAAATCCTTGCATTTGAATACCAAATGCTTGCATTTGAGTAACAAATCCTAGCATTTGAGTATTAAATCCTAGCATTTGTGTACCAAATTCTAGCTTTTAAGTGCCAAATCCTTGCATTTGTGGACCAAATCCTAGCATTTGAGTTCAAAATCCTTGCATTTGAGTACCAAATCTTTGCATTTAAGTACCAAATTCTAGCTTTTGAGTACTAAATCCTAGCATTTGAGTAACAAATCCTAGCTTTTGAGTACCAAATTCTAGCATTTGAGTACCAAATCCTTGCATTTGAGTACCAAATCCTAGCATTTGAGTTCAAAATCCTTGCATTTGAGTACCAAATTTTTGCATTTAAGTACCAAATCCTTGCATTTGAGTACCAAATCCTAGCTTTTGAGTACTAAATCCTAGCATTTGTGTACCAAATCCTAGCTTTTGAGTATTAAATCCTAGCATTTGTGTACCAAATCCTAGCTTTTGAGTACTAAATCCTAGCATTTGAGTACCAAATTCTAGCATTTGAGTACCAAATCCTTGCATTTAAGTACCAAATCCTTGCATTTGAATACCAAATGCTTGCATTTGACTAACAAATCCTAGCATTTGAGTATTAAATCCTAGCATTTGTGTACCAAATTCTAGCTTTTAAGTGCCAAATCCTTGCATTTGTGGACCAAATCCTAGCATTTGAGTTCAAAATCCTTGCATTTGAGTACCAAATCTTTGCATTTAAGTACCAAATTCTAGCTTTTGAGTACTAAATCCTAGCATTTGAGTAACAAATCCTAGCTTTTGAGTACCAAATTCTAGCATTTGAGTACCAAATCCTTGCATTTGAGTACCAAATCCTAGCATTTGAGTTCAAAATCCTTGCATTTGAGTACCAAATTTTTGCATTTAAGTACCAAATCCTTGCATTTGAGTACCAAATCCTAGCTTTTGAGTACTAAATCCTAGCATTTGTGTACCAAATCCTAGCTTTTGAGTATTAAATCCTAGCATTTGTGTACCAAATCCTAGCTTTTGAGTACTAAATCCTAGCATTTGAGTACCAAATTCTAGCATTTGAGTACCAAATCCTTGCATTTAAGTACCAAATCCTTGCATTTGAATACCAAATGCTTGCATTTGAGTAACAAATCCTAGCATTTGAGTATTAAATCCTAGCATTTGTGTACCAAATTCTAGCTTTTAAGTGCCAAATCCTTGCATTTGTGGACCAAATCCTAGCATTTGAGTTCAAAATCCTTGCATTTGAGTACCAAATCTTTGCATTTAAGTACCAAATTCTAGCTTTTGAGTACTAAATCCTAGCATTTGAGTAACAAATCCTAGCTTTTGAGTACCAAATTCTAGCATTTGAGTACCAAATCCTTGCATTTGAGTACCAAATCCTAGCATTTGAGTTCAAAATCCTTGCATTTGAGTACCAAATTTTTGCATTTAAGTACCAAATCCTTGCATTTGAGTACCAAATCCTAGCTTTTGAGTACTAAATCCTAGCATTTGTGTACCAAATCCTAGCTTTTGAGTATTAAATCCTAGCATTTGTGTACCAAATCCTAGCTTTTGAGTACTAAATCCTAGCATTTGAGTACCAAATTCTAGCATTTGAGTACCAAATCCTTGCATTTAAGTACCAAATCCTTGCATTTGAATACCAAATGCTTGCATTTGAGTAACAAATCCTAGCATTTGAGTATTAAATCCTAGCATTTGTGTACCAAATTCTAGCTTTTAAGTGCCAAATCCTTGCATTTGTGGACCAAATCCTAGCATTTGAGTTCAAAATCCTTGCATTTGAGTACCAAATCTTTGCATTTAAGTACCAAATTCTAGCTTTTGAGTACTAAATCCTAGCATTTGAGTAACAAATCCTAGCTTTTGAGTACCAAATTCTAGCATTTGAGTACCAAATCCTTGCATTTGAGTACCAAATCCTAGCATTTGAGTTCAAAATCCTTGCATTTGAGTACCAAATTTTTGCATTTAAGTACCAAATCCTTGCATTTGAGTACCAAATCCTAGCTTTTGAGTACTAAATCCTAGCATTTGTGTACCAAATCCTAGCTTTTGAGTATTAAATCCTAGCATTTGTGTACCAAATCCTAGCTTTTGAGTACTAAATCCTAGCATTTGAGTACCAAATTCTAGCATTTGAGTACCAAATCCTTGCATTTAAGTACCAAATCCTTGCATTTGAATACCAAATGCTTGCATTTGAGTAACAAATCCTAGCATTTGAGTATTAAATCCTAGCATTTGTGTACCAAATTCTAGCTTTTAAGTGCCAAATCCTTGCATTTGTGGACCAAATCCTAGCATTTGAGTTCAAAATCCTTGCATTTGAGTACCAAATCTTTGCATTTAAGTACCAAATTCTAGCTTTTGAGTACTAAATCCTAGCATTTGAGTAACAAATCCTAGCTTTTGAGTACCAAATTCTAGCATTTGAGTACCAAATCCTTGCATTTGAGTACCAAATCCTAGCATTTGAGTTCAAAATCCTTGCATTTGAGTACCAAATTTTTGCATTTAAGTACCAAATCCTTGCATTTGAGTACCAAATCCTAGCTTTTGAGTACTAAATCCTAGCATTTGTGTACCAAATCCTAGCTTTTGAGTATTAAATCCTAGCATTTGTGTACCAAATCCTAGCTTTTGAGTACTAAATCCTAGCATTTGAGTACCAAATTCTAGCATTTGAGTACCAAATCCTTGCATTTAAGTACCAAATCCTTGCATTTGAATACCAAATGCTTGCATTTGAGTAACAAATCCTAGCATTTGAGTATTAAATCCTAGCATTTGTGTACCAAATTCTAGCTTTTAAGTGCCAAATCCTTGCATTTGTGGACCAAATCCTAGCATTTGAGTTCAAAATCCTTGCATTTGAGTACCAAATCTTTGCATTTAAGTACCAAATTCTAGCTTTTGAGTACTAAATCCTAGCATTTGAGTAACAAATCCTAGCTTTTGAGTACCAAATTCTAGCATTTGAGTACCAAATCCTTGCATTTGAGTACCAAATCCTAGCATTTGAGTTCAAAATCCTTGCATTTGAGTACCAAATTTTTGCATTTAAGTACCAAATCCTTGCATTTGAGTACCAAATCCTAGCTTTTGAGTACTAAATCCTAGCATTTGTGTACCAAATCCTAGCTTTTGAGTATTAAATCCTAGCATTTGTGTACCAAATCCTAGCTTTTGAGTACTAAATCCTAGCATTTGAGTACCAAATTCTAGCATTTGAGTACCAAATCCTTGCATTTAAGTACCAAATCCTTGCATTTGAATACCAAATGCTTGCATTTGAGTAACAAATCCTAGCATTTGAGTATTAAATCCTAGCATTTGTGTACCAAATTCTAGCTTTTAAGTGCCAAATCCTTGCATTTGTGGACCAAATCCTAGCATTTGAGTTCAAAATCCTTGCATTTGAGTACCAAATCTTTGCATTTAAGTACCAAATTCTAGCTTTTGAGTACTAAATCCTAGCATTTGAGTAACAAATCCTAGCTTTTGAGTACCAAATTCTAGCATTTGAGTACCAAATCCTTGCATTTGAGTACCAAATCCTAGCATTTGAGTTCAAAATCCTTGCATTTGAGTACCAAATTTTTGCATTTAAGTACCAAATCCTTGCATTTGAGTACCAAATCCTAGCTTTTGAGTACTAAATCCTAGCATTTGTGTACCAAATCCTAGCTTTTGAGTATTAAATCCTAGCATTTGTGTACCAAATCCTAGCTTTTGAGTACTAAATCCTAGCATTTGAGTACCAAATTCTAGCATTTGAGTACCAAATCCTTGCATTTAAGTACCAAATCCTTGCATTTGAATACCAAATGCTTGCATTTGAGTAACAAATCCTAGCATTTGAGTATTAAATCCTAGCATTTGTGTACCAAATTCTAGCTTTTAAGTGCCAAATCCTTGCATTTGTGGACCAAATCCTAGCATTTGAGTTCAAAATCCTTGCATTTGAGTACCAAATCTTTGCATTTAAGTACCAAATTCTAGCTTTTGAGTACTAAATCCTAGCATTTGAGTAACAAATCCTAGCTTTTGAGTACCAAATTCTAGCATTTGAGTACCAAATCCTTGCATTTGAGTACCAAATCCTAGCATTTGAGTTCAAAATCCTTGCATTTGAGTACCAAATTTTTGCATTTAAGTACCAAATCCTTGCATTTGAGTACCAAATCCTAGCTTTTGAGTACTAAATCCTAGCATTTGTGTACCAAATCCTAGCTTTTGAGTATTAAATCCGAGCATTTGTGTACCAAATCCTAGCTTTTGAGTACTAAATCCTAGCATTTGAGTACCAAATTCTAGCATTTGAGTATTAAATCCTAGCATTTGTGTACCAAATTCTAGCTTTTAAGTGCCAAATCCTTGCATTTGTGGACCAAATCCTAGCATTTGAGTTCAAAATCCTTGCATTTGAGTACCAAATCTTTGCATTTAAGTACCAAATTCTAGCTTTTGAGTACTAAATCCTAGCATTTGAGTAACAAATCCTAGCTTTTGAGTACCAAATTCTAGCATTTGAGTACCAAATCCTTGCATTTGAGTACCAAATCCTAGCATTTGAGTTCAAAATCCTTGCATTTGAGTACCAAATTTTTGCATTTAAGTACCAAATCCTTGCATTTGAGTACCAAATCCTAGCTTTTGAGTACTAAATCCTAGCATTTGTGTACCAAATCCTAGCTTTTGAGTATTAAATCCTAGCATTTGTGTACCAAATCCTAGCTTTTGAGTACTAAATCCTAGCATTTGAGTACCAAATTCTAGCATTTGAGTATTAAATCCTAGCATTTGTGTACCAAATTCTAGCTTTTAAGTGCCAAATCCTTGCATTTGTGGACCAAATCCTAGCATTTGAGTTCAAAATCCTTGCATTTGAGTACCAAATCTTTGCATTTAAGTACCAAATTCTAGCTTTTGAGTACTAAATCCTAGCATTTGAGTAACAAATCCTAGCTTTTGAGTACCAAATTCTAGCATTTGAGTACCAAATCCTTGCATTTGAGTACCAAATCCTAGCATTTGAGTTCAAAATCCTTGCATTTGAGTACCAAATTTTTGCATTTAAGTACCAAATCCTTGCATTTGAGTACCAAATCCTAGCTTTTGAGTACTAAATCCTAGCATTTGTGTACCAAATCCTAGCTTTTGAGTATTAAATCCTAGCATTTGTGTACCAAATCCTAGCTTTTGAGTACTAAATCCTAGCATTTGAGTACCAAATTCTAGCATTTGAGTACCAAATCCTTGCATTTAAGTACCAAATCCTTGCATTTGAATACCAAATGCTTGCATTTGAGTAACAAATCCTAGCATTTGAGTATTAAATCCTAGCATTTGTGTACCAAATTCTAGCTTTTAAGTGCCAAATCCTTGCATTTGTGGACCAAATCCTAGCATTTGAGTTCAAAATCCTTGCATTTGAGTACCAAATCTTTGCATTTAAGTACCAAATTCTAGCTTTTGAGTACTAAATCCTAGCATTTGAGTAACAAATCCTAGCTTTTGAGTACCAAATTCTAGCATTTGAGTACCAAATCCTTGCATTTGAGTACCAAATCCTAGCATTTGAGTTCAAAATCCTTGCATTTGAGTACCAAATTTTTGCATTTAAGTACCAAATCCTTGCATTTGAGTACCAAATCCTAGCTTTTGAGTACTAAATCCTAGCATTTGTGTACCAAATCCTAGCTTTTGAGTATTAAATCCTAGCATTTGTGTACCAAATCCTAGCTTTTGAGTACTAAATCCTAGCATTTGAGTACCAAATTCTAGCATTTGAGTACCAAATCCTTGCATTTAAGTACCAAATCCTTGCATTTGAATACCAAATGCTTGCATTTGACTAACAAATCCTAGCATTTGAGTATTAAATCCTAGCATTTGTGTACCAAATTCTAGCTTTTAAGTGCCAAATCCTTGCATTTGTGGACCAAATCCTAGCATTTGAGTTCAAAATCCTTGCATTTGAGTACCAAATCTTTGCATTTAAGTACCAAATTCTAGCTTTTGAGTACTAAATCCTAGCATTTGAGTAACAAATCCTAGCATTTGAGTACCAAATTCTAGCATTTGAGTACCAAATCCTTGCATTTGAGTACCAAATCCTAGCATTTGAGTTCAAAATCCTTGCATTTGAGTACCAAATTTTTGCATTTAAGTACCAAATCCTTGCATTTGAGTACCAAATCCTAGCTTTTGAGTACTAAATCCTAGCATTTGTGTACCAAATCCTAGCTTTTGAGTATTAAATCCTAGCATTTGTGTACCAAATCCTAGCTTTTGAGTACTAAATCCTAGCATTTGAGTACCAAATTCTAGCATTTGAGTACCAAATCCTTGCATTTAAGTACCAAATCCTTGCATTTGAATACCAAATGCTTGCATTTGAGTAACAAATCCTAGCATTTGAGTATTAAATCCTAGCATTTGTGTACCAAATTCTAGCTTTTAAGTGCCAAATCCTTGCATTTGTGGACCAAATCCTAGCATTTGAGTTCAAAATCCTTGCATTTGAGTACCAAATCTTTGCATTTAAGTACCAAATTCTAGCTTTTGAGTACTAAATCCTAGCATTTGAGTAACAAATCCTAGCTTTTGAGTACCAAATTCTAGCATTTGAGTACCAAATCCTTGCATTTGAGTACCAAATCCTAGCATTTGAGTTCAAAATCCTTGCATTTGAGTACCAAATTTTTGCATTTAAGTACCAAATCCTTGCATTTGAGTACCAAATCCTAGCTTTTGAGTACTAAATCCTAGCATTTGTGTACCAAATCCTAGCTTTTGAGTATTAAATCCTAGCATTTGTGTACCAAATCCTAGCTTTTGAGTACTAAATCCTAGCATTTGAGTACCAAATTCTAGCATTTGAGTACCAAATCCTTGCATTTAAGTACCAAATCCTTGCATTTGAATACCAAATGCTTGCATTTGAGTAACAAATCCTAGCATTTGAGTATTAAATCCTAGCATTTGTGTACCAAATTCTAGCTTTTAAGTGCCAAATCCTTGCATTTGTGGACCAAATCCTAGCATTTGAGTTCAAAATCCTTGCATTTGAGTACCAAATCTTTGCATTTAAGTACCAAATTCTAGCTTTTGAGTACTAAATCCTAGCATTTGAGTAACAAATCCTAGCTTTTGAGTACCAAATTCTAGCATTTGAGTACCAAATCCTTGCATTTGAGTACCAAATCCTAGCATTTGAGTTCAAAATCCTTGCATTTGAGTACCAAATTTTTGCATTTAAGTACCAAATCCTTGCATTTGAGTACCAAATCCTAGCTTTTGAGTACTAAATCCTAGCATTTGTGTACCAAATCCTAGCTTTTGAGTATTAAATCCTAGCATTTGTGTACCAAATCCTAGCTTTTGAGTACTAAATCCTAGCATTTGAGTACCAAATTCTAGCATTTGAGTACCAAATCCTTGCATTTAAGTACCAAATCCTTGCATTTGAATACCAAATGCTTGCATTTGAGTAACAAATCCTAGCATTTGAGTATTAAATCCTAGCATTTGTGTACCAAATTCTAGCTTTTAAGTGCCAAATCCTTGCATTTGTGGACCAAATCCTAGCATTTGAGTTCAAAATCCTTGCATTTGAGTACCAAATCTTTGCATTTAAGTACCAAATTCTAGCTTTTGAGTACTAAATCCTAGCATTTGAGTAACAAATCCTAGCTTTTGAGTACCAAATTCTAGCATTTGAGTACCAAATCCTTGCATTTGAGTACCAAATCCTAGCATTTGAGTTCAAAATCCTTGCATTTGAGTACCAAATTTTTGCATTTAAGTACCAAATCCTTGCATTTGAGTACCAAATCCTAGCTTTTGAGTACTAAATCCTAGCATTTGTGTACCAAATCCTAGCTTTTGAGTATTAAATCCTAGCATTTGTGTACCAAATCCTAGCTTTTGAGTACTAAATCCTAGCATTTGAGTACCAAATTCTAGCATTTGAGTACCAAATCCTTGCATTTAAGTACCAAATCCTTGCATTTGAATACCAAATGCTTGCATTTGAGTAACAAATCCTAGCATTTGAGTATTAAATCCTAGCATTTGTGTACCAAATTCTAGCTTTTAAGTGCCAAATCCTTGCATTTGTGGACCAAATCCTAGCATTTGAGTTCAAAATCCTTGCATTTGAGTACCAAATCTTTGCATTTAAGTACCAAATTCTAGCTTTTGAGTACTAAATCCTAGCATTTGAGTAACAAATCCTAGCTTTTGAGTACCAAATTCTAGCATTTGAGTACCAAATCCTTGCATTTGAGTACCAAATCCTAGCATTTGAGTTCAAAATCCTTGCATTTGAGTACCAAATTTTTGCATTTAAGTACCAAATCCTTGCATTTGAGTACCAAATCCTAGCTTTTGAGTACTAAATCCTAGCATTTGTGTACCAAATCCTAGCTTTTGAGTATTAAATCCGAGCATTTGTGTACCAAATCCTAGCTTTTGAGTACTAAATCCTAGCATTTGAGTACCAAATTCTAGCATTTGAGTATTAAATCCTAGCATTTGTGTACCAAATTCTAGCTTTTAAGTGCCAAATCCTTGCATTTGTGGACCAAATCCTAGCATTTGAGTTCAAAATCCTTGCATTTGAGTACCAAATCTTTGCATTTAAGTACCAAATTCTAGCTTTTGAGTACTAAATCCTAGCATTTGAGTAACAAATCCTAGCTTTTGAGTACCAAATTCTAGCATTTGAGTACCAAATCCTTGCATTTGAGTACCAAATCCTAGCATTTGAGTTCAAAATCCTTGCATTTGAGTACCAAATTTTTGCATTTAAGTACCAAATCCTTGCATTTGAGTACCAAATCCTAGCTTTTGAGTACTAAATCCTAGCATTTGTGTACCAAATCCTAGCTTTTGAGTATTAAATCCTAGCATTTGTGTACCAAATCCTAGCTTTTGAGTACTAAATCCTAGCATTTGAGTACCAAATTCTAGCATTTGAGTATTAAATCCTAGCATTTGTGTACCAAATTCTAGCTTTTAAGTGCCAAATGCTTGCATTTGAATACCAAATGCTTGCATTTGAGTACCAAATCCTTGCATTTGAGTACCAAATTCTAGCTTTTGAGTACTAAATCCTAGCATTTGAGTAACAAATCCTAGCATTTGAGTAACAAATCCTAGCTTTTGAGTACCAAATTCTAGCATTTGAGTACAGAATCCTTGCATTTGAGTACCAAATCCTAGCATTTGAGTTCAAAATCCTTGCATTTGAGTACCAAATTTTTGCATTTAAGTACCAAATCCTTGCATTTGAGTACCAAATCCTAGCTTTTGAGTACTAAATCCTAGCATTTGTGTACCAAATCCTAGCTTTTGAGTATTAAATCCTAGCATTTGTGTACCAAATCCTAGCTTTTGAGTACTAAATCCTAGCATTTGAGTACCAAATCCTAGCATTTGAGTATTAAATCCTAGCATTTGTGTACCAAATTCTAGCTTTTAAGTGCCAAATCCTTGCATTTGAATACCAAATGCTTGCATTTGTGTACCAAATCCTAGCATTTGAGTACCAAATCCTAGCTTTTGAGTACTAAATCCTAGCATTTGAGTACCAAATCCTAGCATTTGAGTTCAAAATCCTTGCATTTGAGTTCCAAATCCTTGCATTTAAGTCCCAAATCCTAGCTGTTGAGTACCAAATCCTAGCATTTGAGTTCAAAATCCTAGCATTTAAGTACCAAATCCTTGCATTTGAGTACCAAATCCTAGCTTTTGAGTACCAAATCCTTGCATTTGAGTACCAAATTCAAATATTATGTACTCAAATTCAAAGATTTGGTCATCAATCGATAAACTCTATATGAATCAATATCTCTTTTTCTCAAGTGAAGATAAACATTATGAAAGATAAGATATTATGAAAAAAACTGGAAGCACTCACTTCTTCCTGGTACAACAGCAGATGGTGGTAGTGAGAAGAGTGATCAAGACTAGCAAGGAGATGAGCACAACCTCCGTCTGACCTTGTTCCCCCAATTAATTAGAAAAATTGTGACATTTTTGTGATAAAAACAAGAAAAAATACTCTAAAAAAAGTTTATATTTTTGCTACTTAGTTTTTCATATTGTGGTGGTTCTTGATCGAATCTTGTAGAATTCGTCTCAGGAGCTGTTGTGGCAGTTGATAAAGGATTTGTTGGGTGTCTTCCAGAACTCTTCCTACTTATTGAAGTTCTAATTCAAATAGACACACCTTCGACATAAATTTCTAAACTACATAGATAGAATTTCTCCCGGCAAAAGATGATCATCTGACTAGAAGCATGACTTAATTCTTCACCCGCTATTGCCATTGTCCTTGAAGTCGATTGGTTCATAATATATTTAAAACACATCACTTTTAATATATGGAAGTTATCATTTGCAAAGCTTTTTGATCATTTGTTTTTGAACCTGCAGACGATATCCAGGTAATATCAAAAAGCTTTGTAAGTGAAAATACCAAGTTTGGTGTAATCAATGCTTCATGTATATTTATTTGTGTATGCAGACCCTACCCTTGGTCAAGGGAAACGGACTTTTAACGGCAAGCACTGGACAGGTACTTTTTAACGTCATGCACTGGACAGGTACTTTTCAACGTTATGCACTGGACAGGTACTTTTTAACGTCATTTTCTGGAGCTCATTACATCATTCGCGTCGTTTTATGTCGGTTCCCATGCTAGCATGGGTTGGACGGGGTCTCATAAAGGCTCTTCTGCACACTACACTCTTGCACTGGTCCATTACCAATAATAGCTTTTTTCAGCTAGAACCTTTTCTTCTCCACCAAGCTCCACCGCACAAAACTAACTACACACAATTCAAACTCTGCACCAAAAGCACACCCCTCTTCTTCCTCCAACCTTAAAGTCCTTCCACCTTGTTCTGGTGCTCTTCTGCTCTTATTATCGTCTTGATAACTATTTCTTAGAAGAACAAAAACGGGCTGTCAGGGGTATGAAAAACTCAATAATGATGAATGAAAAATACACTTAAAGCATCTCAACCCATCGAACCACATAAACCACTCTAGCAACCCACCATCACTCCCAACCAATATGAATATAATTAACACGATGCAATAGCAATTAAGTGACTAGGAAAATGTACAAAAATACTACAGGAATACATATCATTCGCTCACAAAAAAATCCTCAGCAAGCAACCTCCCCCCCCCCCCTATACACGACTTAGAAACCACCCTAGATCACCACACACGACGCACCCTCGCCCAACCTAGATCTAACAAATTACCCTCATACTCTCATACCTCAACAAAAGCTTAACATCATCCCATCCCTCACCTTCATGCCCACTCTCACGACACTTATCACCTCCTAACTAAAAACCACCCTGGGACTCGAGAATCTGTGAAACCAGCCCTGTGAAAGTGGCTGAGTTTTTGAAGAATGGAAGGATCTTGATGGAAACCTGAGAAGCACTAGAATGCTTGAAATAAAATGAATAAAAAATGTCTCCAAAAGCAGTCATTGGTGAGATCAAACTGTCAAAGAAGCTGACCAAGACAAGCCACACAGTTGCCTCATGGGAGAACCAAGCTTGCAACTACCCAAGCTCAACTCAGGTGCTGATAGGGCCGTGAGGATTTACATGTACGAGTATTTGGGTATATTTAATGCTTAAACTTGCAAAAAATGTAGCATTATAACCTTTCCATAAGCTTCTTTAATATGAACTTGATTTTTTGTTCGTAGTTGAAATATACAAGCAGACATGAAACCTTTCTGTCAAAACATGCCAGTCTTTTATTTTCTTGCTAACTCATTCATGCATTTCTATTTTTCTCAACTATAATATAAACAAAACTTCATTCATTGTCAATAAATTTAAAACATCGAATAGATTCAAGTATTAAAAGGTAACTCAGATGGCTGCCAACACTCCTTCAATGAGAAAGGGAAGCCTGAGTGGTCTTGTTTCCACTTTTCCTTATTACAATAAGTAACCTGGTACACATCAGAGTTTGTTATTTTACCCATAATAACTACTTCATCTTGCAAGCCTTTTTGGTTAAAAAATCTTTTCAATCAAGATTTATATAACTAATCTCAAAATAAATAATGAGAACTCAAAGTTACTTTCTTGCCAGAGAATGGAAACTAAAATAAAGGTACAGTGACTCAAAAATGACATTACGTCAATGGTTCGGTATTATTACAAGTCCTTCAAAATCATTCTTCCAAAACTTTCTGGAAATGTTCAATTTAAATATTGAAATTGAGAGAATTATGGAAAAATTGCATTCAATGCTTGAGTATTTGAGTTGAACTCAATCATCTGGTATTAACAAACATCTAAGTTTTTTTCTATCATTAAGAACTAAAATCCACTCTAAGACAAAAATGCAAAAAATGAAAATTCTAATAATCACGAGCTGAATTTGATTCACACTGAACAACTTGTTAAATTCAGACATTGAGCAACTTCATTTTTTCAATAATAATTAACTAAAATGTGTTATTATTCAGTTGATAAAATCGATTTGCAATAAAAATTAAATTAATAATCAAAAACCTTCAATGAAGTAATTTTAATGGATACGAATTGCGAAACTTTTTGAATCCAGTCTTCAAAACCTTCTACACCTACAAGAAAAAACAAGTATTTGAAACCGCAATGATAAAACTCAAAAAACTAAAAAATTTTCATTTATGACTTAATCCAAAAACTGGAAAAAAAAGTTAAAAGTTTTTGCTTTAAAGTAAGAAACTTTTCATTAACAGTGTGACATTTTTAATTAGGGGGGTCACCATGAACACCACCTATAATGAAAAGCTAGGTACTTCAAGTGTTCAAAAAACTCATTTTATTTTGGTTCGAGAAAATTAAGCAAAAAACTTTTTATAATTATGATGATTTAAAAAAAAAATTTTATTTAATCTTCACAAAAAGACGTTAAAATTTGTTGACAAAAAAAAAGTAAATTTAAAATTTAAAAGTAAACCGACTTCTTAAAAAATAAAATTTCACTAAAAACTTATTGTTTCAAGTTTTTATGTTGGAAAGTTTTATTTGGAAAATCTTAAAGAACAGCTAAAAATGAGAAATAATTGAATCCAGGCTTTCAATTTGAGTAATTCATTTTTTTTGAATTTTCATTTATAGGGTTTTTCAATTTAATTCAAAATCTTTGCAATTGCCTACCAAATTTTTGCAATTGACTTCAAAATCATTGCATTTGCTTACAAAATTTTTTAAATTGATTACAAAATTTCAAAAAAAAAATAAGTTTGATTTTGCAAAAAATTTATTTTTCAAGTTCAAAATAAATTTTTTAAATTGAAATAAAAAAACCGAAAAAAAATCCTTGTTTTTACTCACTTCCATTTTTCCTTTTTGAGAACCTTTCACTTCAAATAATGTTCTGACTAAAATTTTGACAGTGTTTGTAAGAAGAGTTGGTGCTGAGTTCATATGGAATTCCCCAACACTTTGTTCGTTTAATTCGAAGTTTTTACAGTAACTTAAGTCGCAATGTTGGAGGTAATGACATATGGTTTGAGGTGAAAACAAGAGTAAGACAGAGCTGTGTGATGTAAGCATTGCTTTTCAACCTCACCATTGATTGAGTAATGTGGCGCACTATAGAAATTGAAACTAAAGAATTCAAGAAGATAATTAGGTTAAGTTTATTCTGCGCCCCAACAAGGCATTCCAGGAAAGGGGGTTTTCCGGAGACCACTTGTTCTTAAGAATCGAAGCAAACCTTGTTCGCTTTCATAACTTCTTGTGTTGATGAATGGCAGAGAATCCTCTAGAAGCGATGTCTGTTTGTATTGCTTCAGTTACGTCAGAGCTGGTCTTTGAATGTTTTGTTGGTTTTATGAGTGCGAGCATTCCGAATTTCGAGCAGCTACGTAGCACTGTATGCAATCTTATTGCTCATTGGTGTGACACCGAAGTTTTAAAATGGAACTTCTTCAGATAAAAATAGAAATCTAAAAAGTTTTGAAGAAACTTGACACGAGTTATCAAACACGAAATTTATGTAATAAAATTGAGCGATACTGCATTGAAGTTGAGCGATAATTAATAAATGTGAGCGATAATTCATGAAACTGAGCAATAATGCATAGAAGTAAGCGATACTCTATGGAAACAAAAGCAATAATGCAAAAACTTGAGCGATAATCAATGAAGGTATGCGATAATGTCTTGAGCTGAGAAAATTAAAAGCATCCTTGAAGAGACTTTATGAAAATTTAAGTTTCGAACATTGAACAAAAAACCAACTGAGTAAAATGTTGGCATGTTTTTCAAAAAAAAAATGAATTAAAATTTTTCGTAAGTTAACAAAGATAGAGAAATGTCTTTTGAAAGTTCAACAACTTTAAAAACTAAAAATATTTCTTTTCCTCAAAGTTGGGCAACTCGTGCGGTAGATTTCATGAAACAATTTCTCTATTCCTCAAGTGAAGATAAACATTATGAAAGATAAGATATTATGAAAAAAACTGGAAGCACTCACTTCTTCCTGGTACAACAGCAGATGGTGGTAGTGAGAAGAGTGGTCAAGACCAGCAAGGAGATGAGCACAACCTCCGTCTGACCTTGTTCCCCCAATTAATTAGAAAAATTGTGACATTTTTGTGATAAAAACAAGAAAAAATACTCTAAAAAAAGTTTATATTTTTGCTACTTAGTTTTTCATATTGTGGTGGTTCTTGATCGAATCTTGTAGAATTCGTCTCAGGAGCTGTTGTGGCAGTTGATAAAGGATTTTTTGGGTGTCTTCCAGAACTCTTTCTACTTATTGAAGTTCTAATTCAAATAGACACACCTTCGACATAAATCTTTAACTTACAGAGGCACACCTTCGACATAAATTTCTAATCTACAGAGGCATACCTTTGACATAAAGATCCATCTCGCACAACATGACACGATCAGAGTCCGAAAAAATATTTATGTTGTTCAAATACTTGTCCAAGTCATTTTCCTTCCTAACGGAAGTGCTTTGTGTTGGTTGGTTCATAATATATTTAAAACACATCACTTGTAATATATGGAAGTTATTGGTAGCAAAGCTTTTTGATCATTTGTTTTTGAACCTGCAGATGATATCCAGGTAATATCAAAAAGCTTTGTAAGTGAAAATACCAAAAGTTTGGTGTAATCAATGCTTCATGTATATTTATTTGTGTACTTCTAATAAACAAATTTTTGCGTATTCTAATTAATTTCTATCATGCATGAATTTTTAAACATTCAAATTTTGTATAACTTTGCCCCGAAAATGATTTTTTCAAAAAGAACAACATGCCCTTTCCGGATGTACACATTGTAACAGATCTCTCCCCTGGTGACGTTTTTGAAGCTTTGATATCTCCATTTGTTTCGACCATAATTTTACTTTCTTTAAACATAATCAATCTAATTTATTAATAGCACATATTAACTTCACTCCTTCCCAACACCCCTTCAAGTCCAGTGGGAAGCCTGAGTTGTCATCTTGCCACAACATGTCTTCTCGGTCACAACGAACAACTTTGCTGACGTCAGAGTTTGTCAATTTGCCAACGTAATATAACTCAAATTGAAAGCCTTTTTGATGAATACTTTTTAAATTAAAATTTATATATCCAATTGAAAAACAAGGAAAACTCAAAGTTACTTTCTTGCCAGAGGATGGAGATTAAAATGAAGGTATAGTGACTCAGGAATGACATTACATCGGTGGTTCGGTATTATTACAAATCCTTCGAAAGCATTCTTCCAAAACTTTCTGGAAATGTTCAATTTAAATATTGAAATTGAGAAAGTTATGGAAAAATTCATAGAAAGAAAAAATGCAAAATCTTTACTTGCATCCGATTTACACAGAGAAGCTTTTTTCAATTTTTAGAGACACCTCAATGTGCTTTTAAGGAATATCAATAATCCTTAAAATCGATGTTATGAGACAATTTAGTACCTTTATTAACTCCAAAGAGCTAGAATTTTCAGTAAGTATAGCTTGCTAACATAATATGTTGAGGCTATACTTACCGAAAAATAGCTGTTTTTGCTTAATAAATGTACTAAATTTTTTTATAACATTAAATTTAATAATTTTTCATATTTCTTCAACTAATGATTCTCCACTATTCACAATGAAACAGGGTAGCATTTTCAAAGGGGAATCCCCATGGACACCTCTTATAATAAAAAACTTGGTACTTCAAGTGTCCAAAAACTTCATTTCAAATTGGCTCGTGTTAACCAATCTAGAATCTCTTTGAAATTGTGAACATTTTAATTCTTACCTTCAACAAAAGACGTTAAAATGGGTTTATATAAGAAAAGTGAATCTAGAATTCAAGTGAACCGACAGCTCAAAAAAATATTTTTTCCCTATTTAGAGATCGACTGTAACGGAAAACAAGTAAAATTCAAATTTTTTAAAAATTTATTTTTGCAACTCAAGAAATAAAAAAAAAATTATTAAAAGGTTGGAAAAAAAGATGAAATGGAAGATCACAAGTTTCAATAATTAGCAGTTTTTTGTGTTTTAATTCAATAAAAATGTTAATCTCAAACTTTATCAACTAATAACACATGTTTATCAAAAATGGTGAAATAGAATACATGGAATGATAAAAACTTCAAAAATATATTCAATTTAGCGACAAAATGAACAAATCAAACAAAATTTTTATTTTTTAGCAACATATAAAACAAAATAAATTGGCGAAATGGTTGTGGACATAAATGACTTCATGCAACTGAGAGCCTTTGCTCACCTTACCTTCTTCTTTAGCTCTCTTTTGGTGCTTGTTTGCTTTTTTATAAAATACTTTTTCTCATCTTCATTTGACCTTCAATATTTGTTTATCGTTGAGATAAAATTATTTAGAAAACATTTTGATAGTTTTTTCTTTGTAAGAAAGCCTACCTTATGCGGCATAACTCCATGCAGTAGGTATTGTACTCTATCCATTTTTAATAATATACATTTCTCAAGTTATAATACACAAAAGCACTATTTTAAATACATCATGACACAAATTTCAGAATCACCTACAAAGTTCTGTAGAAGCGGAACATGCTGTAGAGGAGAAGAGTCAATGCCAGGAAGAAGCAGAAGTGAAGAACCAGTGTCCGAACTTTTTTTATTTCCAAGGTTCATGATTTTGAAATACTACAATATTTTTGTATGAAATGAAAATTAATACTTTTGATACTTCTCGCTGGTCTGTTCTCTCCATAATCACCTTCTTTGTGATCCTTCAACCGCACTGTAATTATGGGATACTCGTTGCGCATTCCTACTATGGGTTATTATTAGAGATTCTACGCTCTCTCTTCTTGATGGAAAGCCCGCAATTAATAAAGAATTAAGTGAGCAAACTGCTTGATAGGTTTCATCAATCATGAATGGGGTTTTTTCTAATTTCCTTAGAGTGGTGAGTGCATCCACAAAACTAAAAGAAACCACTCTCTGAATCTTCACATTCACTGCTTTTAGGGAATAATTTGACCGTGGTTTTCCTGTTTCTTGGACTATTATATTCCACTTTTCTTCAACAGCTTCATCTTGTTGAGACCCCCTAAAGGAAAGAGTTTCAACCTCCTACAGCTGCAACTCCATATTACTTTGTTTAGTTGCCATATCTACACAGCTGGCTACATTCAGCCACTTTGCTAGAATAGACTAAAAATATTCGTGAGTGGGTGAAGGAGGTAGTTTTGCTGCAAGATCCCAAACGGAGGTAAAACTATGAAGCTGACCAAGTGATGACATCACTAAAATGAAGCAAAAAACACACACATACACTAAAATAATTAATAAAACTGAATAATACACGTAGACCTACGTTGAAAAATAACTTGTAGGCTACAGACTTGATTCCCCTCTTGTTGGTTGATTTTTATACTTTTCGTTAGACCATCTTTGCCTTTTTTCGTTGATAAAATTGCCTTGTGTATAAATCTGTCTAACATATTTAAAACACATCACTTGCAATATATGGAAGTTATTAGTAGCAAAGCTTTTTGATCATTTGTTTTTGAACCTGCAGATGATATCCAGGTAATATCAAAAAGCTTTGTAAGTGAAAATACCAAAAGTTTGGTGTAATCAATGCTTCATGTATATTTATTTGTGTATGCAGACCCAACCCTTGGTCAAGGGAAACGGACTATAAAAAGAATTTGATTGATCGTATTTCTACTAACCATATTGTTGCGTAGTATATTTATTTATTCATTATTATTTTTGTAATAAATGAACTTCAAACATTTTCACAAACTTTGGAGGATTTTGGAGGAAAAAGCTAACGTTATATTTCTCTTTAAGCACAACATCCAAGCAATTGGCAGTTCTGCGTGCATTTGAAGTCGTTTATGTTTCTAACTAAATAATAATAGTATAAGTAATACTAATAACAATATTATAATAAGCAATAATAATAATTATTATAATATTATTATTATTTTTTCAAAGACGTTGTTAGTGTGATGTATTTTCATATTTTTTGCTTTTATTCGTCAAAAATTGAGAATTTCAAAAATACGTTTATCACAATAAAAATATTAGAATTTTTCATAAATACAATTTCATCCTAATTAATTAATTATAATGATATCACACTCGTGAAAAATTCTTTTCTGTACCAAACGTATCTTTAAAATTCTCAGTTTTCGACGTTTATTATTATTTAAAGTTGTTATGGCACTTCGAGATGCAGTGGGACAACTTTATAAAAGCCAATGACCTTATATCATTCTCAACGAAGCTGAAAAAAGCTGCATTAAATTTTACGTCTCTGTGCCAGACGATAGCAGGGTAGAAGAAAAAGGACAAAAAATGAGGCTTTCCGCAGAGGATTATGCAGCATTTGGCAGTTAAAGTAGATTCAGGTGATACCAATTGGTGTTGGTGCCCTTGAAAGCATAAGCGAAGATTTTAAAGATTATATGAATAATTTAAAGATGGAAACTGAAGAAGGAGTAAGACTTCACTGTTGGCAGCAGCAAGAATCTTAGAGGAATTGGAGGCATGTTTCAGGTAGAGTTTGGTCATTTTTTATGACCCGCCTACCTGGGTGATGTTTGACAGTGCTCGAGGAGGTTTGTAAAGGTAAACAATGAAACTTTAACATAATAATAAACTAGAAAACTAAAATTCTCAATTAATTACTTATGTCAGATTTATTTTTCAGAAAAATGGTTTAGGATTTTTGCTAGGTTTTATGATATTGATAATAACATTTATAAGACTTTTTTTAAAATCTTTCTCATTCACTGTCTTTTGTAAACTCTAACGCAAAATTGTTTCAAAAACTTGAGTTTTGAGCCAGAAACCTCCAAAGTTAAACCTACGCCTTCCAATGCTAGACATCTTCAACTTGTGAGCGCATACATTAGTTTAATCTGGAGATCTGAGCTTTCACCTGCCGGTCATTCTAGAGACAAGCACCAGATTTTGTATATTATCCCCACTATCAGTAACTATATCCCAAAGTTGTCACTGACTTGTTTTTAAATTCAAATAGCTTTTAACCCCAAAACTCCTTTCTCTTCTTCCTACATAAACGCTTATAAAAATTCTTCTGTCTGAACTATGTCTCACGATCAGCTGTTGGACGTGACCTCAAGTACTTGCGCTCCAACTTTCTTGTTATGCATTTAGAAATCTTAAATTTCTCATCAAACCAAACATCGGAGGGTCTCTGATGAATTCTTACAACTTTCTCAAAAATGAGTTCATCTAAAATGCCCTTCAAAGTTGAGAAATACTTGCTTACAGCAGAATTTAAATTCAAGTCTGTTGAATAGATCAAGAGTGTTTAGCAAAAATAATTGAGAATTAAATCATTGGAACCACCGCGGCATTTTGAGGCCCAGCCCATAAGACCCAATATAACACTTCCATTTTGTTTCAACTTTAAACGAAATTTTCCTAATAAAACATATTTAATTTAAAATATTAAAAAAAAGTGTTGAACTGAGATGGTTTCCAGCAGCCCTTCAGCCCAAAGGGGAAGCCCGACCCGTCACTGCGCCATATTTCCGTAGTGCTGCATTTATAGATTACAAAGACATCACTGTTTGTGAGTTTGCCGAAGAGTTTTGAATCCACCTGCAAGCCTTTTTGATGAAGAAGGTTTAATCAAGATTTATATAACTAATCTGAAAATAATGAGAACTCAAAGTTACTTTCTTGCCAGAGGATGGAGATTAAAATGAAGGTATAGTGACTCAGGAATGACATTACGTCGGTGGTTCGGTATTATTACAAATCCTTCGAAAGCATTCTTCCAAAACTTTCTGGAAATGTTCAATTTAAATTTCACACAAAAATGGTTGACATGGGAAAAGGTGGACATATGACCATTTATAAAAAGAATTTTGCATATAAGAAGCAGACACCATAGAAATTTTAGTGGAGAAATGGAAGAAAAATTATTGTGAGTGCAACTCACATTATCAAGTAAACAAGTTTGAACAACGTCATTGTGACAACTTTTAGTTTTGTAGCGCTTATTTCAAAAATAAACTAAACCCATTATATCGGAGATAAATTAATTGAATTCAAAATAATTTTTAAAAATTGCTGTATTTTTTTTAGAGAGATTTGAACACTAAAATCAGCAAGGAACATTGTATTTCTCCACCTATCCGGTCTTCTATCACATCTGAAACCTGGATCCAAGAACTTCGAATAATTCAAAACATGGCACTATAACTGGTTGCAAGAAAGACATGAACATACACCTACACAACCAAACTTAAATACTATCATTACAATATCACCTCACTCTTCATGCTTTGCAAATCTACTAAGAAACCTTTCTTGCATAGTCATCATCTCCTATCCCAATTAAGAACCAACAAACCATCTCCGATCATATCTTAATTTCATCTCATCCTTCACCTTCTGCCCCATGCACATTCACAATATATTTCATCTTTTTTACTGCAAAAACAATCCTACACAACTTGAAGATTTAAAAAAGGCTTGAAAATATGGTTTGCGAGGAGATATTGGATTTTATAAGCCATCGTATTAGTGTTATCATGACAACTACAAAGTGATCTCAAAACTCCATGGGTTGAAGTCTATAATAATTCAGCTAAATGGTGTAAGGGCTGATGGCAAGCTCTTGGTATTATGCTAATAGTTAATGAAGAAAGTGCCTGAGAGGAAGTTGCAGAAAAAGCTTTATGAAAATTTGAGTTTTATTGACATGAATGGAATTGTAGATGGCGGGTTCAATGAAAATATGTGAACAAAAACGTTGGGATATTTTATTAGAAGCGAAACTGAGATTATTGAATACAAAGCAATAGAAAACAAAACTAAAAGATAAGACAAATTGAAACACGATGGAGAGAAATTAAGAAGAAGAAGATGAGCATCAGATAGTAACAAAGAATATTTCAAAACCAGAAAATACCTTACTGAATGACTAAAAAAGTGACAAAGGAAATGTTATGAGTGAAAAAAAAATGAATAAGTACCAAGATTATGCGAAAAAAGTTCAAATAGTTGTAGCCAAAAATTAGGTGCTTTTTACAGAAGTTTAGGTAGTTTTTGCTATGGTTTGTAAAGTAGTAAACAAAGTTGGGGTTTGGATTGTTGCCGAAGTTTGTGGAGTTGTTGTCAGAGTAAGGGTAGTTGTTGCTAGGGTTAGTGTGGAAGTCAACACAATTTGGGTTGTTGTAGCTAAAGTTCGGGTTTTTGACGAAGTTTGTGTAGTAGTAACAAGAGTTTGGGTTTTTGTAGCTGAGCTTTGTGTAGAAACAGCAGTGGTTTAGGTGGTTGAGGTAGAATTAGCCGTTGTAGTGGCAGTATTAGCTGTTGTAGTGACAGTATTAGCCGTTGTGGTTGCAAAATTAGCTGTTGTGGTTGCGGTACTAGTTGTAGTGGTCGCGGTATTAGCCGTTGTAGTTTCGGTATAAGCTGTTGTGGTTGCTGTTATAGTTGCAGTTCGAGTTGAAGTAGTAGCAGTGAGTTGTAAGGTAGTAACGGTGAAGGCTGTGGGAGTTGCAGTATTATCTGTTGTGGTGGCAGTATTAGCTGTTGTAATTGCGGTATTAAGCGTAGTAGTAGCAGTGGTAAAGATGTTTGAAACAGTATTAGCTGATATAGTGTCAGTATTAGCTGTTGTGGTGGCAGTGTTAGCTGTTGTAAAGTCAGTATTAGCTGTTGTGGATGCGGTATTAGCTGTTGTAGTGCGAGTATTAGCTGTGGTAGTTCCAGTATAAGCTGTTTTAGTGGCAGTATTAACTGTTGTGGTTGCAGTATTAGCTGTTGTAGTGTCAGTATTAGCTGTTGAGGTTACAGTATTAGCTGTTGTGGTGGCAGTATTAGCTGTTGTGGTAAAAGCTGTTAGAGATGCGGTTTTAGAAGTTGTGGTTGCGGTTATGGTTGTAGTGGTTGCAGTTCTAGTTGAAAAAGAAGCAGTGAGTTGTAAGGTAGTAACGGTGTAGACGGTGAAAGTTGCAGTATTAGCTGTTGAAGTGTCAGTATTAGCTGTTGTAGTGGCAGTATTACCCGTTATGGTTGCGTTAAAAGCTGTTTTGGATGCGGTATTAGCTGTTGTAGTGAAAGTATTAGTTGTTATGGTGGGAGAATTAGTTGTTGTGTTTGGGGTATTAGCTGTTGTGGCTGCGTTAATAGCTGTTTTGGATGCGGTATTAAATGTAGTAGTAGCAGTGGTTTGGATGGTTGAAACAGTATTAGCTGTTGTTGTGTCAGTATTAGTTGTTTTGGTTGCGGTATTAGCTGTTGTGGTTGCGGTACTAGCTGTTGTAGTTTCAGTAATGACTGTGTTGGTGGCGGTAATAGTTGTTGTGTGTGTGGTTGGTGTGGTTGCAGGATTAATCGTATTAGTAGCTGTGGTTTGGATGGTTGAAGAAGTATTAGCTGTTGTGGTTGCGGTACTAGCTGTTGTAGTGTCAGTAATGAATGTGATGGTGGCGATATTAGTTGTTGTGTGTGTGGTTGTGGTGGTTGCAGAATTAATCGTATTAGTAGCTGTGGTTTGGAAGGTTGAAGCTGTATTAGCTGTTGTGATTGCAGTATTAGCTGTTGTAGTGTCAGTAATGACTGTGATGGTGGCGGTATTAGTTGTTGTGTGTGTGGTTGTGGTGGTTGCAGAATTAATCGTATTAGTAGCTGTGGTTTGGATGGTTGAAGCTGTATTAGCTGTTGTTGTGTCAGTATTAGTTGTTTTGGTTGCGGTATTAGCTGTTGTGGTTGCGGTACTAGCTGTTGTAGTTTCAGTAATGACTGTGTTGGTGGCGGTAATAGTTGTTGTGTGTGTGGTTGGTGTGGTTGCAGGATTAATCGTATTAGTAGCTGTGGTTTGGATGGTTGAAGCAGTATTAGCTGTTGTGGTTGCGGTACTAGCTGTTGTAGTGTCAGTAATGAATGTGATGGTGGCGATATTAGTTGTTGTGTGTGTGGTTGTGGTGGTTGCAGAATTAATCGTATTAGTAGCTGTGGTTTGGAAGGTTGAAGCTGTATTAGCTGTTGTGATTGCAGTATTAGCTGTTGTAGTGTCAGTAATGACTGTGATGGTGGCGGTATTAGTTGTTGTGTGTGTGGTTGTGGTGGTTGCAGAATGAATCGTATTAGTAGCTGTGGTTTGGATGGTTGAAGCTGTATTAGCTTTTGTGGTAGCAGTATAAGCTGTTGTTGTGTCAGTTCTACTTGTTTTAGTTGCGGTATTAGCTGTTGTGGTTGCGGTATTTGTTGTGGTAGTTGCGGTATAAACCGAAGTAGTAGCAGAGGTTTTGATGGTTGAAGCAGTATTACCTGTTGTGGTTGCGGTACTAGCTGTTGTAGTTTCAGTAACGTCTGTGATGGTGGCGGTATCAATTGTTGTGTGTGTGGTTGTGGTGGTTGCAGAAGTAATCGTATTAGAAGCTGTGGTTTTGATGGTTGAAGCTATATTAGATTTTGTGGTTGCAGTATAAGCTGTTGTTGTGTCAGTTCTACTTGTTTTAGTTGCGGTATTAGCTGTTGTGGTTGCTGTATTAGCTGTTGTAGTGTCAGTAATGACTGTGATGGTGGCTGTATTAGTTGTTGTGTGTGTGGTTGTGGTGGTTGCAGAATTAATCGTATTAGTAGCTGTGGTTTGGATGGTTGATACTGTATTAGCTTTTGTGGTTGCAGTATAAACTGTTGTTGTGTCAGTTTTAGTTGTTTTTATTGCGGTTATAGCAGTTGTGATTGCGGTATTTGTTGTGGTAGTTGCGGTATAAACCGAAGTAGTAGCAGAGGTTTTGATGGTTGAAGCAGTATTACCTGTTGTGGTTGCGGTACTATCTGTTGTAGTTTCAGTAATGACTGTGATGGTGGCGGTATTAGTTGTTGTGTGTGTGGTTGTGGTGGTTGCAGAATGAATCGTATTATTAGCTGTGGTTTGGAAGGTTGAAGCTATATTAGCTGTTGTGATTGCAGTATTAGCTGTTGTAGTGTCAGTATTAGTTGTTTTGGTTGCGGTTATAGCTGTTGTGGTTGCGGTATTTGTTGTGGTAGTTGCGGTATAAACCGTAAAAGTAGCAAAGGTTTTGATGGTTGAAGCAGTATTAGCTGTTGTGGTTGCGGTATTTGTTGTGGTAGTTGCAGTATAAACCGAAGTAGTAGGAGAGGTTTGGATGGTTGAAGCTGTATTATCTGTTGTGGTTGCGGTATTAGCTGTTTTAGTTTCACTAATGACTGTGATGGTGGCGGTATTAATTGTTGTGTGTGTGGTTGTGGTGGTTGCAGAATTAATCGTATTAGTAGCTGTGGTTTGGAAGGTTGAAGCAGTATTAGCTGTTGTGATTGCAGTATTAGCTGTTGTAGTGTCAGTATTGGTTGTTTTGGTTACGGTATTAGCTGTTGTGGTTGCGGTATTTGTTGTGGTCGTTGTATAATTAGCTGTTTTAGTTTCAGTAATGACTGTGATGGTGGCGGTATTAGTTGTTGTGTGTGTGGTTGTGGTGGTTGCAGAATAAATCGTATTAGTAGCTGTGGTTTGGATGGTAGAAGCTGTATTAGCTTTTGTGATTGCAGTATAAACTGTTGTTGTGTCAGTTCTACTTGTTTTAGTTGCGGTTATAGGTGTTGTGGTTGCGGTATTTGTTGTGGTAGTTGCGGTATAAACCGAAGTAGTAGCAGAGGTTTTGATGGTTGAAGCAGTATTACCTGTTGTGGTTGCGGTACTATCTGTTGTAGTTTCAGTAATGACTGTGATGGTGGCGGTATTAATTGTTGTGTGTGTGGTAGTGGTGGTTGCAGAATTAATCGTATTAGAAGCTGTGGTTTTGATGGTTGAAGCTATATTAGATTTTGTGGTTGCAGTATAAGCTGTTGTTGTGTCAGTTCTACTTGTTTTAGTTGCAGTATTACCTGTTGTGGTTGCGGTATTTGTTGTGGTAGTTGCGGTATAAACCGAAGTAGTAGCAGAGGTTTTGATGGTTGAAGCAGTATTACCTGTTGTGGTTGCGGTACTATCTGTTGTAGTTTCAGTAATGACTGTGATGGTGGCGGTATTAGTTGTTGTGTGTGTGGTTGTGGTGGTTGCAGAATTAATCGTATTAGTAGCTGTGGTTTGGATGGTTGAAGCTGTATTAGCTTTTGTGATTGCAGTATAAACTGTTGTTGTGTCAGTTCTACTTGTTTTAGTTGCGGTTATAGTTGTTGTGGTTGCGGTATTTGTTGTGGTAGTTGCGGTATAAACCGAAGTAGTAGCAAAGGTTTTGATGGTTGAAGCAGTATTACCTGTTGTGGTTGCGGTACTATCTGTTGTAGTTTCAGTAATGTCTGTGATGGTGGCGGTTATAGTTGTTGTGTATGTGGTTGTGGTGGTTGCAGAATTAATCGTATTAGTAGCTGTGGTTTGGATGGTTGAAGCTGTATTAGCTTTTGTGGTTGCAGTATAAGCTGTTGTTGTGTCAGTTCTACTTGTTTTAGTTGCGGTATTAGCTGTTGTGGTCGCCGTATTAGCTGTTGTTGTGTCAGTAATGACTGTGATGGTGGCGGTTATAGTTGTTGTGTGTGTGGTTGTGGTGGTTGCAGAATTAATCGTATTAGAAGCTGTGGTTTTGATGGTTGAAGCTATATTAGATTTTGTGGTTGCAGTATAAGCTGTTGTTGTGTCAGTTCTACTTGTTTTAGTTGCAGTATTACCTGTTGTGGTTGCGGTATTTGTTGTGGTAGTTGCGGTATAAACCGAAGTAGTAGCAGAGGTTTTGATGGTTGAAGCAGTATTACCTGTTGTGGTTGCGGTATTTGTTGTGCTAGTTGAAGTATAAACTGAAGTAGTAGCAGAGGTTTTGATGGTTGAAGCAGTATTACCTGTAGTGGTTGCGGTACTATCTGTTGTAGTTTCAGTAATGACTGTGATCGTGGCGGTATTAATTGTTGTGTGTGTGGTTGTGGTGGTTGCAGAATTAATCGTATTAGTAGCTGTGGTTTGGATGGTTGAAGCTGTATTAGCTTTTGTGGTTGCAGTATAAGCTGTTGTTGTGTCAGTTCTACTTGTTTTATTTGCCGTATTAGATGTTGTGGTTGCGGTATTTGTTGTGGTAGTTGCGGTATAAACCGAAGTAGTAGCAGAGGTTTTGATGGTTGAAGCAGTATTACCTGTTGTGGTTGCGGTACTAGCTGTTGTAGTTTCAGTAATGACTGTGATGGTGGCGGTATTAATTGTTGTGTGTGTGGTTGTGGTGGTTGCAGAATTAATCGTATTAGTAGCTGTGGTTTGGATGGTTGAAGCTGTATTAGCTTTTGTGGTTGCAGTATAAGCTGTTGTTGTGTCAGTTCTACTTGTTTTAGTTGCGGTTATAGGTGTTGTGGTAGTTGCGGTATAAACCGAAGTAGTAGCAGAGGTTTTAATGGTTGAAGCAGTATTACCTGTTGTGGTTGCGGTACTATCTGTTGTAGTTTCAGTAATGACTGTGATGGTGGCGGTATTAATTGTTGTGTGTGTGGTTGAGGTGGTTGCAGAATTAATCGTATTAGCAGTTGTGGTTTGGAAGGTTGAAGCAGTATTAGCTGTTGTGATTGCAGTATTAGCTGTTGTAGTGTCAGTATTAGTTGTTTTGGTTGCGGTTATATCTGTTGTGGTTGCGGTATTTGTTGTGGTAGTTGCGGTATAAACCGTAGAAGTAGCAGTGGTTTTGATGGTTGAAGCAGTATTAGCTGTTTTGGTTGCGGTATTTGTTGTGGTAGTTGCAGTATAAACCGAAGTAGTAGCAGAGGTTTTGATGGTTGAAGCAGTATTACCTGTTGTTGTTGCGGTACTATCTGTTGTAGTTTCAGTAATGACTGTGATGGTGGCGGTATTAATTGTTGTGTGTGTGGTTGTGGTGGTTGCAGAATTAATCGTATTAGTAGTTGTGGTTTGGAAGGTTGAAGCAGTATTAGCTGTTGTGATTGCAGTATTAGCTGTTGTAGTGTCAGTATTAGTTGTTTTGGTTGCGGTTATAGCTGTTGTGGTTGCGGTATTTGTTGTGGTAGTTGCGGTATAACCCGTAGAAGTAGCAGTGGTTTTGATGGTTGAAGCAGTATTAGCTGTTGTGGTTGAGGTATTTGTTGTGGTAGTTGCGGTATAAACCGAAGTAGTAGCAGAGGTTTTGATGGTTGAAGCAGTATTACCTGTTGTGGTTGCGGTACTATCTGTTGTAGTTTCAGTAATGACTGTGATGGTGGCGGTATTAATTGTTGTGTGTGTGGTTGTGGTGGTTGCAGAATTAATCGTATTAGTAGTTGTGGTTTGGAAGGTTGAAGCAGTATTAGCTGTTGTGATTGCAGTATTAGCTGTTGTAGTGTCAGTATTAGTTGTTTTGGTTGCGGTTATAGCTGTTGTGGTTGCGGTATTTGTTGTGGTAGTTGAGGTATAAACCGTAGAAGTAGCAGTGGTTTTGATGGTTGAAGCAGTATTAGCTGTTGTGGTTGCGGTATTTGTTGTGGTAGTTGCAGTATAAACTGAAGTAGTAGCAGAGGTTTTGATGGTTGAAGCAGTATTACCTGTTGTGGTTGCGGTACTATCTGTTGTAGTTTCAGTAATGACTGTGATCGTAGCGGTATTAATTGTTGTGTGTGTGGTTGTGGTGGTTGCAGAATTAATCGTATTAGTAGCTGTGGTTTGGATAGTTGAAGCTGTATTAGCTTTTGTGGTTGCAGTATAAGCTGTTGTTGTGTCAGTTCTACTTGTTTTAGTTGCGGTATTAGCTGTTGTGGTTGCTGTATTAGCTGTTGTAGTGTCAGTAATGACTGTGATGGTGGCGGTTATAGTTGTTGTGTATGTGGTTGTGGTGGTTGCAGAATTAATCGTATTAGTAGCTGTGGTTTGGATGGTTGAAGCTGTATTAGTTTTTGTGGGTGCAGTATAAGCTGTTGTTGTGTCAGTTCTACTTGTTTTAGTTGCGGTATTAGCTGTTGTGGTTGCGGTATTTGTTGTGGTAGTTGCGGTATAAACCGAAGTAGTAGCAGAGGTTTTGATGGTTGAAGCAGTATTACCTGTTGTGGTTGCGGTACTAGCTGTTGTAGTTTCAGTAATGACTGTGATGGTGGCGGTATTAATTGTTGTGTGTGTGGTTGTGGTGGTTGCAGAATTAATCGTATTAGTAGCTGTGGTTTGGATGGTTGAAGCTGTATTAGCTTTTGTGGTTGCAGTATAAGCTGTTGTTGTGTCAGTTCTACTTGTTTTAGTTGCGGTTATAGGTGTTGTGGTAGTTGCGGTATAAACCGAAGTAGTAGCAGAGGTTTTAATGGTTGAAGCAGTATTACCTGTTGTGGTTGCGGTACTATCTGTTGTAGTTTCAGTAATGACTGTGATGGTGGCGGTATTAATTGTTGTGTGTGTGGTTGAGGTGGTTGCAGAATTAATCGTATTAGCAGTTGTGGTTTGGAAGGTTGAAGCAGTATTAGCTGTTGTGATTGCAGTATTAGCTGTTGTAGTGTCAGTATTAGTTGTTTTGGTTGCGGTTATATCTGTTGTGGTTGCGGTATTTGTTGTGGTAGTTGCGGTATAAACCGTAGAAGTAGCAGTGGTTTTGATGGTTGAAGCAGTATTAGCTGTTTTGGTTGCGGTATTTGTTGTGGTAGTTGCAGTATAAACCGAAGTAGTAGCAGAGGTTTTGATGGTTGAAGCAGTATTACCTGTTGTTGTTGCGGTACTATCTGTTGTAGTTTCAGTAATGACTGTGATGGTGGCGGTATTAATTGTTGTGTGTGTGGTTGTGGTGGTTGCAGAATTAATCGTATTAGTAGTTGTGGTTTGGAAGGTTGAAGCAGTATTAGCTGTTGTGATTGCAGTATTAGCTGTTGTAGTGTCAGTATTAGTTGTTTTGGTTGCGGTTATAGCTGTTGTGGTTGCGGTATTTGTTGTGGTAGTTGCGGTATAACCCGTAGAAGTAGCAGTGGTTTTGATGGTTGAAGCAGTATTAGCTGTTGTGGTTGCGGTATTTGTTGTGGTAGTTGCAGTATAAACTGAAGTAGTAGCAGAGGTTTTGATGGTTGAAGCAGTATTACCTGTTGTGGTTGCGGTACTATCTGTTGTAGTTTCAGTAATGACTGTGATCGTAGCGGTATTAATTGTTGTGTGTGTGGTTGTGGTGGTTGCAGAATTAATCGTATTAGTAGCTGTGGTTTGGATAGTTGAAGCTGTATTAGCTTTTGTGGTTGCAGTATAAGCTGTTGTTGTGTCAGTTCTACTTGTTTTAGTTGCGGTATTAGCTGTTGTGGTTGCTGTATTAGCTGTTGTAGTGTCAGTAATGACTGTGATGGTGGCGGTTATAGTTGTTGTGTATGTGGTTGTGGTGGTTGCAGAATTAATCGTATTAGTAGCTGTGGTTTGGATGGTTGAAGCTGTATTAGTTTTTGTGGGTGCAGTATAAGCTGTTGTTGTGTCAGTTCTACTTGTTTTAGTTGCGGTATTAGCTGTTGTGGTTGCGGTATTTGTTGTGGTAGTTGCGGTATAAACCGAAGTAGTAGCAGAGGTTTTGATGGTTGAAGCAGTATTACCTGTTGTGGTTGCGGTACTAGCTGTTGTAGTTTCAGTAATGACTGTGATGGTGGCGGTATTAATTGTTGTGTGTGTGGTTGTGGTGGTTGCAGAATTAATCGTATTAGTAGCTGTGGTTTGGATGGTTGAAGCTGTATTAGCTTTTGTGGTTGCAGTATAAGCTGTTGTTGTGTCAGTTCTACTTGTTTTAGTTGCGGTTATAGGTGTTGTGGTAGTTGCGGTATAAACCGAAGTAGTAGCAGAGGTTTTAATGGTTGAAGCAGTATTACCTGTTGTGGTTGCGGTACTATCTGTTGTAGTTTCAGTAATGACTGTGATGGTGGCGGTATTAATTGTTGTGTGTGTGGTTGAGGTGGTTGCAGAATTAATCGTATTAGCAGTTGTGGTTTGGAAGGTTGAAGCAGTATTAGCTGTTGTGATTGCAGTATTAGCTGTTGTAGTGTCAGTATTAGTTGTTTTGGTTGCGGTTATATCTGTTGTGGTTGCGGTATTTGTTGTGGTAGTTGCGGTATAAACCGTAGAAGTAGCAGTGGTTTTGATGGTTGAAGCAGTATTAGCTGTTTTGGTTGCGGTATTTGTTGTGGTAGTTGCAGTATAAACCGAAGTAGTAGCAGAGGTTTTGATGGTTGAAGCAGTATTACCTGTTGTTGTTGCGGTACTATCTGTTGTAGTTTCAGTAATGACTGTGATGGTGGCGGTATTAATTGTTGTGTGTGTGGTTGTGGTGGTTGCAGAATTAATCGTATTAGTAGTTGTGGTTTGGAAGGTTGAAGCAGTATTAGCTGTTGTGATTGCAGTATTAGCTGTTGTAGTGTCAGTATTAGTTGTTTTGGTTGCGGTTATAGCTGTTGTGGTTGCGGTATTTGTTGTGGTAGTTGCGGTATAACCCGTAGAAGTAGCAGTGGTTTTGATGGTTGAAGCAGTATTAGCTGTTGTGGTTGCGGTATTTGTTGTGGTAGTTGCAGTATAAACTGAAGTAGTAGCAGAGGTTTTGATGGTTGAAGCAGTATTACCTGTTGTGGTTGCGGTACTATCTGTTGTAGTTTCAGTAATGACTGTGATCGTAGCGGTATTAATTGTTGTGTGTGTGGTTGTGGTGGTTGCAGAATTAATCGTATTAGTAGCTGTGGTTTGGATAGTTGAAGCTGTATTAGCTTTTGTGGTTGCAGTATAAGCTGTTGTTGTGTCAGTTCTACTTGTTTTAGTTGCGGTATTAGCTGTTGTGGTTGCTGTATTAGCTGTTGTAGTGTCAGTAATGACTGTGATGGTGGCGGTTATAGTTGTTGTGTATGTGGTTGTGGTGGTTGCAGAATTAATCGTATTAGTAGCTGTGGTTTGGATGGTTGAAGCTGTATTAGTTTTTGTGGGTGCAGTATAAGCTGTTGTTGTGTCAGTTCTACTTGTTTTAGTTGCGGTATTAGCTGTTGTGGTTGCGGTATTTGTTGTGGTAGTTGCGGTATAAACCGAAGTAGTAGCAGAGGTTTTGATGGTTGAAGCAGTATTACCTGTTGTGGTTGCGGTACTAGCTGTTGTAGTTTCAGTAATGACTGTGATGGTGGCGGTATTAATTGTTGTGTGTGTGGTTGTGGTGGTTGCAGAATTAATCGTATTAGTAGCTGTGGTTTGGATGGTTGAAGCTGTATTAGCTTTTGTGGTTGCAGTATAAGCTGTTGTTGTGTCAGTTCTACTTGTTTTAGTTGCGGTTATAGGTGTTGTGGTAGTTGCGGTATAAACCGAAGTAGTAGCAGAGGTTTTAATGGTTGAAGCAGTATTACCTGTTGTGGTTGCGGTACTATCTGTTGTAGTTTCAGTAATGACTGTGATGGTGGCGGTATTAATTGTTGTGTGTGTGGTTGAGGTGGTTGCAGAATTAATCGTATTAGCAGTTGTGGTTTGGAAGGTTGAAGCAGTATTAGCTGTTGTGATTGCAGTATTAGCTGTTGTAGTGTCAGTATTAGTTGTTTTGGTTGCGGTTATATCTGTTGTGGTTGCGGTATTTGTTGTGGTAGTTGCGGTATAAACCGTAGAAGTAGCAGTGGTTTTGATGGTTGAAGCAGTATTAGCTGTTTTGGTTGCGGTATTTGTTGTGGTAGTTGCAGTATAAACCGAAGTAGTAGCAGAGGTTTTGATGGTTGAAGCAGTATTACCTGTTGTTGTTGCGGTACTATCTGTTGTAGTTTCAGTAATGACTGTGATGGTGGCGGTATTAATTGTTGTGTGTGTGGTTGTGGTGGTTGCAGAATTAATCGTATTAGTAGTTGTGGTTTGGAAGGTTGAAGCAGTATTAGCTGTTGTGATTGCAGTATTAGCTGTTGTAGTGTCAGTATTAGTTGTTTTGGTTGCGGTTATAGCTGTTGTGGTTGCGGTATTTGTTGTGGTAGTTGCGGTATAACCCGTAGAAGTAGCAGTGGTTTTGATGGTTGAAGCAGTATTAGCTGTTGTGGTTGAGGTATTTGTTGTGGTAGTTGCGGTATAAACCGAAGTAGTAGCAGAGGTTTTGATGGTTGAAGCAGTATTACCTGTTGTGGTTGCGGTACTATCTGTTGTAGTTTCAGTAATGACTGTGATGGTGGCGGTATTAATTGTTGTGTGTGTGGTTGTGGTGGTTGCAGAATTAATCGTATTAGTAGTTGTGGTTTGGAAGGTTGAAGCAGTATTAGCTGTTGTGATTGCAGTATTAGCTGTTGTAGTGTCAGTATTAGTTGTTTTGGTTGCGGTTATAGCTGTTGTGGTTGCGGTATTTGTTGTGGTAGTTGCGGTATAAACCGTAGAAGTAGCAGTGGTTTTGATGGTTGAAGCAGTATTAGCTGTTGTGGTTGCGGTATTTGTTGTGGTAGTTGCAGTATAAACTGAAGTAGTAGCAGAGGTTTTGATGGTTGAAGCAGTATTACCTGTTGTGGTTGCGGTACTATCTGTTGTAGTTTCAGTAATGACTGTGATCGTAGCGGTATTAATTGTTGTGTGTGTGGTTGTGGTGGTTGCAGAATTAATCGTATTAGTAGCTGTGGTTTGGATAGTTGAAGCTGTATTAGCTTTTGTGGTTGCAGTATAAGCTGTTGTTGTGTCAGTTCTACTTGTTTTAGTTGCGGTATTAGCTGTTGTGGTTGCTGTATTAGCTGTTGTAGTGTCAGTAATGACTGTGATGGTGGCGGTTATAGTTGTTGTGTATGTGGTTGTGGTGGTTGCAGAATTAATCGTATTAGTAGCTGTGGTTTGGATGGTTGAAGCTGTATTAGTTTTTGTGGGTGCAGTATAAGCTGTTGTTGTGTCAGTTCTACTTGTTTTAGTTGCGGTATTAGCTGTTGTGGTTGCGGTATTTGTTGTGGTAGTTGCGGTATAAACCGAAGTAGTAGCAGAGGTTTTGATGGTTGAAGCAGTATTACCTGTTGTGGTTGCGGTACTAGCTGTTGTAGTTTCAGTAATGACTGTGATGGTGGCGGTATTAATTGTTGTGTGTGTGGTTGTGGTGGTTGCAGAATTAATCGTATTAGAAGCTGTGGTTTTGATGGTTGAAGCTATATTAGATTTTGTGGTTGCAGTATAAGCTGTTGTTGTGTCAGTTCTACTTGTTTTAGTTGCAGTATTACCTGTTGTGGTTGCGGTACTAGCTGTTGTAGTGTCAGTAATGACTGTGATGGTGGCGGTTTTAGTTGTTGTGTGTGTGGTTGTGGTGGTTGCAGAATTAATCGTATTAGTAGCTGTGGTTTGGATGGTTGAAGCAGTATTACCTGTTGTGGTTGCGGTACTATCTGTTGTAGTTTCAGTAATGACTGTGATGGTGGCGGTATTAATCGTTGTGTGTGTGGTTGTGGTGGTTGCAGAATTAATCGTATTATTAGCTGTGGTTTGGAAGGTTGAAGCTATATTAGCTGTTGTGATTGCAGTATTAGCTGTTGTAGTGTCAGTATTAGTTGTTTTGGTTGCGGTTATAGCTGTTGTGGTTGCGGTATTTGTTGTGGTAGTTGCGGTATAAACCGTAGAAGTAGCAGTGGTTTTGATGGTTGAAGCAGTATTAGCTGTTTTGGTTGCGGTATTTGTTGTGGTAGTTGCAGTATAAACCGAAGTAGTAGCAGAGGTTTTGATGGTTGAAGCAGTATTACCTGTTGTTGTTGCGGTACTATCTGTTGTAGTTTCAGTAATGACTGTGATGGTGGCGGTATTAATTGTTGTGTGTGTGGTTGTGGTGGTTGCAGAATTAATCGTATTAGTAGTTGTGGTTTGGAAGGTTGAAGCAGTATTAGCTGTTGTGATTGCAGTATTAGCTGTTGTAGTGTCAGTATTAGTTGTTTTGGTTGCGGTTATAGCTGTTGTGGTTGCGGTATTTGTTGTGGTAGTTGCGGTATAAACCGTAGAAGTAGCAGTAATTTTGATGGTTGAAGCAGTATTAGCTGTTGTGGTTGCGGTATTTGTTGTGGTAGTTGCGGTATAAACCGAAGTAGTAGCAGAGGTTTTGATGGTTGAAGCAGTATTACCTGTTGTGGTTGCGGTACTATCTGTTGTAGTTTCAGTAATGACTGTGATCGTGGCGGTATTAATTGTTGTGTGTGTGGTTGTGGTGGTTGCAGAATGAATCGTATTATTAGCTGTGGTTTGGATGGTTGAAGCTGTATTAGCTTTTGTGGTTGCAGTATAAGCTGTTGTTGTGTCAGTTCTACTTGTTTTAGTTGCGGTATTAGCTGTTGTGGTTGGGGTATTTGTTGTGGTAGTTGCGGTATAAACCGAAGTAGTAGCAGAGGTTTTGATGGTTGAAGCAGTATTACCTGTTGTGGTTGCGGTACTAGCTGTTGTAGTTTCAGTAATGACTGTGATGGTGGCGGTATTAATTGTTGTGTGTGTGGTTGTGGTGGTTGCAGAATTAATCGTATTAGTAGCTGTGGTTTGGATGGTTGAAGCTGTATTAGCTTTTGTGGTTGCAGTATAAGCTGTTGTTGTGTCAGTTCTACTTGTTTTAGTTGCGGTTATAGGTGTTGTGGTTGCGGTATTTGTTGTGGTAGTTGCGGTATAAACCGAAGTAGTAGCAGAGGTTTTAATGGTTGAAGCAGTATTACCTGTTGTGGTTGCGGTACTATCTGTTGTAGTTTCAGTAATGACTGTGATGGTGGCGGTATTAATCGTTGTGTGTGTGGTTGTGGTGGTTGCAGAATTAATCGTATTATTAGCTGTGGTTTGGAAGGTTGAAGCTATATTAGCTGTTGTGATTGCAGTATTAGCTGTTGTAGTGTCAGTATTAGTTGTTTTGGTTGCGGTTATAGCTGTTGTGGTTGCGGTATTTGTTGTGGTAGTTGCGGTATAAACCGTAGAAGTAGCAGTGGTTTTGATGGTTGAAGCAGTATTAGCTGTTTTGGTTGCGGTATTTGTTGTGGTAGTTGCAGTATAAACCGAAGTAGTAGCAGAGGTTTTGATGGTTGAAGCAGTATTACCTGTTGTTGTTGCGGTACTATCTGTTGTAGTTTCAGTAATGACTGTGATGGTGGCGGTATTAATTGTTGTGTGTGTGGTTGTGGTGGTTGCAGAATTAATCGTATTAGTAGTTGTGGTTTGGAAGGTTGAAGCAGTATTAGCTGTTGTGATTGCAGTATTAGCTGTTGTAGTGTCAGTATTAGTTGTTTTGGTTGCGGTTATAGCTGTTGTGGTTGCGGTATTTGTTGTGGTAGTTGCGGTATAAACCGTAGAAGTAGCAGTAATTTTGATGGTTGAAGCAGTATTAGCTGTTGTGGTTGCGGTATTTGTTGTGGTAGTTGCGGTATAAACCGAAGTAGTAGCAGAGGTTTTGATGGTTGAAGCAGTATTACCTGTTGTGGTTGCGGTACTATCTGTTGTAGTTTCAGTAATGACTGTGATGGTGGCGGTATTAATTGTTGTGTGTGTGGTTGTGGTGGTTGCAGAATTAATCGTATTAGTAGTTGTGGTTTGGAAGGTTGAAGCAGTATTAGCTGTTGTGATTGCAGTATTAGCTGTTGTAGTGTCAGTATTAGTTGTTTTGGTTGCGGTTATAGCTGTTGTGGTTGCGGTATTTGTTGTGGTAGTTGCGGTATAAACAGTAGAAGTAGCAGTGGTTTTGATGGTTGAAGCAGTATTAGCTTTTGTGGTTGCGGTATTTGTTGTGCTAGTTGAAGTATAAACTGAAGTAGTAGCAGAGGTTTTGATGGTTGAAGCAGTATTACCTGTTGTGGTTGCGGTACTATCTGTTGTAGTTTCAGTAATGACTGTGATGGTGGCGGTATTAATTGTTGTGTGTGTGGTTGTGGTGGTTGCAGAATTAATCGTATTAGTAGCTGTGGTTTGGATGGTTGAAGCTGTATTAGCTTTTGTGGTTGCAGTATAAGCTGTTGTTGTGTCAGTTCTACTTGTTTTAGTTGCGGTATTAGCTGTTGTGGTTGCTGTATTAGCTGTTGTAGTTTCAGTAATGACTGTGATGGTGGCGGTTATAGTTGTTGTGTATGTGGTTGTGGTGGTTGCAGAATTAATCGTATTAGTAGCTGTGGTTTGGATGGTTGAAGCTGTATTAGTTTTTGTGGTTGCAGTATAAGCTGTTGTTGTGTCAGTTCTACTTGTTTTAGTTGCGGTATTAGCTGTTGTGGTTGGGGTATTTGTTGTGGTAGTTGCGGTATAAACCGAAGTAGTAGCAGAGGTTTTGATGGTTGAAGCAGTATTACCTGTTGTGGTTGCGGTACTAGCTGTTGTAGTTTCAGTAATGACTGTGATGGTGGCGGTATTAATTGTTGTGTGTGTGGTTGTGGTGGTTGCAGAATTAATCGTATTAGTAGCTGTGGTTTGGATGGTTGAAGCTGTATTAGCTTTTGTGGTTGCAGTATAAGCTGTTGTTGTGTCAGTTCTACTTGTTTTAGTTGCGGTATTAGCTGTTGTGGTTGCTGTATTAGCTGTTGTAGTGTCAGTAATGACTGTGATGGTGGCGGTATTAGATGTTGTGGGTGTGGTTGTGGTGGTTGCAGAATTAATCGCATTATTAGCTGTGGTTTGGATGGTTGAAGCTGTATTAGCTTTTGTGGTTGCAGTATAAAATGTTGTTGTGTCAGTATTGGTTGTTTTGGTTACGGTATTAGCTGTTGTGGTTGCGGTATTTGTTGTGGTAGTTGCGGTATAAACCGAAGTAGTAGCAGAGGTTTTGATGGTTGAAGCAGTATTACCTGTTGTGGTTGCGGTACTAGCTGTTGTAGTTTCAGTAATGACTGTGATGGTGGCGGTATTAATTGTTGTGTGTGTGGTTGTGGTGGTTGCAGAATTAATCGTATTAGAAGCTGTGGTTTTGATGGTTGAAGCTATATTAGATTTTGTGGTTGCAGTATAAGCTGTTGTTGTGTCAGTTCTACTTGTTTTAGTTGCAGTATTACCTGTTGTGGTTGCGGTACTAGCTGTTGTAGTGTCAGTAATGACTGTGATGGTGGCGGTATTAATTGTTGTGTGTGTGGTTGTGGTGGTTGCAGAATTAATCGTATTAGTAGCTGTGGTTTGGATGGTTGAAGCTGTATTAGCTTTTGTGGTTGCAGTATAAACTGTTGTCGTGTCAGTTCTACTTGTTTTAGTTGCGGTTATAGGTGTTGTGGTTGCTGTATTTGTTGTGGTAGTTGCGGTATAAACCGAAGTAGTAGCAGAGGTTTTGATGGTTGAAGCAGTATTACCTGTTGTGGTTGCGGTACTATCTGTTGTAGTTTCAGTAATGACTGTGATGGTGGCGGTATTAATTGTTGTGTGTGTGGTTGTGGTGGTTGCAGTATAAACCGAAGTAGTAGCAGAGGTTTTGATGGTTGAAGCAGTATTACCTGTTGTGGTTGTGGTACTATCTGTTGTAGTTTCAGTAATGACTGTGATGGTGGCGGTATTAGTTGTTGTGTGTGTGGTTGTGGTGGTTGCAGAATGAATCGTATTATTAGCTGTGGTTTGGATGGTTGAAGCTATATTAGCTGTTGTGATTGCAGTATTAGCTGTTGTAGTGTCAGTATTAGTTGTTTTGGTTGCGGTTATAGCTGTTGTGGTTGCGGTATTTGTTGTGGTAGTTGCGGTATAAACCGTAGAAGTAGCAGTGGTTTTGATGGTTGAAGCAGTATTAGCTGTTTTGGTTGCGGTATTTGTTGTGGTAGTTGCAGTATAAACCGAAGTAGTAGCAGAGGTTTTGATGGTTGAAGCAGTATTACCTGTTGTGGTTGCGGTACTATCTGTTGTAGTTTCAGTAATGACTGTGATGGTGGCGGTATTAGTTGTTGTGTGTGTGGTTGTGGTGGTTGCAGAATTAATCGTATTAGTAGCTGTGGTTTGGATGGTTGAAGCTGTATTAGCTTTTGTGATTGCAGTATAAACTGTTGTTGTGTCAGTTCTACTTGTTTTAGTTGCGGTTATAGGTGTTGTGGTTGCGGTATTTGTTGTGGTAGTTGCGGTATAAACCGAAGTAGTAGCAGAGGTTTTGATGGTTGAAGCAGTATTACCTGTTGTGGTTGCGGTACTATCTGTTGTAGTTTCAGTAATGACTGTGATGGTGGCGGTATTAATTGTTGTGTGTGTGGTTGTGGTGGTTGCAGAATGAATCGTATTATTAGCTGTGGTTTGGAAGGTTGAAGCTATATTAGCTGTTGTGATTGCAGTATTAGCTGTTGTAGTGTCAGTATTAGTTGTTTTGGTTGCGGTTATAGCTGTTGTGGTTGCGGTATTTGTTGTGGTAGTTGCGGTATAAACCGTAGAAGTAGCAGTGGTTTTGATGGTTGAAGCAGTATTAGCTGTTGTGGTTGCGGTATTTGTTGTGGTAGTTGCAGTATAAACCGAAGTAGTAGCAGAGGTTTTGATGGTTGAAGCAGTATTACCTGTTGTGGTTGCGGTACTCTCTGTTGTAGTTTCAGTAATGACTGTGATGGTGGCGGTATTAGTTGTTGTGTGTGTGGTTGTGGTGGTTACAGAATTAATCGTATTAGAAGCTGTGGTTTTGATGGTTGAAGCTATATTAGATTTTGATGTTGCAGTATAAGCTGTTGTTGTGTCAGTTCTACTTGTTTTAGTTGCGGTATTAGCTGTTGTGGTTGCTGTATTAGCTGTTGTAGTGTCAGTAATGACTGTGATGGTGGCGGTATTAGTTGTTGTGTGTGTGGTTGTGGTGTTTGCAGAATTAATCGTATTAGTAGCTGTGGTTTGGATGGTTGAAGCTGTATTAGCTTTTGTGGTTGCAGTATAAGCTGTTGTTGTGTAAGTTCTACTTGTTTTAGTTGCGGTTATAGGTGTTGTGGTTGCGGTATTTGTTGTGGTAGTTGCGGTATAAACCGTAGAAGTAGCTGTGGTTTGGATGGTTGAAGCTATATTAGCTGTTGTGATTGCAGTATTAGCTGTTGTAGTGTCAGTATTAGTTGTTTTGGTTGCGGTTATAGCTGTTGTGGTTGCGGTATTTGTTGTGGTAGTTGCGGTATAAACCGTAGAAGTAGCAGTGGTTTTGATGGTTGAAGCAGTATTAGCTGTTGTGGTTGCGGTATTTGTTGTGGTAGTTGCAGTATAAACCGAAGTAGTAGCAGAGGTTTTGATGGTTGAAGCAGTATTACCTGTTGTGGTTGCGGTACTCTCTGTTGTAGTTTCAGTAATGACTGTGATGGTGGCGGTATTAGTTGTTGTGTGTGTGGTTGTGGTGGTTGCAAAATGAATCGTATTATTAGCTGTGGTTTGGATGGTTGAAGCTATATTAGTTTTTGTGGTTGCAGTATAAGCTGTTGTTGTGTCAGTTCTACTTGTTTTAGTTGCGGTATTAGCTGTTGTGGTTGCGGTATTTGTTGTGGTAGTTGAGGTATAAACCGTAGTAGTAGCAGTGGTTTTGCTGGATGAAACAGTATTAGCTGTTGTGGTTGCTGTATTAGCTGTTGTAAGGTCAGTAATGACTGTGATGGTGGCGGTATTAGTTGTTGTGTGTGTGGTTGTGGTGGTTGCAAAATGAATCGTATTATTAGCTGTGGTTTGGATGGTTGAAGCTATATTAGTTTTTGTGGTTGCAGTATAAGCTGTTGTTGTGTCAGTTCTACTTGTTTTAGTTGCGGTATTAGCTGTTGTGGTTGCGGTATTAGCTGTTGTAGTTTCAGTAATGACTGTGATGGTGGCGGTATTAGTTGTTGTGTGTGTGGTTTTGGTGGTTGGAGAATTAATCGTATTATTAGCTGTGGTTTGGATGGTTGAAGCTGTATTATCTGTTGTGATTGCTGTATTAGCTGTTGTAGTTTCAGTAATGACTGTGATGGTGGCGGTATTAGTTGTTGTGTGTGTGGTTGTGGTGGTTACTGAATTAATCGTATTAGTAGCTGTGGTTTGGAAGGTTGAAGCAGTATTAGCTGTTGTGATTGCAGTATAAGCTGTTGTAGTGTCAGTATTGGTTGTTTTTGTTGCGGTATTAGCTGTTGTGGTTGCTGTATTAGCTGTTGTAGTGTCAGTAATGACTGTGATGGTGGCGGTATTAGTTGTTGTGTGTGTGGTTGTGGTGGTTGCAGGATTAATCGTATGATTCGCTGTGGTTTGGATGGTTGAAGCTGTATTAGCTGTTGTGATTACAGGATTAGCTGTTGTAGTGTCAGTATTGGTTGTTTTGGTTACGGTATTAGTTGTTGTGGTTGCGGTATTTGTTGTGGTCGTTGAGGTATAAACCGTAGTAGTAGGAGTAGTTTTGATGGTTGAAGCTGTATTATCTGTTGTGGTTGCTGTATTAGCTGTTGTAGTGTCAGTAATGACTGTGATGGTGGCGATATTAGTTGTTGTGTGTGTGGTTGTGGTGGTTGCAGGATTAATCGTATTATTAGCTGTGGTTTGGATGGTTGAAGCTATATTAGCTTTTGTGGTTGCAGTATAAACTGTTGTTGTGTCAGTTTTAGTTGTTTTTGTTGCGGTTTTAGGTGTTGTGGTTGCGGTATTTGTTGTGGTCGTTGTATAATAAACCGTAGTAGTAGGAGTAGTTTTGATGGTTGAAGCAGTATTACCTGTTGTGGTTGCTGTATTAGCTGTTGTAAGGTCAGTAATGACTGTGATGGTGGCGGTATTAGTTGTTGTGTGTGTGGTTGTGGTGGTTACTGAATTAATCGTATTAGTAGCTGTGGTTTGGAAGGTTGAAGCAGTATTAGCTGTTGTAATTGCAGTATTAGCTGTTGTAGTGTCAGTATTGGTTGTTTTTGTTGCGGTATTAGCTGTTGTGGTTGTTGTATTAGCTGTTGTAGTGTCAGTAATGACTGTGATGGTGGCGGTATTAGTTGTTGTTTGTGTGGTTGTGGTGGTTGCAGAATTAATCGTATTAGTAGCTGTGGTTTGGATGGTTGAAGCTGTATTAGCTTTTGTGGTTGCAGTATAAATTGTTGTTGTGTTAGTTTTAGTTGTTTTTATTGCGGTTTTAGCTGTTGTGGTTGCGGTATTTGTTGTGGTAGTTGCGGTATAAACCGAAGTAGTAGCAGAGGTTTTGATGGTTGAAGCAATATTACCTGTTGTGGTTGCAGTATTAGCTGTTGTAGTGTCAGTAATGACTGTGATGGTGGCGGTATTAGTTGTTGTGTGTGTGGTTGTAGTGGTTGCAGGATTAATCGTATGATTCGCTGTGGTTTGGATGGTTGAAGCTGTATTAGCTGTTGTGATTACAGGATTAGCTGTTGTACTGTCAGTATTAGTTGTTTTGGTTACGGTTTTAGCTGTTGTGGTTGCGGTATTTGTTGTGGTAGTTGTGGTATAAACCGTAGTAAAAGCAGTTGTCTTGATTGTTGAAGCAGTATTAGCTGTTGTGGTTGCGGTACTAGCTGTTGTAGTGTCAGTAATGACTGTGATGGTGGCGGTATTAGATGTTGTGGGTGTGGTTGTGGTGGTTGCAGAATTAATCGTATTAGTAGCTGTGGTTTGGAAGGTTGAAGCAGTATTAGCTGTTGTGGTTGCGGTATTTGTTGTGGTCGTTGTATAATAAACCGTAATAGTAGGAGTAGTTTTGATGGTTGAAGCAGTATTACCTGTTGTGGTTGCGGTACTAGCTGTTGTAGTTTCAGTAATGACTGTGATGGTGGCGGTATTAGATGTTGTGGGTGTGTTTGTGGTGGTTGCAGAATTAATCGTATTAGTAGCTGTGGTTTGGAAGGTTGAATCTGTATTAGTTTTTGTGGTTGCAGTATAAACTGTTTTTGTGTCAGTTCTACTTGTTTTATTTGCCGTATTAGATGTTGTGGTTGCGGTATTTGTTGTGGTCGTTGTATAATAAACCGTAGTAGTAGGAGTAGTTTTGATGGTTGAAGCAGTATTAGCTGTTGTGGTTGCGGTACTAGCTGTTGTAGTTTCAGTAATGACTGTGATGGTGGCGGTATTACTTGTTGTGTGTGTGGTTGTGGTGGTTGCAGAATTAATCGTATTAGTAGCTGTGGTTTGGAAGGTTGAAGCAGTATTAGCTGTTGTGATTGCAGTATTAGCTGTTGTAGTGTCAGTATTGGTTGTTTTGGTTACGGTATTAGCTGTTGTGGTTGCGGTATTTGTTATGGTAGTAGCGGTATAAATCAAAGTAGTAGCAGAGGTTTTGATGGTTGAAGCAGTATTAGCTGTTGTGGTTGCGGTACTAGCTGTTGTAGTTTCAGTAATGACTGTGATGGTGGCGGTATTACTTGTTGTGTGTGTGGTTGTGGTGGTTGCAGAATTAATCGTATTAGTAGCTGTGGTTTGGAAGGTTGAATCTGTATTAGTTTTTGTGGTTGCAGTATAAACTGTTTTTGTGTCAGTTCTACTTGTTTTATTTGACGTATTAGCTGTTGTGGTTGCGGTCTTTGTTGTGGTCGTTGTATAATAATTCGTAGTAGTAGGAGTAGTTTTGATGGTTGAAGCAGTATTACCTGTTGTGGTTGCGGTACTAGCTGTTGTAGTGTCAGTAATGACTGTGATGGTGGCGGTATTAGTTGTTGTGTGTGTGGTTGTGGTGGTTACAGAATTAATCGTATTTGTAGCTGTGGTTTGGAAGGTTGAAGCAGTATTAGCTGTTGTGCTTGCAGTATTAGCGGTTGTAGTGTCAGTATTGGTTGTTTTGGTTACGGTATTAGCTGTTGTGGTTGCGGTATTTGTTATGGTAGTTGCGGTATAAACCAAAGTAGTAGCAGAGGTTTTGATGGTTGAAGCAGTATTAGCTGTTGTGGTTGCGGTACTAGCTGTTGTAGTTTCAGTAATGTCTGTGATGGTGGCGATATTAGTTGTTGTGTGTGTGGTTGTGGTGGTTGCAGAATTAATCGTATTAGTAGCTGTGGTTTGGAAGATTAAATCTGTATTAGTTTTTGTGGTTGCAGTATAAACTGTTTTTGTGTCAGTTCTACTTGTTTTATTTGCCGTATTAGATGTTGTGGTTGCGGTATTTGTTGTGGTCGTTGTATAATAATTCGTAGTAGTAGGAGTAGTTTTGATGGTTGAAGCAGTATTAGCTGTTGTGGTTGCGGTACTAGCTGTTGTAGTTTCAGTAATGACTGTGATGGTGGCGGTATTAGTTGTTGTGTGTGTGGTTGTGATGGTTACAGAATTAATCGTATTAGTAGCTGTGGTTTGGAAGGTTGAAGCAGTATTAGCTGTTGTGATTGCAGTATTAGCTGTTGTAGTGTCAGTATTGGTTGTTTTGGTTACGGTATTAGCTGTTGTGGTTGCGGTATTTGTTGTGGTAGTTGCGGTATAAACCAAAGTAGTAGCAGTGGTTTTGATGGTTGAAGCAGTATTAGCTTTTGTGGTTGCAGTATAAGCTGTTGTTGTGTCAGTTCTACTTGTTTTTGTTGCGGTATTAGCTGTTGTGGTTGCTGTATTAGCTGTTGTAGTGTCAGTAATGACTGTGATGGTGGCGGTATTAGATGTTGTGGGTGTGTTTGTGGTGGTTGCAGAATTAATCGTATTAGTAGCTGTGGTTTGGAAGGTTGAATCTGTATTAGTTTTTGTGGTTGCAGTATAAACTGTTTTAGTGTCAGTTCTACTTGTTTTATTTGCCGTATTAGATGTTGTGGTTGCGGTATTTGTTGTGGTCGTTGTATAATAAACCGTAGTAGTAGGAGTAGTTTTGATGGTTGAAGCAGTATTAGCTGTTGTGGTTGCGGTACTAGCTGTTGTAGTTTCAGTAATGACTGTGATGGTGGCGGTATTAGTTGTTGTGTGTGTGGTTCTGGTGGTTACAGAATTAATCGTATTAGTAGCTGTGGTTTGGAAGGTTGAAGCAGTATTAGCTGTTGTGATTGCAGTATTAGCTGTTGTAGTGTCAGTATTGGTTGTTTTGGTTACGGTATTAGCTGTTGTGGTTACGGTATTTGTTAACGTAGTTGTGGTATAAACCAAAGTAGTAACAGAGGTTTTGATGGTTGAAGCAGTATTAGCTGTTGTGGTTGCGGTACTAGCTGTTGTAATTTCAGTAATGACTGTGATGGTGGCGGTTTTAATTGTATGTGTGTTTGTGGTGGTTGCAGAATTAATCGTATTAGTAGCTGTGGTTTGGAAGGTTGAAGCAGTATTAGCTGTTGTGATTGCAGTATTAGCTTTTGTAGTGTCAGTATTAGTTTTTATGGTTGCGGTTATAGCTGTTGTGGTTGCGGTATTTGTTGTGGTAGTTGCGGTATATACCGTAGTAGTAGCAGTGGTTTTGATGGTTGAAGCAGTATTAGCTTTTGTGGTTGCAGTATAAGCTGTTGTTGTGTCAGTTCTACTTGTTTTAGTTGCGGTATTAGCTGTTGTGGTTGCTGTATTAGCTGTTGTAGTGTCAGTAATGACTGTGATGGTGGCGGTATTAGATGTTGTGGGTGTGGTTGTGGTGGTTGCAGAATTAATCGCATTATTAGCTGTGGTTTGGATGGTTGAAGCTGTATTACCTGTTGTGGTTACGGTATTAGCTGTTGTAGTGTCAGTATTAGTTGTTTTGGTTGCGGTATTAGCTGTTGTTGTTGCGATATTTGTTGTGGTCGTTGCAGTATAAACCGTAGTAGTAGCAGAGGTTTTAATGGTTGAAGCTGTGTTAACTATTGGGGTTGCAGTATTAGCTGTTGTTGTGACAGTATTAGTTTTTTTGGTTGCGGTATTTGTAGTGGACGTTGCAGTATAAACCGTAGAAGTAGCAGTTGTTTTGATGGTTGAAGCAGTATTAGCTCTTGTGGTTGCAATATTAGCTGTTGTGGTTGCAGTATTAGCTGTTGTTGTGTCAGTGTTACTTGTTTTGGTTGCGGTATTAGCTGTTGTGTTTGCGGTATTTGTTGTGGTCGTTGCGGTATAAACCGTAGTAGTAGCAGTGGTTTTGATGGTTGAAGCAGTATTAGCTGTTGCTGTTGCGGTAATAGCTGTTGTAGTTTCAGTATTGACTTTAATGGTGGCGGTATTAGTTGTTGTGTGTGTGGTTATGGTGGTTGCAGAATTAATCGTATTAGTAGCTGTGGTTTTGATGTTTGAAGCAGTATTACCTGTTGTGGTTACGGTATTAGCTGTTGTAGTGTCAGTATTAGTTGTTTTGTTTGCCATTTTAGCTGTTGTGGTTGCGGTATTTTTTGTGGTCATTGCGGTATAACCCGTAGTAGTAGCAGTGGTTTTGAGTGTTGAAGCAGTATTAGCTGTTGGGGTTGCGGTATTTGTTGTGGTCGTTGCAGTATAAACCGTAACTGTAGCAGAGGGTTTAGTGGTTGAAGCTGTGTTAGCTGTTGGGGTTGCAGTATTAGCTGTTGTTGTGACCGTATGAGTTGTTTTGGTTGCGGTATTTGTTGTGGTAGTTGCGGTATAAACCGTAGTAGTAGCAGTGGTTTCGATGGTTGAAGCGGTATTAGCTCTTGTGGTTGCGGTATTAGCTTCTGTGGTTGCGGTATTAGCTGATAAATTTTCAGTAATGATTGTGATTATGGCGGTATCAGTTGTTGTGGATGCGATATTAACCGTAGTAGTAGCAGTGGTTTGGATGGTTGAAGCAGTATTAGCTGTTGTGGTTGCAGTATTAGCTGTTGTTGTGTCAGTATTAGTTGTTTTTGTTGCAGTATTAGCTGATGTGGTTGCGGTATTTGTTGTGGTCGTTGCGGTATAAACCGTAGTATTAGCAGTATTAGCTGTTGTGGTTGCAGTATTAGCTGTTGTAGTGTCAGTAATGACTGTGATGGTGGCGGTATTAGTTGTTGTGTGTGTGGTTGTGGTGGTTGCATAATTAATCGTATTAGTAGCTGTGGTTTTGATGGTTGAAGCTGTATTAGCTATTGTGGTTACGGTTTTAGTTGTTGTAGGGTCAGTATTGGTTGTTTTGGTTACGGTATTAGCTGTTGTGGTTGCGGTATTTGTTATGGTAGTAGCGGTATAAATCAAAGTAGTAGCAGAGGTTTTGATGGTTGAAGCAGTATTAGCTGTTGTGGTTGCGGTACTAGCTGTTGTAGTTTCAGTAATGACTGTGATGGTGGCGGTATTACTTGTTGTGTGTGTGGTTGTGGTGGTTGCAGAATTAATCGTATTAGTAGCTGTGGTTTGGAAGGTTGAATCTGTATTAGTTTTTGTGGTTGCAGTATAAACTGTTTTTGTGTCAGTTCTACTTGTTTTATTTGACGTATTAGCTGTTGTGGTTGCGGTCTTTGTTGTGGTCGTTGTATAATAATTCGTAGTAGTAGGAGTAGTTTTGATGGTTGAAGCAGTATTACCTGTTGTGGTTGCGGTACTAGCTGTTGTAGTGTCAGTAATGACTGTGATGGTGGCGGTATTAGTTGTTGTGTGTGTGGTTGTGGTGGTTACAGAATTAATCGTATTTGTAGCTGTGGTTTGGAAGGTTGAAGCAGTATTAGCTGTTGTGCTTGCAGTATTAGCGGTTGTAGTGTCAGTATTGGTTGTTTTGGTTACGGTATTAGCTGTTGTGGTTGCGGTATTTGTTATGGTAGTTGCGGTATAAACCAAAGTAGTAGCAGAGGTTTTGATGGTTGAAGCAGTATTAGCTGTTGTGGTTGCGGTACTAGCTGTTGTAGTTTCAGTAATGTCTGTGATGGTGGCGATATTAGTTGTTGTGTGTGTGGTTGTGGTGGTTGCAGAATTAATCGTATTAGTAGCTGTGGTTTGGAAGATTAAATCTGTATTAGTTTTTGTGGTTGCAGTATAAACTGTTTTTGTGTCAGTTCTACTTGTTTTATTTGCCGTATTAGATGTTGTGGTTGCGGTATTTGTTGTGGTCGTTGTATAATAATTCGTAGTAGTAGGAGTAGTTTTGATGGTTGAAGCAGTATTAGCTGTTGTGGTTGCGGTACTAGCTGTTGTAGTTTCAGTAATGACTGTGATGGTGGCGGTATTAGTTGTTGTGTGTGTGGTTGTGATGGTTACAGAATTAATCGTATTAGTAGCTGTGGTTTGGAAGGTTGAAGCAGTATTAGCTGTTGTGATTGCAGTATTAGCTGTTGTAGTGTCAGTATTGGTTGTTTTGGTTACGGTATTAGCTGTTGTGGTTGCGGTATTTGTTGTGGTAGTTGCGGTATAAACCAAAGTAGTAGCAGTGGTTTTGATGGTTGAAGCAGTATTAGCTTTTGTGGTTGCAGTATAAGCTGTTGTTGTGTCAGTTCTACTTGTTTTTGTTGCGGTATTAGCTGTTGTGGTTGCTGTATTAGCTGTTGTAGTGTCAGTAATGACTGTGATGGTGGCGGTATTAGATGTTGTGGGTGTGTTTGTGGTGGTTGCAGAATTAATCGTATTAGTAGCTGTGGTTTGGAAGGTTGAATCTGTATTAGTTTTTGTGGTTGCAGTATAAACTGTTTTAGTGTCAGTTCTACTTGTTTTATTTGCCGTATTAGATGTTGTGGTTGCGGTATTTGTTGTGGTCGTTGTATAATAAACCGTAGTAGTAGGAGTAGTTTTGATGGTTGAAGCAGTATTAGCTGTTGTGGTTGCGGTACTAGCTGTTGTAGTTTCAGTAATGACTGTGATGGTGGCGGTATTAGTTGTTGTGTGTGTGGTTCTGGTGGTTACAGAATTAATCGTATTAGTAGCTGTGGTTTGGAAGGTTGAAGCAGTATTAGCTGTTGTGATTGCAGTATTAGCTGTTGTAGTGTCAGTATTGGTTGTTTTGGTTACGGTATTAGCTGTTGTGGTTACGGTATTTGTTAACGTAGTTGTGGTATAAACCAAAGTAGTAACAGAGGTTTTGATGGTTGAAGCAGTATTAGCTGTTGTGGTTGCGGTACTAGCTGTTGTAATTTCAGTAATGACTGTGATGGTGGCGGTTTTAATTGTATGTGTGTTTGTGGTGGTTGCAGAATTAATCGTATTAGTAGCTGTGGTTTGGAAGGTTGAAGCAGTATTAGCTGTTGTGATTGCAGTATTAGCTTTTGTAGTGTCAGTATTAGTTTTTATGGTTGCGGTTATAGCTGTTGTGGTTGCGGTATTTGTTGTGGTAGTTGCGGTATATACCGTAGTAGTAGCAGTGGTTTTGATGGTTGAAGCAGTATTAGCTTTTGTGGTTGCAGTATAAGCTGTTGTTGTGTCAGTTCTACTTGTTTTAGTTGCGGTATTAGCTGTTGTGGTTGCTGTATTAGCTGTTGTAGTGTCAGTAATGACTGTGATGGTGGCGGTATTAGATGTTGTGGGTGTGGTTGTGGTGGTTGCAGAATTAATCGCATTATTAGCTGTGGTTTGGATGGTTGAAGCTGTATTACCTGTTGTGGTTACGGTATTAGCTGTTGTAGTGTCAGTATTAGTTGTTTTGGTTGCGGTATTAGCTGTTGTTGTTGCGATATTTGTTGTGGTCGTTGCAGTATAAACCGTAGTAGTAGCAGAGGTTTTAATGGTTGAAGCTGTGTTAACTATTGGGGTTGCAGTATTAGCTGTTGTTGTGACAGTATTAGTTTTTTTGGTTGCGGTATTTGTAGTGGACGTTGCAGTATAAACCGTAGAAGTAGCAGTTGTTTTGATGGTTGAAGCAGTATTAGCTCTTGTGGTTGCAATATTAGCTGTTGTGGTTGCAGTATTAGCTGTTGTTGTGTCAGTGTTACTTGTTTTGGTTGCGGTATTAGCTGTTGTGTTTGCGGTATTTGTTGTGGTCGTTGCGGTATAAACCGTAGTAGTAGCAGTGGTTTTGATGGTTGAAGCAGTATTAGCTGTTGCTGTTGCGGTAATAGCTGTTGTAGTTTCAGTATTGACTTTAATGGTGGCGGTATTAGTTGTTGTGTGTGTGGTTATGGTGGTTGCAGAATTAATCGTATTAGTAGCTGTGGTTTTGATGTTTGAAGCAGTATTACCTGTTGTGGTTACGGTATTAGCTGTTGTAGTGTCAGTATTAGTTGTTTTGTTTGCCATTTTAGCTGTTGTGGTTGCGGTATTTTTTGTGGTCATTGCGGTATAACCCGTAGTAGTAGCAGTGGTTTTGAGTGTTGAAGCAGTATTAGCTGTTGGGGTTGCGGTATTTGTTGTGGTCGTTGCAGTATAAACCGTAACTGTAGCAGAGGGTTTAGTGGTTGAAGCTGTGTTAGCTGTTGGGGTTGCAGTATTAGCTGTTGTTGTGACCGTATGAGTTGTTTTGGTTGCGGTATTTGTTGTGGTAGTTGCGGTATAAACCGTAGTAGTAGCAGTGGTTTCGATGGTTGAAGCGGTATTAGCTCTTGTGGTTGCGGTATTAGCTTCTGTGGTTGCGGTATTAGCTGATAAATTTTCAGTAATGATTGTGATTATGGCGGTATCAGTTGTTGTGGATGCGATATTAACCGTAGTAGTAGCAGTGGTTTGGATGGTTGAAGCAGTATTAGCTGTTGTGGTTGCAGTATTAGCTGTTGTTGTGTCAGTATTAGTTGTTTTTGTTGCAGTATTAGCTGATGTGGTTGCGGTATTTGTTGTGGTCGTTGCGGTATAAACCGTAGTATTAGCAGTATTAGCTGTTGTGGTTGCAGTATTAGCTGTTGTAGTGTCAGTAATGACTGTGATGGTGGCGGTATTAGTTGTTGTGTGTGTGGTTGTGGTGGTTGCATAATTAATCGTATTAGTAGCTGTGGTTTTGATGGTTGAAGCTGTATTAGCTATTGTGGTTACGGTTTTAGTTGTTGTAGGGTCAGTATTGGTTGTTTTGGTTACGGTATTAGCTGTTGTGGTTGCGGTATTTGTTATGGTAGTAGCGGTATAAATCAAAGTAGTAGCAGAGGTTTTGATGGTTGAAGCAGTATTAGCTGTTGTGGTTGCGGTACTAGCTGTTGTAGTTTCAGTAATGACTGTGATGGTGGCGGTATTACTTGTTGTGTGTGTGGTTGTGGTGGTTGCAGAATTAATCGTATTAGTAGCTGTGGTTTGGAAGGTTGAATCTGTATTAGTTTTTGTGGTTGCAGTATAAACTGTTTTTGTGTCAGTTCTACTTGTTTTATTTGACGTATTAGCTGTTGTGGTTGCGGTCTTTGTTGTGGTCGTTGTATAATAATTCGTAGTAGTAGGAGTAGTTTTGATGGTTGAAGCAGTATTACCTGTTGTGGTTGCGGTACTAGCTGTTGTAGTGTCAGTAATGACTGTGATGGTGGCGGTATTAGTTGTTGTGTGTGTGGTTGTGGTGGTTACAGAATTAATCGTATTTGTAGCTGTGGTTTGGAAGGTTGAAGCAGTATTAGCTGTTGTGCTTGCAGTATTAGCGGTTGTAGTGTCAGTATTGGTTGTTTTGGTTACGGTATTAGCTGTTGTGGTTGCGGTATTTGTTATGGTAGTTGCGGTATAAACCAAAGTAGTAGCAGAGGTTTTGATGGTTGAAGCAGTATTAGCTGTTGTGGTTGCGGTACTAGCTGTTGTAGTTTCAGTAATGTCTGTGATGGTGGCGATATTAGTTGTTGTGTGTGTGGTTGTGGTGGTTGCAGAATTAATCGTATTAGTAGCTGTGGTTTGGAAGATTAAATCTGTATTAGTTTTTGTGGTTGCAGTATAAACTGTTTTTGTGTCAGTTCTACTTGTTTTATTTGCCGTATTAGATGTTGTGGTTGCGGTATTTGTTGTGGTCGTTGTATAATAATTCGTAGTAGTAGGAGTAGTTTTGATGGTTGAAGCAGTATTAGCTGTTGTGGTTGCGGTACTAGCTGTTGTAGTTTCAGTAATGACTGTGATGGTGGCGGTATTAGTTGTTGTGTGTGTGGTTGTGATGGTTACAGAATTAATCGTATTAGTAGCTGTGGTTTGGAAGGTTGAAGCAGTATTAGCTGTTGTGATTGCAGTATTAGCTGTTGTAGTGTCAGTATTGGTTGTTTTGGTTACGGTATTAGCTGTTGTGGTTGCGGTATTTGTTGTGGTAGTTGCGGTATAAACCAAAGTAGTAGCAGTGGTTTTGATGGTTGAAGCAGTATTAGCTTTTGTGGTTGCAGTATAAGCTGTTGTTGTGTCAGTTCTACTTGTTTTTGTTGCGGTATTAGCTGTTGTGGTTGCTGTATTAGCTGTTGTAGTGTCAGTAATGACTGTGATGGTGGCGGTATTAGATGTTGTGGGTGTGTTTGTGGTGGTTGCAGAATTAATCGTATTAGTAGCTGTGGTTTGGAAGGTTGAATCTGTATTAGTTTTTGTGGTTGCAGTATAAACTGTTTTAGTGTCAGTTCTACTTGTTTTATTTGCCGTATTAGATGTTGTGGTTGCGGTATTTGTTGTGGTCGTTGTATAATAAACCGTAGTAGTAGGAGTAGTTTTGATGGTTGAAGCAGTATTACCTGTTGTGGTTGCGGTACTAGCTGTTGTAGTTTCAGTAATGACTGTGATGGTGGCGGTATTAGTTGTTGTGTGTGTGGTTCTGGTGGTTACAGAATTAATCGTATTAGTAGCTGTGGTTTGGAAGGTTGAAGCAGTATTAGCTGTTGTGATTGCAGTATTAGCTGTTGTAGTGTCAGTATTGGTTGTTTTGGTTACGGTATTAGCTGTTGTGGTTACGGTATTTGTTAACGTAGTTGTGGTATAAACCAAAGTAGTAACAGAGGTTTTGATGGTTGAAGCAGTATTAGCTGTTGTGGTTGCGGTACTAGCTGTTGTAATTTCAGTAATGACTGTGATGGTGGCGGTTTTAATTGTATGTGTGTTTGTGGTGGTTGCAGAATTAATCGTATTAGTAGCTGTGGTTTGGAAGGTTGAAGCAGTATTAGCTGTTGTGATTGCAGTATTAGCTTTTGTAGTGTCAGTATTAGTTTTTATGGTTGCGGTTATAGCTGTTGTGGTTGCGGTATTTGTTGTGGTAGTTGCGGTATATACCGTAGTAGTAGCAGTGGTTTTGATGGTTGAAGCAGTATTAGCTTTTGTGGTTGCAGTATAAGCTGTTGTTGTGTCAGTTCTACTTGTTTTAGTTGCGGTATTAGCTGTTGTGGTTGCTGTATTAGCTGTTGTAGTGTCAGTAATGACTGTGATGGTGGCGGTATTAGATGTTGTGGGTGTGGTTGTGGTGGTTGCAGAATTAATCGCATTATTAGCTGTGGTTTGGATGGTTGAAGCTGTATTACCTGTTGTGGTTACGGTATTAGCTGTTGTAGTGTCAGTATTAGTTGTTTTGGTTGCGGTATTAGCTGTTGTTGTTGCGATATTTGTTGTGGTCGTTGCAGTATAAACCGTAGTAGTAGCAGAGGTTTTAATGGTTGAAGCTGTGTTAACTATTGGGGTTGCAGTATTAGCTGTTGTTGTGACAGTATTAGTTTTTTTGGTTGCGGTATTTGTAGTGGACGTTGCAGTATAAACCGTAGAAGTAGCAGTTGTTTTGATGGTTGAAGCAGTATTAGCTCTTGTGGTTGCAATATTAGCTGTTGTGGTTGCAGTATTAGCTGTTGTTGTGTCAGTGTTACTTGTTTTGGTTGCGGTATTAGCTGTTGTGTTTGCGGTATTTGTTGTGGTCGTTGCGGTATAAACCGTAGTAGTAGCAGTGGTTTTGATGGTTGAAGCAGTATTAGCTGTTGCTGTTGCGGTAATAGCTGTTGTAGTTTCAGTATTGACTTTAATGGTGGCGGTATTAGTTGTTGTGTGTGTGGTTATGGTGGTTGCAGAATTAATCGTATTAGTAGCTGTGGTTTTGATGTTTGAAGCAGTATTACCTGTTGTGGTTACGGTATTAGCTGTTGTAGTGTCAGTATTAGTTGTTTTGTTTGCCATTTTAGCTGTTGTGGTTGCGGTATTTTTTGTGGTCATTGCGGTATAACCCGTAGTAGTAGCAGTGGTTTTGAGTGTTGAAGCAGTATTAGCTGTTGGGGTTGCGGTATTTGTTGTGGTCGTTGCAGTATAAACCGTAACTGTAGCAGAGGGTTTAGTGGTTGAAGCTGTGTTAGCTGTTGGGGTTGCAGTATTAGCTGTTGTTGTGACCGTATGAGTTGTTTTGGTTGCGGTATTTGTTGTGGTAGTTGCGGTATAAACCGTAGTAGTAGCAGTGGTTTCGATGGTTGAAGCGGTATTAGCTCTTGTGGTTGCGGTATTAGCTTCTGTGGTTGCGGTATTAGCTGATAAATTTTCAGTAATGATTGTGATTATGGCGGTATCAGTTGTTGTGGATGCGATATTAACCGTAGTAGTAGCAGTGGTTTGGATGGTTGAAGCAGTATTAGCTGTTGTGGTTGCAGTATTAGCTGTTGTTGTGTCAGTATTAGTTGTTTTTGTTGCAGTATTAGCTGATGTGGTTGCGGTATTTGTTGTGGTCGTTGCGGTATAAACCGTAGTATTAGCAGTATTAGCTGTTGTGGTTGCAGTATTAGCTGTTGTAGTGTCAGTAATGACTGTGATGGTGGCGGTATTAGTTGTTGTGTGTGTGGTTGTGGTGGTTGCATAATTAATCGTATTAGTAGCTGTGGTTTTGATGGTTGAAGCTGTATTAGCTATTGTGGTTACGGTTTTAGTTGTTGTAGGGTCAGTATTAGTTGTTTTGGTTGCGGTTTTAGCTGTTGTGATTGCGGTATTTGTTGTGGTCGTTGCAGTATAAACCATAGTAGTAGCAGAGGTTTTAATGGTTGAAGCTGTGTTAGCTATTGGGGTTGCAGTATTAGCTGTTGTTGTGACAGTATTAGTTGTTTTGGTTGCGGTGTTTGTTGTGGGCGTTGCAGTAAAAACCGTAGTAGTAGCAGTGGTTTTAATGGTTGAAGCTGTGTTAGCTATTGGGGTTGCAGTATTAGCTGTTGTTGTGAGTGTATTAGTTGTTTTGGTTGCGGTATTTGTTGTGGACGTTGCAGTATAAACCGTAGTATTAGCAGTGGTTTTGATGGTTGAAGCAGTATTAGCTGTTGTGGTTGCGGTATTAGCTGTTGTAGTGTCAGTAATGACTGTGATGGTGGCGGTATTAGTTGTTGTGGGTGTGATTGTGGTGGTTGCGTAATTAACCGTAGTAGAAGCAGTCTTTTTGGTGGTTGAAGCAGTATTAGTTGTTGTGGTTTCAGTATTAGTTATTGTGGTTGCGGTATAAGCTGTTGTGGTTGTGGTCCGAGCTGTTTTCGTAACGGTATTAACCGTAGTGGTGACAGTATTATTTGTTGTGGTGGCAGTATTAGCTGTTCTGTTTGTGGTAATAGCTTTTGTGGATGCGGTAATAGCTGTTTTGGATGCGGTATTAACCGTAGTAGTAGCAGTGGTTTGGATGGTTGAAGCAATATTAGCTGTTGTGATTGAGGTGTTAGCTGTTCTAGTGTAAGTAGTAGTTTTTGTGGTTGCGGTTAAAGCTGTTTTGGATGCGGTATTAGTTGTTGTGCTGGCAGTATCAGCTGTTGTAGTGTCAGTAATGACTGTGATGGTGGCGGTATTAGTTGTTGTGGGTGTGATTGTGGTGGTTGCGTAATTAACCGTAGTAGAAGCAGTGTTTTTGGTGGTTGAAGCAGTATTAGTTGTTGTGGTTTCAGTATTAGTTATTGTGGTTGCGGTATAAGCTGTTGTGGTTGTGGTCCGAGCTCTTTTCGTAACGGTATTAACCGTAGTGGTGACAGTATTAGTTGTTGTGCTGGCAGTAATAGCTGTTGTAGTGTCAGTAATGACTGTGATGGTGGCGGTATTAGTTGTTGTGGGGGTGATTGTGGTGGTTGCGTAATTAACCGTAGTAGTAGCAGTGGTTTTGATGGTTGAAGCTGTATTAGCTGTTGTGGTTGCGGTATTAACCGTAATAGTATCAGTGTTTTGGGTGGTTGAAGCATTATTATTTGTTGTGCTTTCAGTATTAGCTGTTGTGGTTGTGGTATAAGCTATTGTGTTTGCGGTATGAGCTGTTGTCGTTGCGGTATTTACCGTAGTAGAAGCAGTGTTTTTGGTGGTTGAAGCATTATTAGTTGTTGTGGTTTCAGTATTAGTTATTGTGGTTGCGGTATAAGCTGTTGTGGTTGTGGTCCGAGCTGTTTTCGTAACGGTATTAACCGTAGTGGTGACAGTATTAGTTGTTGTGGTGGCAGTATTAGCTGTTCTGTTTGTGGTAATAGCTGTTGTGGCTGCGGTAATAGCTGTTTTGGATGCGGTATTAACCGTAGTAGTAGCAGTGGTTTGGATGGTTGCAGCAATATTAGCTGTTGTGATTGAGGTGTTAGCTGTTCTAGTGTAAGTAGTAGTTTTTGTGTTTGCGGTAAAAGCTGTTTTGGATGAGGTATTAGTTGTTGTGCTGGCAGTAATAGCTCTTGTAGTGTCAGTAATGACTGTGATGGTGGCGGTATTATTTGTTGTGGGTGTGATTGTGGTGGTTGCGTAATTAACCGTAGTAGTAGCAGTGGTTTTGATTGTTGAAGCTGTATTAGCTGTTGTGGTTGCGGTATTAACCGTAATAGTATCAGTGTTTTGGGTGGTTGAAGCATTATTATTTGTTGTGCTTTCAGTATTAGCTGTTGTGGTTGTGGTATAAGCTATTGTGTTTGCGGTATGAGCTGTTGTCGTTGCGGTATTAACCGTAGTAGAAGCAGTGTTTTTGGTGGTTGAAGCAGTATTAGTTGTTGTGGTTTCAGTATTAGTTATTGTGGTTGCGGTATAAGCTGTTGTGTTTGTGGTAATAGCTGTTGTGGCTGCGGTAATAGCTGTTTTGGATGCGGTATTAACCGTAGTAGTAGCAGTGGTTTGGATGGTTGAAGCAGTATTAGCTGTTATGGTTGCAGTATTAGCTGTTGTAGTGTAAGTACTAAGTGTTGTGGTTGCGGTATTAATTGCTGTAGTTGCGGTATAAACTGTTGTGTTTGCGGTATTAGTTGTGGTCGTTGCTGTATTAACCGTAGTAGTAGCAAAGGTTTTTATGGTTGAAGCAGTATTAGCTGTTGTGGTTGCGGTAATAGCTGTTGTAGTGTCAGTAATGATTGTGGTGCTGGCGGTTTTAGTTGTTGTGGGTGTGGTTGTGGTGGTTGCGGACTTAAACGTAGTAGTAGCAGTGTTTTGGATGGTTGAAGCAGTATAAGCTGTTGTGATTGCGGTCTGAGCTGTTTTCGTAACGGTATTAACCGTAATGGTGACAGTATTAGTTGTTGTGGTGGCGGTATTAGCTGTTGTGTTTGTGGTAATAGCTGTTGTGGCAGCGGTAATAGCTGTTTTGGATGCGGTATTAATCGTAGTAGTAGCAGTGGTTTGGATGGTTGAAGCAGTATTAGCTGTTGAGGTTGCAATATTAGCTGTTGTGGTTGCGGTATATGCTGTTGTGGTTGCGGTATAAGCTGTTGAGGTTTTGGTATGATCTGTTGTCGTTGCGGTATTAACCGTTTTAGTGACAGTATTAGTTGTTGTGGTGGCGGTTTTAGCTGTTGTGTTTGTGGTAATAGCTGTTGTGGCTGCGGTAATAGCTGTTTTGGATGCGGTATTAACCGTAGTAGTAGCAGTGGTTTGGATGGTTGAAGCAGTATTAGCTGTTGTGGTTGCAGTATTAGCTGTTGTGTTTGCGGTATTAGCTGTTGAGTTTGGGGTATTAACCGTAGTAGTAGAAGTGTTTGGGATGGTTGAGAATGTATTAGCGGTTGTAGTGGCCGTATAAGCTGTTGAGGTTGCCGTAATAGCTGTTTTGGTTGCGGTATTAGCTGTTGTAATCGTGGTTTTAGTTGTATTGTACGCGGTATTGGCTGTATTGGTTGCGGTATTAGCTGTATAAGTTGCGGTATCAGCTCTAGTTGTCGCGGTGTTAGCTTTAGTCATAACATTGTTCCTGGATGAGGTTAAGGTACTGACATAGTGCCGATAGATGGAACTGTCTCCATCTTTTACACTCGTATAATTTTCTTTCTTTCCATTAGTAATCTTTATAGTGATACTTCCTGTCGCCGTAGTTGTGCTTTGTCTGGTCCATTTGGTCTGCTGCAGAGTGCTCACTGCTCTGGTCATTTCTGCCACTGTAGTTGTCATTGTCATTACGTTTATTTTTTTTTGTTTATCATTTCTCATTTAAATAGTATTTGGAATTTTTTTCATTGTGATATTTGATTCAGTGGTTTTCACCCTTTTCCTTTTCAACTTACAGTTCTCTTCTATAGGAACTTTCGCTTCACTTTATCATATCTATTATATATTTGTACCTCCACTTGATAATGTAAATTCATCTTACAAAAAGCTTCGTGGAATAAAATAAACTCCCAAAAGTGTTTTCATTTGAATATTTACGTTTGGCTCGAAGAATTAAAATATCAATAAGTGGTCTCAAAATTCAGATATTTTTTCTTTCATTTATTTTCATTAATATCCCAATCTCAAACCATGTTTTCACAACAAACTCTTCCCACAAGCCTCTTCTCCAAACTTCTGTCCCAAACTCCTTGCCCAAACCTCAGCCCCAAACGCATCCTACAAACTTTTGCCTCACAAACTCTTTCTCCAATTTCACCCCACCTCACTCACAAAAAGTTGCTGAAGTTGTTCCCTGTGTTTGGATTATCGTCTGGTTAGCTCTGGCCTGCACCTTCACTGTTGTGGTATTTATGACGCTCATTCGTTTTCACTTCCATTATTATTTGAGTTCACTTTCCATTTAATTTAGTTTCTTGTTTTATTTATATCTAATTTCATTTTTAATTAATATCGAATAATTATTTTTTTTATAGTTTAGTGTGGGTTTCATTGATTAATTATAACATTGTCCACAGTAATATTTATCTCATTGAATGACGTTGAAATGAACAACAAAAAAATAACAAAAAAAAATAAAAAGAATAAAAATAGCATAAATGAAGGTGAGAATGGCGTGTATATTTAGAAACATTTTTATGTAACGAAATCTCTGAGCACAACGTGTTCTGTAAATAACGAGGCTGTTAACTTTTCAAAGCCCACATTCGGTCTGCAAAACTGTTTTTTGCATAAAATAATCATTCTGCTCAGTCTATTTTAGTATTTTTGCACCCTCAGCTTTATATGCAATTTTGTGACTCTTGCAAAGGCCAAAGCTTGTCTACATTGGATTTCAAAATTTTTCTCTATATTAATGTAAGCCATACTTCCACAAAAAAAAATTTCTCAATCTTTTTCAAACGCAATACGTGAAAATCATGGGTGAAGCTATAACCTAGATGTTTCAATCAAAATTCTTCTATATCGCCATTGACCAATGACCGGATGGCCTTCATTAACATCTCTTGCTTCCATTTTTAGTTGATAACTTCACTTATAATAATTATTATTATTATCGTTTTTATTCTAAGAATAATTATTTTTATAGTTATTATTAATATTATGAAACTATTCCAAGTAGTTTTATTTCCTGGATGTCATGAATGCTTTTTTGAATAATAGAATAATTTCTCAAAAATATGTTCAGTTAAGTTACGTTTTCAAAAAGTAATAAAAATATAAAAATGGCAAAAAATAAAAGTAGTTTTTGAACTATGAGGTTGCGTTGGAGAGAGCAATAAATCACAAAATTATCTAGTTATCGTAATTATAACCGGCCAATACAATCAGGGCTGTCTTTCTTTCCCAGTGTATGTGAGATTTTCAGGTTTGAAAGTTAAAAATAGCAGTTTCTCAGATGTAATGTGGTGTTGTGTGTGAGATTATAACTTGCATGAAAGTGTGCTTTAAAGAGAAATTATAATCAAAACTATGAAATAAATATTTTATGATTATTATGTATAATAAGTTTGAATATAAAATATTATGACTTTTATAAAAGTGAAACTAGAAAATGAGAAAATGTACGAAAAAAATTATGAAAGAAAAAATTGAATTAAAAATTTACTAAAAAGAAAAAAAAATGGAGAAATAACAAAAAATATAAGATGAAAACAAAAATAAGAAACTCACAAGCTCTCTGCACAGACAGTACCATGAAGATAGGTCCGAAGAAGGAGGTGAAACAACAGAAGCTCAAGAAGGCGTAGAACCTGGTGTGGTGTGATGTGGTGTAGTGTGGTGTGATGTGGTGTGATGTGGTGTGTTGTGGTGTGATGTGGTGTAGTGTGGTGTAGTGTGGTGTGGTGTGATGTGGTGTGATGTGGTGTGTTGTGGTGTGATGTGGTGTAGTGTGGTGTGGTGTGATGTGGTGTGATGTGGTGGGATGTGACGTGGTGTAGTGTGGTGTGGTGTAGTGTGGTGTGGTGTGGTGTAGTGTGGTGTGGTGTGATGTGGTGTGATGTGGTGTGATGTGACGTGGTGTGATGTGGTGTAGTGTGGTGTGGTGTGATGTGGTGTGATGTGGTGTGTTGTGGTGTGATGTGGTGTGGTGTGGTGTGATGTGGTGTGATGTGGTGTGTTGTGGTGTGATGTGGTGTAGTGTGGTGTGGTGTGATGTGGTGTAGTGTGGTGTGGTGTGATGTGGTGTGATGTGGTGTGTTGTGGTGTGGTGTGGTGTAGTGTGGTGTGGTGTGATGTGGTTTGATGTGGTGTGATGTGACGTGGTGTAGTGTGGTGTGGTGTGGTGTAGTGTGGTGTGGTGTAGTGTGGTGTGGTGTGATGTGGTGTGATGTGGTGTGATGTGACGTGGTGTGATGTGGTGTAGTGTGGTGTGGTGTGATGTGGTGTGTTGTGGTGTGATGTGGTGTAGTGTGGTGTGGTGTGATGTGGTGTGATGTGGTGTGTTGTGGTGTGATGTGGTGTAGTGTGGTGTGGTGTGATGTGGTGTGGTGTGGTGTGACGTGGTGTGATGTGGTGTAGTGTGGTGTGGTGTAGTGTGGTGTGGTGTGGTGTAGTGTGATGTGGTGTGATGTGGTGTGTTGTGGTGTGATGTGGTGTAATGTGATGCCACTTTTTGTAATCGGATACTAATGCAAACAAAGCTGAACAATCGCCTGTTTTCAATTCCTCAATTATTTTCCTCCTCTTCCCTTCCCGCCCTCCTCTTCCCTTCCCGCCCTCCTCTTCCCTTCCCGCCCACCTCAAATGCCTTCTCCTTCTTCTGTACCACACTGTCCTCACCACGCCTTTCGAACTTCTTCCGCTTTCTGTGGCGCCAAATGATGATGTGACATAATCTTTTTATTTAACGTATGTGATTATGTGGTATGCAATGAGTATCAAAAATGATCATTTGAGGGTAATGACGTCACTTAATTCTAGGTTACACGTTTTGATGAATGCCTCGTTTTTGTATTTTATAATTGTATTCCAATGTTTTTCTACTTTGATGAATACAAATAAGATTGCTACTGACCATTATGTTTGTTGGAGTGAGGGGTATGATTTCTGTTGTATTCCTTAATCACTTGGGGGGATACCAGGATGTTGTTGCGACGGATGAGTGAAGTGGGTACTGGACCGTCATCTTCGCTTGAGTACCCATCAATGGATCCAGCCACCATTCCAGATAAGCCCTTCACCATTTCCAATATTCCATCTACTATCCCTCCACCACTTCCTCTACCTACTCCATCCCTTTCTCTATCTACTCCACCCATCTCTCCACCCCTTCCTCTTTCTAATCCACTACCCATCCTTCTATTCAACCCGCTACTTCTTCCTTCACTCATCTCCCTCCCCATCATCTGGTACCACCCCAGTCTCTCATTGAACCTTCTTCTTTTTTCTCCATCTATATCACTCTCTCTACTTGTTTCTCTGTATATCTCTTTATTTGTCTTTCTGCTCGTCTCTGCCAATATTTCTCCACCTTCTCTTCCTTGTCCCTCTAAATTCTGCATCTTCAGGTAAAAGTTTTAAACAGATCAAATTTAAATATAAAAAGGTTTCCTGATATGCCTTCGAGCATTACAACTCCCTTCAAAAACACATCGATTCAAAGCTTCACTTTCCTCATGAACATCTCAGACCCACCATCACAAACAATATAACTATCAGCACCCGCCAACCCACTTCACACCCCCCTACTTCAGCTTCAAAGCTCCTACAGAGTTCCAAAAGTCAGATGTCGAAGGTCAAGGTGAAATGGATCTTTCAAAGGTTGAAACTGAGATAAAGTTGCTTTGAAAGAATTTCCCGAAAGTTTTGAGAGAGGAAGGTTTGAGTGCCTGTCTTATAAAGTACCAACTCCTTAATAACAACAATCATAAGCGCTGTTATTATTATTACTATTGTTTTTGCAGAGCATACTGCTAAAATGAAGTAGTGTCTTTAATACTAAGCTAGTTTCGTGTGTAGGAATAATAAAAATAATAACAATAATAATAACAATAATAATAATAACAATAATAATAACAATAATAATAACTATACTAATAATAACTATAATGATAATAACTATAATAACAATAATAATAATAATAATAATAATAATAATAATAATAATAATAATAATAATAATAATAATAATAATAATAATAATAACAATAATAATAATAACAATAATAACAATAATAATAATAATTTTAAAAAATACGAAATAATAATAATGATACTTTTGTTATGAAAAGAATGTTCTCAACATAACAAAAATGACGATTATCATAAAAATTATGACGTATTCATATGATGGAATCAATATTTGCTAGTGCAATTGTTGATACAAAAATCCTGTCATATTCAGTATGATGACGTCATCATTACTCTAATAACAACATAAGTATAACGGAGAGAAAATATTTCTAGAAATGGAGTCGCGAAACATTAGGGATCATGATTATATAAACACACAAATACCCGCCTCCACACGTTTTGTCCTATGGTCATCATCCTCATCATCATCACCATCATTATCATCACCATCATTATCATCACCATCATTATCATCACCATCATTATCATCACCATCATTATCATCACCATCATTATCATCACCATCATTATCATCACCATCATTATCATCACCATCATTATCATCACTATCATTATCATCACCATCATCATCAGCCCGACTACAGGAACCACCTTCACGCGGTGTCGGAGCCCAACGGAGAGTTCCTATTCACGACGAGAAAAAGCGAGAACACGAGCAGCCCTTCGAAGAACGTGGGAAAACATACACAACAGAGGCGTTACAGTGTACCATGTGCAGACTCTTTTATCACCACAAATGCAGCGGCTTATCGAGGACGGAAGTGGTCAGCTTCTGAGAGGCCGACAACTACCAATGCCGGAGATGCCGCCCGCAAAATCCATCCCACCCATGCACCGAATGCGGAAGGACCTTCCGAATACGACAGAACGGGCTTAAGTGTCACTCCTGTAATCCTCCAACTCATCTTAGATGCACCAGACTGACACGGAATGAGCGTGAAAGAGCAAAGACGGGAGCGTTATCTTGGATTTGCTGCCTTCGCTCGACGATGAGTAATGACCAAGAAACGGAAGATGACCAAAATGACGACGTTGACAACAATGATAGAGTACCACAAGAGTGCGCTAAGTGTAAGCATCCGATCAGGCACAAGGTCCCCAAGGCTACGAGCAACGACTTCCATCGCCCACTACCATCTTGCATGCACAGGCCTCTTGAGAACCCAGAGAGAAGAGATCAGAGAGGGACGCCTAGAATGGAGCTGCTGTTCTGGTCGAGAGGTGACAAAAAGTAGACCACGTGCTTTCACTCCCAGCTACAAACCCTCCAGCAACTCTCGTGGAAACAAATACCTCCGCAGCTGAACCTGAGAAAGAACCAAAAGCCCAACTTGATGGCACCTGGTGCATGGAATGCAAAGGAAAAATCCACCGTGGTGCTCGCCGACTCAAATGCAGTCAGTGTAAGAGTCCTTTCTACATCTAATGCATGACTACGATGAGAAGTCAAGCAAATGTGTACCTCCAAACATCTACATGGCGTTGCCCCAGATGCCGACCACAAGGAGATCAGAAAGACACTGACGACGACACCAAACCAAAGCTCGACAAGACCTCGGCCGGGATCTTCAAGCCACAGATCAGTATACTACAGTGGAACGCAAACAGTATTTACAGAGAAAGTCAACTTCTTGAAGACAGCCGAGAAGCACAAAGTAGATGTAATCGCAATACAAGAAACTCGCCTTCTTCCGCGCGGTAAGACCCCAACTCTAACCAATTATCACCCAGTTTGTAGAGACCGACCAGTACAAGGGGAAGCTTGGGGAGGAGGTTTTCTAACGTAGGTCAAGAAATCACTACCCTACAAAGTGTGCCGACCCCTCAACAATGAAGAAGGAGCTCTTGAAAGACTGTCAATACAGATGCCAATTTCCAACCAGCAGACAGTAACCATCTCCAATTGGTATCTCCCTCCGGAGAACTCCCATTTCCTGCAACGGATTGGTTTTTCAATGTTTGTTTTTCAACCAGAAATACAGGATAATGAGATATTCTGTGCTGATTTAAATGCCCACAATGAAATATGGGAAAAGCATGCACATTTTGAGGATAGTGGTGCCGCGACGGTTTTATACAACATTTTAAATGCGTTTTTTATAGGGCTTGAATGCAATATTCTGATTTTCCCAATCTATCAGTGATGAGTTCCAGGACGTACCAATGCAGAGTACGGTAATGGCTCTGATCGACTACTCTAGAGCATACGACAAGGTGTGGCGGAACGCGCTCTTTTTCAAAATGCAGCAAATGGGAGTCCCGACCAAGATGCTACGATGGGTCCAAGCTTGGCTTTCCAACAGACTCACATGGGTGACGTTTGACGGAGAAAAAAGCAAAACGGTCATTTTGAAGCAAGGCGTCCCACAGGGATCAGTTTTATCGCCACTTCTGTTCCTTTTTTATATTAATGACCTACCCAACGGCATCGCTCAATCCAACGTGAGCCTTTTCGCAGACGATGTAGCTGTTTGGAGTCAGGCCTCTGGTCTACTACAGAGCTTGCAAACTAACCTGAACCACATCGCGGAATGGAGCAAACGGTGGAAGATGGAGCTCTCTGTCCAGAAGTCAGAATGCTCCTTTTTCACCACCAGCACGCACGAAGCTAGCTGGCGTCCCAATTTGAAGCTAAGTGGCCATGCACTTAGGTATAATCCTCTGCCCAAGTTCCTTGGTGTCACATATGATCGTCAGTTAATCTTTGTCCCCCATGCAGCGACTGTCGGCGGAAAGCTGCGGAGACAGGCTAGTGCTTTGAGATGCCTTGCGACGACTGACTGGGGCTACGACAAACAAACATTACGGGCTACCTTCATCGCGACGGGCAGTTCAGCTGTTGAATATGCGGCGGCCACATGGCTACCGTGGGTGTCGTCTTCAACTATGGAAAAGCTGGAGACGTGCAAACGATTTGCGGGACGAGCTATCACCGGACAAGTCAAAACCAGTGAAGGCGATTCTTGCCGAACCTAATCTTCCAAAAATTGGCACGAGAGCCACACAACTCTGCGCCATAGCCCTAGAAAAGTCGAAAAAGATTGCACCCGAAAACCCGCGTCATCAAATTGCTGAGCAGTCATCCCGTCAACGCACGAAAAAGCCCAGCTGGCGAGCCAAGGCCGGAGCAGTATGAGAGTCAATCTTCGGAAATACCAGTTCTGCCAAACAGCCAGAACTTCTCCCCCCATGGATGCAGATAGGTGAACATATTTTCGAGACTTCCCGCAGCAAGTCCGGGACGCTGAAGTTGACAAGAAATAGGCATTGCAACGACTGGAAAAAGGCTGGAACACCTTTGACCTGGTTGTGTATACCGACGGATCAGCAACGAGTGGGACCGGAACAGGTGGTGGTGGAATTATCGTTACCACTGGTCATCTTAGCGACCCTCAAGTTCTCCGCTATTTTGCCATTCCTACCGGCAAATGGTGTTCCTCTTACCAGGTGGAAATAAAGGCGGTGGTTAAAGCACTTCAAGTAATCCAGGCGGAAGTGCACATTCAGAAAGCCCGAATTGTCAGCGATAGCCAAGCTGTCTTACTTCGCAATCAGGCAATGCACCCGTCCCAACCGTGCAACGACAGGGACGAACACACTGTCCTTAAAACACTTTCAATGCTGACGGCACGGAGCTGCCAGATGACCTTTACTTGGTGCCAAGGTCATTGTAGCATCACTGACAACGAGCTAGCAGATGCTCAGGCGAAGAAGAGGGCTGACGCTGACCAAACGGACGTTAACCATCACTACACCACAGCCAAAGTGGTGATACGCAGAGCAACGAGGGGCGGGCCGGCGTCGCATGAACTCACTCAGCGAATCTATGGTGATAGAGGATCGAACGTCAACAGAAAAGAAAAAGGCCAACTGGGAAGAAGAGATCAGGTGACTAGGCCGCCTTCGACCTAGTGACCATCTGGAACTCAAATATTGGTTGGCAAAAATCAACAGAGAAATTGATACCATCTGTCGAAAAGGTGGCCTAGGTGATGAGACCGCTGAGCATGTCATCTACAAATGTCCTCGTATATCGGCCACCTGCTGAACCCCCTCCTCCCGACACAATGGCATTAAACCCTAAACTGACTTTGATGATATGGGATAAGTGGAAATCGATGTCAGACTTCTCAAACATTTCACAATCCCAGCCCCTACTACACTAACTCACTAACCCGCTTTCACTCATCGCTCAGCAACAACAACCATCATCATCATCATCCATATTGATTATTCTCAGCACAAAACAAAATAGTAAATCAAAATTAATGTTTGTGAACCCTAAGAAGACGACAATATATCGAGGAACTCCGTTAAAATAAACAACCCATACATTGTCGTGTTTATGATTCACCCTTTTGAGGCTAATTATTTACTAAATTAATATAATTATAGAAAACTTGTATGATCCACAACTCAAGCACTCGCTTCCAACCACACAAACTCAACTCATATAATTTTTTTATCACATCGAAATTTTATGCTCACCGACCAAACACACGAAAGCCAGTACAAATTTAATGTCATAGTAACAAGCGTGGCTTTTTGGACCAATCGTTGCACAGTTTTGTTGCTTTATCTTTCTTTTCATCTCTTTAAAAAATTTTATTTTTTTTTATATCTTTATAAATTAATCTTTGATTATTGACGTCATTTTCTTTATAATTGTTGTCGTCCAATCAGATTTCCAATAGACTCATGTGATAATTTTCACAAGATTTTTTATCGACGATGACAAATGAGAGAAGAAATAATTATTTGGTGAGAAATATAACAGAAAAATATACAAACTGAAAACGCGATGGAAGAATAAAAATGAAATAATAAGAGAAATAATGAATGAATAATAATAATAATAATAATAATAATTAAACAATGGAAATAACAAATAATGATTAAATAATAAAAGAAATAATAAATTAATAAAAATAATAATCAAATCTTAAAAATAATGAAGAATAAGAAAAATAATCATATAAAAATAGAAAAGCAGTATTGGAAGCCTAAAGCACTTCTACATCACATATACAGGATTTGGTCAAACGAGTTTCCCAGGCTTTGTCTCAAATGGCTTGGTTTCTTCCACTCTTCCTTCCTCTCTTTTCCCTTGTTCGTGATAGTTGTAGTATTGTTTTTATATTATATTCGTGTGTTATATAGTTGTAGTATTGTTTTTATATTATATTCGTGTGTTATATAATAAATGTTTGAAGCCATTATGAAAAAAATCAAAAACAAGCACAACGACTTAACATCACACCCACCAATGGTATCCAATTGAACACCAGGTTGATCACGTGAGCCAGGTCAAGGCCATCTTGCGTGTTGTGACCCTCGTACGTGAATCTCATTAAAGCGATTGTCGGGATGCTCCTCTCGGCGCTGTGACGTCATCAATTTATTATAACTTGCATTTTTTTTATTATTAATAATTATGCCATGAAAAGAAATGAATATTGTTGTGAAAATATTATATTTCGCAAAATAAAAATGTTTTTATATCAAAGGCGAAGACACCAACCATTTCCTGATCAAACTCACAGCGCCTCCACTGCCAGGCATAAACAAGCCACCTCCTCCTTTTGTTGTTGATGTTATAATTATTATTGAGAAATTATTGATAATTGATAGTATTTGTAACATTATTATTTTAATTTGAAGGTTATCCATTATTGTTACTATTTTTAGCTCTACCAGTATTATTTTTGTCAATTTATGGACAGCCTAAATAGGTATTCAAATCCCTGATTCACCACCTGGTCTCTCCTCCAACAGAGGGACTGAATTCTTCAACATAGGGTGGAGATGCTTTAATGAGTCACTCAGAATGTACCTGCATTGAGTTCTGGAAAGTGGTGTGGTGGTGATGAGGATGATCATGATATGGCGAATATGATGATGATGATGATGAGGGTGGTGATGATGATGAAAATGGTGTGATGATGATGAAGACGGTGATGATGATGATAGTCTACCTCCTTATTTTCCTACCCACTAAGTTGTTGATCAGTTCGTTCACATGCGATCACACCACACAACAACACAACCTTGAAGAAACCAACCTTCTTCACCCAATCAGCTATCTCATCCATGAATTGCTTCTGTTTATTGGTCGGGTTGAAAACAACCCAATAATTATATCGAAAGAGGGATAATAAAACACCAAAGTGGAGAATTATGAACAATAATGACATAATAATTAATATTATTTCTTCATTAGTTTTCCAACATCAACTTTGAAGGATTTCAATGCAAACATTAAAAATTTGTAGCAAATGTGCCCCCAGTATGGGATTCCCTTAAAATTATCAATTTGGATTTTTTGACAGTACTAATGGTTATTTTTAATAACAAAAAGAATAATAAAAGGACTTATTTTTTTATTATTATAATAATGAAAATATTTATTATTGTTATGATTAACCCTGATGATAGGAGCTCTGAGTTGCAGCACCAGCAACTTGTTCACCTCACTCTCATATGCTTTAGTGGTGGGTTATTATGATTATTATTATTTATATATATATATATATATTTATTTATTTAATTAATTGTCATTTCTATTATTAATTTGGACACTTTTTTTATTATCACTCATATTATTATTATTATACTTTTGTTATTAATTTTATTACTAATATTTCTATTATTACTGTAGCTACACCCAAAATAGAGCAATCACACACACCATCACAAGACGTCACTTTGACCCCATTATGGCAACCAACCATGGCAGCCTGGTGTTGTGACATCACATGACCTACAAATCTAAATGCCATGATTTTATTGGTTGAAATAATGTAGGTGAGACATAACAGTGGAGATAATGAGATAAAATTAATAATGTTAAAAGTGATAACATGAAACCAATGATGGTGGAGGTGATGGCATGAAACCAATGATGGTGGAGATGATGACATGAAACCAATGATGGTGGAGATGATGACATGAAACTAATGATGGTGGAAATGATGACATGAAACCAATGATGGTGGAGATGATAACATGAAACCAATGATGGCATATATGATGGTGGAGATGACGACATGAAACCAATGATGGTGGAGATGATGACATGAAACTAATGATGGTGGAAATGATGACATGAAACCAATGATGGTGGAGATGATGACATGAAACTAATGATGGTGGAAATGATGACATGAAACCAATGATGGTGGAGATGACAACATGAAACCAATGATGGCATATATGATGGTGGAGATGACGACATGAAACCAATGATGGTGGAGATGATGACATGAAACTAATGATGGTGGAAATGATGGCATGAAACCAATGATGGTGGAGATGATGACATGAAACTAATGATGGTGGAAATGATGACATGAAACCAATGATGGTGGAGATGATGACATGAAACCAATGATGGTGGAGGTGATGGCATGAAACCAATGATGGTGGAGATGATGACATGAAACTAATGATGGTGGAAATGATGACATGAAACCAATGATGGTGGAGATGATAACATTAAACCAATGATGGCATATATGATGGTGAAGATGACGACATGAAACCAATGATGGTGGAGATGATAACATGAAACTAATGATGGTGGAGATGATGGCATGAAAATAATGATGATGAGAGTGATGATAAATGAGCAATGATGGCGAGGGTGACATGTGTAATGATGGTAAACCTACTTGGCTTCGAGGTTCTCAATGATGTAACTCACTGCTATTTGATCAACATTGCCTACCGAGATGGTGGGCTGTGAATGGTGTGATGGATGATAGAATGGAGAAATATAATGCAGTGATGAATGAGATGAAAAAAAATGGGGTTGAGCGATGGGTGATAGGATGATATGCAGAAAATTATTCACGTTTTTTTGAAAGACTTTTTATAACAAATGTAAAATAACAAACCATAAGCAAAGTCCATTCTTTCCAATTACTTGAATCTTTATTGAAAAGAAACTTCATGTTTCAAACAAAGTGTAAAAGCGAACTTAGATATAACTGGAATGCTCATACTCCTGATAAACATTTCTACAAGATTTGCATGGCGTTAAACGCCTACCATTTAAAACTTAAAAATTTTAACTCACCACATTTAGAAAAAACTGGAAACATTCTTATCAAAAACTGAAACGAAGAAACATTAAAACACATTGAATTTCTTATTTTGGCAAAGCTTGTTGAGTGATTCGATATCATCAGGTAACTAATGTTCGTCAAAATGGAAAGTACAAGTATTTTCGTGTTTCATGATCCTCAATTTTGAGGCCACCTATTGACAAACTAAGACGAAAATGTTAGAAAGCCAACCTATTGGAAACGGAAAAAAATATTTTTTTTAAATTATTTAAAATGACTTTAAAAAATTAGTGAAAAAATAAACTAAAAAAATGATAAACTCATAATAAAGATTATAAAAACAGCAATAATTGATGATGTGATTGAATGACAAAATAACTTCAAATATTAAATTCACAATTATAATAATTATAAATCAAGAAGTCTGGTAGGCTTGGAGGATAGTGGCGCAGAGACTAAGAAGTTGCAGGCCTTCATCTGCCCCGTCCAACAGAGCCTTGTCTACCTCCTGGAAACATGGTTTTATTGTTGTGCTTATTATTATTATTAATTTTAGAAACATTTGTTCTTTTGCGAATTTGAATTTCATACAGTGAAAACTTCAGATTATAAGGATATTAGAAGAAAACGTAGAAAAAATTTGTATTGAGCTAAAATTGTCAACAAGCATTTTTATTCCTATTCTGCAACCAACACCCCCACTCACAGCGATCAACCCCCACTCACAGCGATCTTGAAAGAGATGGAACTTTTGGCAGAATCATTCAATTGACGATCTGAGAGGAGTTTGGGTAGGAGTTGGTGCAGAAGTTGAGAAACTGGGTAGCCCTCGAGTAAAAAGTTCTGTAAAATGGGGTAGAAGAAGGGAAGGTGATAGTGTGATGATGTGTTGTAAAGATGATGTTGGCAGATCGTCATGATTCTGAATGTTGATAACGATACAATAATTCTTGGAAACACACACCATCACACCAAACATGACCTACAAACCTTGGAAACTCGGATGACCTCCTGGTATGACCCTGACCTACATGCCTCCAGCACTCCCAACAACATGCTGTCCTCAATCAGCTGTGAAGGGTGCGATTGGTTGAAGGTGATTGATAATTTGGGGCAATAAAATCAAAGTTTAACATCAGATATGAACCATGCGAACAACCAAAACCACTGACTGCACCACACACAATCGATAAAACCACAATAGCAAACCTCCACCATCCAAAATTCCTACTCTAGCACACTCCAAAATTCTCCACCCCCCTAGCACACCCCTTCAACCACTTACCCCAGACACATCAAGCACATCTTGTTCACCCACATTGCCTCCCACAACCACTCTTGCACAAGTTTGTAATGTTGTGATTGCTCTCCTCAAATCACCCTCTGCAACCTCCATTAAGGTTGATAGGCACTGTAGTGGTGCAGTGGGTTGTTGTTGTTTTTGTTGGGTTGTTGATGTTGTTTTTGTGCTATTATTTGTCCCAAGATCTTCTTGTTATAAACTATGGTTACATGACACATTATCCTTCAAATAATTCTCAAATATTATTCCCTACCTCCTCACCAATCTTCACCTCCTCCTTCTCACAGATGAATTTCAACCTCGCCTGCATGACGTCACAAGGCAGACTTTTGAATCTGAACTTGGCACAACGAGATGCAATTGGCTCGATGATGCGACTCACATAGTTACACACCAAACAGAATCTGGTTGTTCTCGACTCTTTCTCCATTATTCTGCGGAGAGCTGCCTGATGGTGTTGTAGGTGGATGAGGGTGAAATGTGGTGTTGTAGGTGGATGAGGGTGAAATGTGGTTTTGTAGGTGGATGAGGGTGGAATGTTGTGGTTAGAAGAGGGTGGAATGTTGTAGGTGGATGACATAAGTCTTGATGATTACTCCACACTTTGTGATCAAATATTGAGGTTCAGTTGCTTTCTTTGGCGCTTTATAAAATGTCATTATTATTTGAAAATAAAACAATGGAATATAACAAAACAATAATATTAGTAAAAATAATAATAATAACAATGACTCACCTGGGCGGCATGAGTCATGCAGTCTGCCTCGTCAAGAATCACTAACTTCAAAGCAGGGCAGTGTTGGCCCTTGCTGTTCATAACAATAAAAATAAGAGAAATAATAAAATTGAAAGCATTTAATTATATTAATATAATTAGATTATACTGTTGTACATGTGCCAGTAACTGAAGTTGACAACAGTTGGTCTAGGTTACTGATACTACAATAGTGATGTATAAGAAAGCCATTTTATTTGTGACAAATTTCATAAACTCCCAGCCTGAGCTAACGTCCAACTTGAAATTATCCATTTCAAGATCCATGTTTCCATACTTGGCAATTTTTCTTGCCATTGTTAAAAAAAAGAAAGATTATCCACCGAGCCAAACGACAATGATACCAGAATATCAGTTTCTCAATATGTGCTAACCAAGTCTAATGTTATCCAGGTTGTAGCAGAAAAGCAGCCTCAACTTGGAGACACTTTCTGGTGCAGGTCAACCTCATGGCCAGAACCATTTTTATTTATGTTTTTTGTTTCACCATCCTTAATATTCCACAAAACTGCACCAGACACCTGTTGGTGATGGAATGCACAGAGGTATGTGAAAAGTCTTTCACTTTGTTCCTCACCACATTTATCCCTCGCTCATCCGAGGCATTTAGTTCTAGCAGTCTCTCTCTGTACATGTCTCTGTATGTGTGTATGGGTGAATGTTTTTGTGTTTATGGGTGGATATTTGCACGTGTCTGTATGTATATTTGTATTGCAGTGTCTTTGGTATTTAAAACACTGCATACATTTTTATATGAATGAAAACACTTTCAGGAGTTCATTTATTCCACGAAGGTTTTCATAGAATAAACTTACATTATCATGTGAAGGTACAAATTATGAAAAGCTTTGTGGAATAAAATAAACTCCTAAGTGTTCTCATTTAAATTATTATATTTGGCTTGAAGAACTATAATGACACATTTTTATGTTGGGAAAAAGCATTAATACTGATACAAAAGAGTCATTTATCTCACCCAAAAAGATCTCGAGCCATGGCAAGAATGGTGGATGTTTTACCTGTGCCTGGAGGTCCATAAAAAAGGAGGTTTGGAAACTGGGTAAGAGTTTTGGAAGTTATATTCTATATTTATTTTTTTAATAATATTTTTATGAAACCAACAATAAAAAAATAAGATAAATAAAATAAAATTATTCAAAAAAAAAATAACATCTTGATTGACAAAAGACTTTTTGAGGACAGTCAAAACTTCATCTTGATGTTGGATTTCTGACATGCTGGTGGGTCGACTGTGGTAGGAGGTGGTGGTGTGAGGAAGGATGATGACGGAATGAGAGAAATAATGGGGTGGTGATGAGGGAATAAGATAAATGATGGAGTGAGAGAAATGATGGGAATGAGGTGCTTTGTGGATGAATAGAATATTTGTGATAATGATGGTTTGAAAACATCCTCAGACAACGATAATTGTTGAATTATTGTGTCTTTGAATAGTGATGTGGTAGGATTTTATAGATTATTATTATTGTGCTGCTCATAGAAGAATTAATTTAAACAAATAATGAATATAATATTTCAAATTTAACAATTTGAAATGAAAACTTTTTGAATTCCAGGAAGCTTTTTGTATCTTTCTAATTTATCGAGCCAAAAGTAAATATTCGAATGAAACACTTTTAGAAGCTCATTTTATTCCACAAAGCTTTTCGTAAGCTGAACTTACATTTTCAAGTGGAGGTACAAATATTACTTTTTGTATCTCCACTTGATACAGTGAATTCAACTTACGGTGAGCTTAATGGACTTAAATTAACTTTAAAAAATGTTTTCGTTTGAATATTCATGTTTGGCTCAAAAAATGAAAATAAGGGCTGCAGAACCCAACATGTCTAAGCGTTTTCAACGTCAAGAACCAAGTACGAAATAAAAATTAAGTTTATAATTATGAAAACTTACTATTTCTCAACCCAAGGCTTGTTGGCAGCTTTTGGCTTCATCTTTGAAATGAATATTTAGATAAGCGACAAATACTGCGAGCGCCAAAGTTTTGTGAGACGCTTAAAAGTAGACTTACTTACTTCAGAAATATCGGAATTACCAAAAATTTTATTTATTTATTAATTATTTTTGAAACAAGTTTTTTAGCAAAATTTTATAATGAAATCATGGAAATTTTTCAAATTGCAAATAGTCAATGACAGAAATGTTGAGCACCTCATTATTGTGACAGACACTTCTTTAATTATCGTGTGGAAAATAAAATTTATTGAAAAACAAAATTTTAATAACGAAATCAGAAATTTTCAATTTTCTAAATTCAAAAAATAGGGTGAGTTCTGAAAAGTAAAAGCTTTCTTGGTAACCACATAACGATAAAACACCAAGTTTTTTCATAGTTTATCAGTAGCACCACAGTAACGAAACTCTCTTTCCCTATTTGAACAAATTTTCACATCTCATATATTTTAATGAAGTACAATAGCCGGAATCTAAAAGTAGGACGACAAACACAAAGTAATTTAATCAATAAATACTTTGTGTTTGTTGTCATTACTTTCATATATTTTAGCTCTCAATTGGTTTGGATATCAAGCTGAAATGGGCTTTTTTTGCTTCAAAAAGATAATTTATTCTCGTATTTTTTTCAAACTTGAAATCTGGTTGCCCATAGCTACAGATATAGCACAATAGAACATTTATAGACATCACATTCCTGCCTCCATGCAGGAATAATTTCAAGCCATTTGCGAGTTTAAAAAATTAATTTCGGAAAATATTATTTAAAAGAATTTGGTAAGAAAGAGAATAAACGGCTAAAAATGTTGATGAATCATTATTGACTGCGATATGAAGTCAATCTTCTATTGTGGCCGTTATTGATTGATAGACCTTTGTATTCCCAACTGTTTCTGAAATTTATTATCAACTAAATATAATTGGAAATCGTTAAGGGAGGATGGATATATATGACAGGAAATTCATGGGATGATTTAGTTTTGTCATTTTGAAATGAAATAAAGAATATTATGAAAACTTCAAATCATTCTAAAGAAATTTTTTAATTGAAAACAATTTTTTTTGAATTAAAAAAGTTTGAAAGATGTCGTCATCAGCGATCCAAGTATTGAGGGAAGACATGCAGACCCACCAACCTTCTCTCAACGCCTACATCTTCACCTCGGATGACCCTCACTGCACTCAGCATCTCAGCGACTGGGAAGGCTTAGGAACTCCCTCTGTGGTGGTGATTACTGCCACCAGAGCTGCTTTGTGGGCAAATGAGGCGGGGCTTGTAAGACCTTTTATCGATGTGGATGATGGTGATTGGTGCGTCATAAAAAGGGAAGGTTTCGACGTTGAGTCGTATGTTGATTGGATAGCTGGAGATCCTTCCCCTATCATTAATGTTGGATTCCACCCGCTCTACATCAGCCAGATTATGTGGGAAAAACTGAAAATCAAATTGGATTACATAAGCAAAAAATTGATTCCTGTTGATTTTCCAAATCCTTTCGTGGACCAATCATTGAGCACTACGTCCTCTCCCTTGTTCATTCAACCAATCACATACTCTGGTGTGAAATGGGAAGATAAAGTGGTGAAATTGAGGGATGAAATGGAGAGATGGGGATGTGGCTTGATGGTGGTGGATGGACTTGAAGATGTAGCATGGATGTTGAATTTAAGAGGGAGGGACGTTCCTTTTTCTCTCCTTTTTCAGGCATTTGTCTTCCTCCTGGCTGACTCCATGCAGTTCGTTGGAACTCTTTTTATTATATTTAAATTGCTGAACCATATTTGAAAAAATGCATTTTATTTTGTGATTGGAAAAATATGTTTTTCATACAAACTCATCAAACCCTCCAGCATCTGCGTGCATGAAAACAAAATGGATGACCAAGTGATAGAGCACCTGACGTCATCACATTGTCACGTCATCATGCATTCTTACAACCAAGCCATTCCCATCTTCAAACATCTTGTGACGTCATCTCAAAATGCTTCTCACAACAAGATCTGGTTGTCTCCTACCTCGAGCCACATCTTCTTCAGCATGGTGCCTGGCATGAGATGTTTCAGAAGAAAAAGTGAGGTGAGTGTGATGAAGATGGTCAAGAACTCAGTGGAGCTGGAAGGAATGAAGAGATGTCATGTCCGTGATGGGGTGGCCACGTGTCAGTTCTTGTACTGGTTGGAGGCCCGAGTTAAGAGTGGGATGGTGGTGCCTCAAAAGAAAGCCGCTGAACAACTTGAAAAGTTCCAGAGGAAACAAGACTTGTTTGATAGTTGTAGTTTTAAGACGATATGCTTATCGGGTCCAAACTCCTCTATAACCCACTACAACCCCACAAACAACAAGGACTACTCCATAGACCAGCACCACATCTGCTTCATAGATGCAGGTGCTCACTATAGGGATGGCACCACGGATCAGGCAAGAACCTTTCATTTGGGCACACCTTCTACCCTTCACAAACAGGCATTCACTCTTATCTTGAAGTCATACATCGCGTTACAAACTTCAGTCTTCCCTGATGGCACCAATGCTTGCACTCTCGACTCTTTAGCCAAACAGCCATTATGGAAAGCAGGACTCGACACACACACCGGACTCTCTCACGCAGTAGGATCTTCAACATGTGTCATTCAAGGCCCTTTCGGCATCAGCAGCACTATGAGAAAACATGACGTCAGTATGAGGGAGGGCATGGTGGTGAGCATTGAGCCAGGATATTATGAGAAAGGCAAGTTTGGGATGAGGTTTGAGAATTTGGTGGAAGTGGTGACAGCAGAGACCAAGTACAACTTCGAAAGAACCAAGTTTTTGACTTTTCGACCCTTGACGCTGCTTCCAATCCAACGTGACCTGATCGTGAAGGAGGTGCTGACGGAAGTCGAGGTAAAGTGGGTGGATGAGTACCACAAAAGGGTGAGTGAGATGGTGAGTGAAGAGATGAGAAAGCGTGGTTTGGAGCGAGAAATGTTATGGCTGCAGCAACAGACACGCCCCCTATGACGTCATAAGCACGTGATTTTTGCATGCGGTGGCAGGTGTCGAGATGAGACATTGATGATTCCATGCTTGTGAGAGCGCCATTTTGGAGATTTTTAATTCAATAAAATTACAATCGCTATTTTGAATTTAATGAAAAAGTTTAAAAGTGTATGTTTTTATTATGTACAACTTCAAGCAATCAAACTCATCACACCAGGATTCGACTTACGTTCATCAAACCATGATTCGACTTACGTCAACTTTTTATATTTCACAAATTACATACAAATCGAAGACAGAAACTATTTAGTGACGAAGGTGAAATGACGAGAAGGATTGGAGGGTGAATTGGGAGGGTATGGTGAGTTGTGGTTGGGTGGAGTTCTGTTCGGGTCCATTTTGCGGGGATGAAGAGGTGGAGGAGTGTCGGGAAGAGCTCGAAACTTACTTGATCTCTTTTCTCTGGGTGGAAGAGGTGGAGGGGATGAGTGGGGATCTTCATGGGTTATGGTCTTGTCTGATAAGATGGTGGAAGAGCTGACGATGCTTAATGCCGATCCTTCTCTCTCTGTTGGGGTGATGAAGTGGAGATGGTGTGGTGAGTGGAGGTGATGTGGTGAGATGGTGTGGTTGTTGGAGTTTGGTTTGGGTGAAGAGTGGTGTTGAAAAAAGGTTCAAGTGTTTGATGTAAATTGTTGGAAAATTATACAGAACATTTTAAAGAAAAACAGAAAATGAAGTAAAACAAAATATTGTGTGCAAAAGTTCGAAGAGACTCACTAGTGATGTTGGAGACAGCATCAAAGCTGAACGAAGTGCCAGATTCACCTACATCATCACCTGAGGAGTAGTGGGGGGAAGAGAGGGAAGTGGGGGTGCGAGGAGTGGCTCGACCTGATTCCATGCCTCCTTCATGTGGGTCATCAAGGTTTTGTGGGGTGGAATGGCGGGAGTGGTGGCGAGGGTGGTGTGGTGGTCTGTGTGCCCCTGTAGAAGCTCGGATACCTGGAGATTTCAGAGGATACTCTCGCTTCTTCGCCTATGGTGGGTGGGGCGGAAGGTAGATGGAGAGGGTGTAGAAATTTTAACTATAATATCATGATGAAAATCAGTAATGATGACAATTATCATTAACTTCCAGAATTTAAAAAATTATTACTCCATCCTTATTGCAAAGAAACATAAGCAAATAAACAAAAGCTCTAACAAATTTGACTGGCTTTGAGTGCCTGGGTTCGATCCTGAGAGACTGCTCATACAAGTACTGCTCCAAATCCTTCTCTGTCATCTCACCCACAGGGTCCAAGCTCAACAGGAAGTTCTGTTATGTCATCGTGGGGTACATCATTACGTGATTGGGTAGTTAGATGGATGTGAGTGGAGATTTTAGTGAAATTTGGGTCTAAGAGATATGTGAGGGGAGCATGGGAGGTGTGTGTGGAGTGATAAAAACAATGTGATGAGATCAATAAAAACTATAGCAATAACAATAAAAATAATAAAAAAAACGAAAACAACTACGACAATAACAACAACAACAATAACAACAAGAACCTTTATAGATTCTTCTACACACAGACAGTAGGGCTGGTTCTGATATTGTTGGATCTCTGAAGTGATCTCTGTCACCTGGTGGGTGTGGTGATGATGACAACAACAATAATAAAAATAAAAATAATAGCAACAACAACCTTCCTCCTCTTAGAGAAGTTGATGAATCCAGATGGTTTTTTGGGGATGAAATCAGGATTGCCCTCCTCAAACTTTAAGATGTTTGTCAGGTACATGCCTGTCAATTGGGTGGTGGAGAGTGATTAGGGGTGGTGGAGGGTGGGTAGGGGTAGTGGAGGATGGGTAGGGGTGGTGGAAAGTGGGTAGAGGTGGTGCAGGGTGGTGAATGGAAAAATGGTGGAGTGAATGAATATTGAATATTGGCGAGTGATAGTAGTGACATGTGATACACATTGTAGTACTGCGACTCCTTTTGAAGTTAACGATGGTTAAATAACATAAATACTACTAATTTAAAATTACCCAATCACATCTTACCACACCACACCACACCACATCACATCACACCACACCACATCACCTCACACCACATCACATCACATCACCTCACACCACATCACATCACATCACATCACATCACATCACACCACATCACCTCACACCACATCACACCACACCACATCACCTCACACCACACCACATCACATCACATCACACCACACCACACCACATCACCTCACACCACACCACATCACATCACACCACATCACCTCACACCACACCACATCACCTCACACCACACCACATCACACCACACCACATCACACCACACCACATCACACGACACTACACCACACCTCACCACATCACATCACACGACTACACCACATCACATCACCTCACACCACATCACACAACACCACACCACATCACACTACACCACATCACATCAAATCCCACCACATCACACGACACTACACCACACCACACCACACCAAGGAAAGGCAGGCAAGGTGGATTGATAGCTCTCAACCTTTCAATATACCCCCGGAAGTAGTTGTTGCTCAACTCCCTCACTTCCTCCAAAATCTTTAAAAGCTTCGGTGTCTTTTTGTTTATCTCCTGTTTGTGTGTGTGTTTTTGAAATAACATTACTCGAAATATAACTTAATATAACCATTCAATAAAACAACCCACAATACAGATCATAAGACCACCCTCTCAACCCGTCTCATTCCTCTCACCCCATCCCTCACTCTCCCCAACCTACCCTCACACCCTCCAACCACCTCAAAAGTATGTTCAAGTCGATAAATGGACGCAGAGTTGAAAGCGCTGTAAACTTCAAAGATGCCGTTAAAGTTGTTGAGGCTCTGGAAGACGAGCATCAATTCCAGACACCTGGTCATCACAGCTACCCTCTCCTCCAAATTCTCTGTTTCCACTATCAACTTCTCCAACATGAAGGTAAACTGGGTGGGTGTGGTTGGTGGTGTGAGTGGTACAAAGGGTGGTGTGAGTGATAGGGAGGGTGGTGTGGAGGGTGATGATGTAGTGTAGAAAAGTGTGGCTTGGTGGGGATGCGATGGGTGAATTTAAGTGTTGTAAAAAAATGGTTACATTAACAAAAAACGACAAAAAAAACAACTCAGAAAACTCTAAACCTTAGTGGTGAGATGGATCATTTGCAGAAGGTTGGGAGAGGTCTTCTTTTTGTCTGCCTTCACCCACACTTTGCCCACCATCTCTGATGAGGTAATCTTTTGAAACACCTCGAACTCCAGAAGGGTTTGTTGTCTCGCCAGTTCTATTGGGTGCAGCTGGTGTGTGTGAGTTATATGCATGCATAAAATTTATATAAAACATATGTATATTACACCACACCACAACATCACACTCCATACATTCATAAAGTCATATTTTGCAGGATCCCTCTCCAGATGCCACTCAAGTGGAGGAGGTCTGTTGTTGAAGGTAATTTTCTTTACTGGCTCTTGATCCTGGTCCAACTGGCGTGGTTTGGTGTGGAGTGTTGAGAGATGAAGTGTGGTGTTGTGGGTGAGATAAAGTGTTGTGTAAGAGGTGTGGTGTTGTGGGTGAAGTATGGTAGAGTGGGATGTGGTGTTTTGGGTGAGATGTGATAATAATAATAATTGCCGTTGTGATGAGAATGATGGAATCAATATCCATGAAAATCAGTCCACTTAGACGTATGATAATAACAGACCATAATAATAATATAAAGATTATAACCAATAAAAATAAAAAATAATGTGATAAAAAGAATAATAATAATAATAATAATAATATAAGCACCACTCACCTTCCTTTTGATTAGCTTCTTGAGACTCTCGACCCACTTCCTCTGCACCTTCGACTTGATCGAAGTTGCCACAAACTCTTCCAGCTTGTGCACAAGGGACTGATGTGGTGGTAATAAGAAAAATCCTTATTGTTATATAAAATTAACCAAAAAAACATTAACAATCATAATAATAATAATTGAAAACACAAATAACCGGGTTATCTTCAAAGTCATACCAGTGATGCTCCACCCACTGTCTGATGACGTTTAACACCCTGTGTGACGTCATAATGCTTAAAATGGAGGTGGGTGAAGATAGAGTTGTTGTTATTAAAAAGATTTGAGAATAGATTTATTTAAAGCATATTTCGTTTGAATAATTATCATATTTTATTATATGATATGTGACAAAAAACCTTGAACGAGTGATAATAATAACAATAATAGTGAAAATAATAATAACTCGGTAATAATTATAGAAAGCAGACCGGAAGGAGATGGGTTTGATGTAAAGGTTCCTGAACTTGGCCATGCTTTCTCGTTCTATGTCCATCTGGGAATGATATCCATGGCATTTTCATGACCCTTCAACACAACTCCCAACTTTCACCAACTCATCCTTCTCCCCACCAAACACCACCCACCCCCTCCTTCCCCCATCCACTTTCCACCCACCTCAGGGATATTGAATCTCTCAATGAGCAGTGACAGAAGTTCATCAGGATTGGTGAAGGTCCGAAAAGTGGTGAGAAAAGTCTTGCTGAACTTGGGGTCGCAGTAAGAGTGGTAGGTCAGCCTCTCCACCAATTTCAAGAGGGTGCCTCCTGGGATGTGGGTGATAGTGAGGGAGTGGTGCTGAGAGGGTGGTGGTGATGATGATATCAATAACGATAACGGTGCACAGACCCTTGATAACAGGAACATCACCAGCTTGGTCCTCAAACAAAATGTTTTCCTCAGAGTCCTTCATGGCAAACCTGTGCATACAATCATAAGAATTGTAAAAACAATCAAAAAAATAATTATGAAAACAACAATAATAAAAAAGATAATGAATAAGTGTAGTACACGGAGAAAGAAAAACAAATACATGCAGATACCAATACATCAAAACATGACAATATATTTATAACACGGAAGAACCTAGAACACAGACAAACAGACCCTAAAAGATAAGCAAACAGACAGACGAGCATACACACCTAGATAGACAACCGTACAAACACACAGACACCTGTAATCAATCTCCGAGGGAAAAGTGAGTGGCTTGTCTTCCTCCTTTAGTTTGACGTCCAACATGCGTGCTAATATGCTGTGGAGCAGTAATAATAATAATAACAATAATAATAATAAAAGTAATAATTTATATTAACAACAATAATAATAATAAAAATGGCAACCTCTTATTGAAGAGCTTAAAGAGGGAAGACATCCACTTGAACTTCTCCTCGGCACTGTTTGCTGCCATCACCTTAATATTATTATTGATATTATTATTATTATTGATAATATTATTATTATTATGAGACCCACCACATGGTTTTGTTGACGTTGATGACTCGAAATGATCTCAAAAGAGTTTTTTACTTCTGTGCAATAATAATAATAATAATAATAATAATAATAAAAACAATAATAATGAAATGATGGGAATAAAAAAAAACAAAATAATAAAAGAATAATAATTATGAAAAAAGAATAATAAGAATGATAAAGGAAAAACTATCAATAACATAATTAGAAACAAAATTACTTTTTTATTATAGAAACACTATAATTTCATTGTTATTATTATTCCTATTATTATTTTTATTTTTATGATTATAGAATGATCATTATCAGCACCTTCAGTATCCTCTCTGTCAACCACATCAGAATTCCTCACCAGGAATTTCTCCTTGAGCTTATAGTCGTAAAAGTGGTGTGTTTGGTTCGAAACTGATCTGTTTTGATGTGGTGAGGGATGGTGTGATGTGGTGGTGGGTGGGTTTGGGAGGTCTGACTCGAATAATGATTGAAAAACAACTTAAACACAACACCACCCACCTCCGAGGAGCCAGGTGTGAGCACTTCTTTGTGAGGATGATGAGGGCATCCAGTAGAAAACAGTACCTCTCTGCCTGCCTCTTGCCACTCACCTTGCATAAAAAACCCTCTGTATCGGATTGTGAATATTGTTGTTATTATTATTTCAAACACAGTTTATAATCTGTGGCATTTAAACTACTACCAGGGTCTCACCAAGGCTCTAGGGTATTATATTATTATTATTATTATTACTCGTTTATCGTCCTTTTCTTTGAATTACAAAAAGCTATACGATTTAAGTGGGACTTGGAAACAAAAACAGTAATGATGAAATGGCCAAGCTAACAACAACAACAAGAGCAGCACCAACCAGTAATGAACTGGTTGCAAAGCTGACTGATGTTCTTTCCTTCCCAGCCATCTATGCTTGCCTGGATCTCATCCATTTTCTCTACCAGCCTTGAAGTGGCGCTGTGTGTGTGTGTGTGTGTGTGTGTGTGTGTGTGTATGGCTGTCTTTTTCTCTCTATTTATCTATATGTCTATCTATCTATCTATCTACCCACCTACCTACAACCAACCACAAACCATTCTTTGTTTTTAAAATAGCTCTTGGACGAAAGTTTTTTATCGAGTTCACTTTTAGACCTGATGACGTTCAACTGACTTTCACTCTGTCTCAGTAACTCCCTGTCCGTCTCGTCCTTGCTCTTTTCTGCCAAGATCTGCAGTGGATTTTCATGACTATCAACTATACCAAAAGCAACCACTCCCTTACCTACCTAGCAACCACCCCTTCACCTACCTAGCAACCACTTACCCTCACCTACCTAGCAACCCTCACCTCACCTTGACAACATCACAGTAGTAGATGAAGTGGAAAAAAGGGTCGATGAGGAGAGTGGGATAAACATATCTGATGCAGTCTTGCATGTGTTGTTTCTTCAACTAGGGTGTGATGGAGTTGGTGTCACATCACAAATCTACCATCCAATCACATCACAAATCCATCATCCAATCACATCACAAATCCACCATCCAATCACATCACACATCCACCATCCAATCACATGATACCTGATGCAGAGGTAACTTGGCACAGATGGACGCCCAATCCAGGTGTGACTCTAACAAGGAGTAGCTATATGTCTCGTACACGTGGAACTCCTGTCCCTGTGTGTGTGTGCTCGTGATTATCAAAATAATCATAGCAATAATGGAAACATGAGATAACATTTACAAAAGCAAAAGTGACAATGTTAATAGCAAAAACAGTGATCCCCACCCCCCACCTCCACCCACCTCCATAAACTCATCAAAGATGGAACCCACAAGAGCAGCTTCTTCCTCCTTTGTGGCCTCGATGGTGTCCTCCAGGGAGCCAATCAGCTTCAAGGAGAACTCGTACATGTTCGATATCAACTCCATTATCGCCTCTTTGTCCCTCTGCACGATGTGATGTGGTGTGGTGCAGTGTGATGTGGTGCAGTGTGGTGTAATGGGGTTTGGTGTGACGATGTTTGTTTTGATGTGATGGTGTGACGATGTGTGTTGTGATGCAGTGTGGTGTAAGTTTGGTATGGTGAGATTTAGCAGTGTAAAATGATGACGTTATCCCCTAACCCACCTTGATGTCATCAGCCAGCAAATCCAACATGACCTCTTTGAAGACTTTCAGAATCATCTGCAACTCCCTCACATACTGCTTCTCCTCCAACAAGAGGTCTTTGACCACCTGACGTCATCAAGAACAACAATAAAAAGAAAAAAAAGAAAACAATAGAGCAACCCATAATATACGCACACAATAACAACAAAAACAATAATAATAAACAAAAGAACAACATAAAAGTACCGCATCATAGTTGAGAGTTTCGAGGGCCTTGTGGCACGCCCTCCTCACCTCTACGTCATCATCGTCAACCTCGTACAACATACGCATCAATACCTGGGCGAAGAAGGTAGTAATAGTATTGAAGATGATATTAATAGTGATAGACAGATATGATAAAAAAGATGATAATCAACAAAAAAAGTGAAAATTATAGAAAAAAAAACTAATAACAACAATAACATAAACAATAATAATAACATAAAAAACAATAAAAATAGTAACAATAAAATCAATAACAATAATAACAGCACCAACCCGATCAGCACAGATAGCCACGTCGAGGTCAGGTACATGGATCGCTTGCTGCTTTATATTCTTCACGTAGTCCCCTATCAGCTGTGTGTGTGTGTGTGTGTGTGTGTGTGTGAAGTGGTGTGGTGATGATTGTTATTATCACTGCTAATCAATTTACTACCAAGTTATACGTCTCAACCATCATCAACCACACCATTCTCTCCATAACCCCCACCACAGCCCCCCACAGCACCACAACTCCCACCCACCTTAAGTATATCAGTAGCGATGTGTTCAAGCACGGATGTGATGTAAACACTCACGTGAATATCCAGTTTGAAGTTGAACACTTCCTGTGGCCATTTTATTCTTATTATTATTCCATTATTAATAAAAACCCCCAACCTTGACAAGCAACTGATGAATCTTATCAACCGGAAGTAGAATCTGCAAGCTCTTCCGGTTCTTATCAAAAGACTCTAAATTAGCAGAGGCTTCTGAAAGGGCGCCATTTGCGATAGGATCAGGGAGTCGCTTGCGCACCTTGTCGGCAACTTCTTCTGGTCCCCGAGGTGCAGTGAAGGGGGTCGATGTGAGGAGGATTTCAAGGACTCGGAGGAGGTACTCGCAAATGCGGATCAGTGATTCATCTGTCACTGATAACCCGGGATGTGTTTCCTGCAGGATCTGTGTGTGGTGGGTGGGTGAATGTGTTTTATATAATGATAAAGCTATTTGCGGTGCTGAAAATAAAGTGGAGAAAAGAGAAAGATAGCTTGGTGATAAATACAATGAAAGAATGAAGAGAACAAATAAAGAAATGATGGACAAGATTATGACGGAATCACCTTCATCACCATGACGAAACAACGATTAATTGTTGCTAAAAATAACCGAAAAAATGACATAAAAAACAAAAAAAAACACATGAGCATCAGTTGCTATAAATAGATAATTGCTCTAAAAATAGGCCTCTAATGAGTTTCGAGGCGTTTAATGGCACTGATTCATGTTCTGTAAGCTTAATCGTTCTATGATGATGGGGGTGATGATGATGATGATGGTGGTGTTGATGATGATGGGGGTGATGATAATGATGATGGGGTTGGTGATGATGATGGGGGGTGATGATGGAGTGATGATGATGATGGTGGTGATGATGATGATGATGGTGGGGGTGATGATGATGGTGGGGGTGATGATGATGGTGGGGGTGATGATGATGGTGGGGGTGATGATGATGATGATGGTGGTGTTGATGATGATGGGGGTGATGATAATGATGGTGGTGATAATGATGATGGGGGGTGATGATGGAGTGATGATGATGATGGTGGTGATGATGATGATGATGGTGGGGGTGATGATGATGATGATGGTGGGGGTGATGATGGTGGGGGTGATGATGATGATGGTGGTGATGATGATGATGGTGGTGATGATGATGATGATGGTGGGGGTGATGATGATGGTGGGGGTGATGATGATGATGATGGTGGTGTTGATGATGATGGGGGTGATGATAATGATGGTGGTGATAATGATGATGGGGGGTGATGATGGAGTGATGATGATGATGGTGGGGGTGATGATGATGATGGTGGTGATGATGGTGGGGGTGATGATGGTGGGGGTGATGATGATGATGGTGGTGATGATGATGATGGTGGTGATGATGGTGGGGGTGATGATGATGATGGAAATAATAAAAATTAAAAAAATGAAGTGATGATAAGAGAAGATGTAATGGAGAATAATAGAAATAATAATATTCATATTAAAAGATTCTTATTTTTATTGTTCAGCTCGTTATAACGATTATTATTAGAATATTTCATTAAAAAAACACACACACACACAGCAATATTATAGAACCTGGTTAAACCCACTTAGTACAAGCCTCCCATTATTATTATGATTTTTTTTGTTATTATTATTATTATTTGTTTCATCTTGTTAATCCTGCCCAAACAAAATTTTCGTATTCAACATTTATTTTTGAACAACTTCCCAGCCGTTTCTTATTCATTAGAGAACAATCCATCACCACCCACTCTCCACTCTCCTCATCATCATCCTTAAAAACCATCATCTTTGTCATCGTCATCATCATCCTTCAAATTTTGAACTAAAAGTGAACCATAAAAAAACATTAAATGAAAATGGTGGTAAAACCATGCTTAATCTACATAATTATCTGTTTATATATATATATATATATATATATATATATATATATATATATATATATGTTTATTCATCTCTCAGTATCTATCTGTCTATGTTTATTTATCTATCTATCTGTCTGCCTATATTTATAGCTATTGATAAATCCACTCATCAATTTGAAACAAATTCTTCAAATGCCACTATAGCCATGTTCTACATTGACTCACATGTGTAAGTCATTTTTTTCGTCTTTGAAATAAAAATATCAATAGCTTTGAAATGCTCTCATTGGATGAAAGAATGTCTGAATGAAACTGGCTTATCCAATCACATCAGGCATTCTGACATGACCAACTCACACAAAACATCTCCTTGTGCATTCTGAGACAAAAACTTCAAAAAACAAGAGACGCATAATCACAAGAAAAAATGCCAGATGACTTCGGCAATGCAAACTTTTTTAAACTGCCTTGGAATTGATGAAAGCAGCTGATATGTGAAATTTAATAAAAGCCCTTTGACAATAGGCCTGCAAGAAAGAATTCCAAGGAACTGTTTAGTTGATTACTGGCAAGATTGAAAAGAACACACCACGTCATATTCTCAGTAAAACTGCACTTCTGTAGTTCATGGTGGACGAATGCACAAAAAGTAAAGATTCAGTTAAGAAATCTATTTATTTTATATGCTCCTCCATTTTTGTAAATACTTTTCATTTCAGCTTCACAGTATCAGTCCATCAGAACATATATAGATGGAACCTATATACAGTTTTTATCTATCTAGTCAAATCTTTGAATGTCAGTTGATGGCATGTTATTAGAAAGTAAAAAAATTATGAAAAAAAAAAAAAAAGGTGGAAAAAAGATTAAAGGAAAAAAATGGATAAACAACAAAATCAAGAGAAAAAAAAAGAATTTTGCAATTTTTTGTGTAAACTTATTCAAAACTGAAGTGTCTAGCTTGATTTGAATGAATTTAAACATCAACAAAATGGCTGATTTTTTTAAACTCAATATTTTTTTCTCATTAAAAATAAGTAAAATTAAAAAAATGGCATTTTAAAAGTGAATAGTAACCTTCCCAAGCGGCAACTTGAGCACCTCATTCCACTTACAGATATTCTCTTTAGCCTGGAAGTGGTAAGAATGGTCGTTTGTAGACATGACACACGACAAATAATCATTTAATCCTCTGGAGAACGCAATCAATTCTAAAATGGAGACATCCTTGTCATTATTAGATTTCGTTTTTTGACGCTGAGTATTTTCTCGACATATAATCTTTTGTTTTCAAATTTGAATAATATTAGAAATAAAATGAAGTTTTTGGATTTAGAATTGTAATAAAAAAAAGCAAAATCATTCTAGAATGAATGTTCCATCCATTTCAAACATAATAGAAAAAACAAGGCGTCGATTTTCTTTGCATTAAAAGTAAAAACGGAGTATTGCAGTTTTAAATTCAATGTCGAAAATTCTAATATTTACTTTGGAAATACTAATTTAAAATAACAAAAAAATTTAGTATTTAAGTTATGATCATTTTGTTTGATTAACACACGCATTTTTAAGTTTTTTTATAAATTGAATTATAAAAAGAAATTTATAATAAAATTGAAAAATTTTATGTAATATATTTTTGAAAAGGTTTTTTATATTTCGTATAAGCAAAATTTACAACTTAGTTTAACTTTTAAATGTATTCAAGTTTTTGAGCGTTTATTATTTAGTGAATATTTTTCAAAATGGGTACAAAATCCGAAGAACTTTCAACACACAATAGGGTATTTATTGTATTTGTTAAAGCTGATATTTTATAATGCTTTCTATATTTTCACTACGCTGCGTACAGTAAAACTTCTTTTGTTGAAAATTTTCTTATTTTTAGGTAGTTGAACTTTTAAACCAAGCTTCATTAGAAGAAAAAGCAGAAGACAAAGTAGAAAAACTTAAATTGGTGAGGCTTCAAAATTAATCACAAGTATATCCACATATCAAAGAAACAAACTTTAATATAACTTATTTAAAAACTTAATTACAAAAAAACACACTCAAACATCAAAAGGTCGAAGAGTTGATAATCCACAAAGAGCCATCTTTGTTGGACAACTTTTTTGAAGAAGTGTTGGCTTTCCAGTCCGACCCTTCCATCCCTGTCAAAAAACATATGGTCCATTTTTTAGAACTATCCAGGTACAAGTGGTTTTGAATATTTTATTTTAAATTTAACCCACTCTAAACTCACAACCAACCCCCAGCACAAAAGATGTCAACCTATTGCCCGTGATTATATCAAAGGTGAGGATGATGTTTGCATGTGAGAATGTCAACATCCTCAAAAAACTTCTTTTGTCGTCTGCCGAGGTTTTCAAAAACACATTCAAGGTTACATTGGTATTCCAGCATCATAATCATCACTATCATCATCCCCATCAGTATTCATTTCTAATTATCTCTTTTTTACTTTTCCATTTCTCTCAACATCCACTTCTCCGAGCAGTGGATAAGTGAGGAGAAGACAGTAGGAAGTGGTCGTATGAAGCAGGCATGGCTGGAACTCATGTCCATTCACTCCCTCATCACCCATCTCATCGATGCTGATAATGATGGGTCAGTTTTTGTGATGAGCTTAAGCTTTCATTATTATTATTTCTTTTCTATCATTATTGTTGTTTTTTTTGTTAATTATTCTCAAAATTTTCATTTTATTTTTTCTCCAATCTTCTCAAAACACCAACCCAGGTTACGAACACACACCATAAAATACCTGGAAACCCTCATCATCACCCTCTCCTTTCCCCCATCTCCTAAAAACAACGACGTCATCAACCTATCCCTGTTGAGCGACTGTCATTGGCTGTTAAAGACAGAAGAGTTGGAGAAGGAGGGTTTAAGTTGCTTCCAACAGCTTATCAACTACATGGGATCACTGCATATATCAAGGTGATGATGAGGATGTTGATGGACATTATAATTATGAAACTATTATCATAACCACCTACTTCATCTTTCCACCCATGATCATCAATTCCTTCAACCACCACTCTCACTACTAAACCACACCATCGTCACCTACTTCTCACCTCACTCCCTCCTATTCTTGTCCTTCTCTTTCTCACCTTCTCCTATTTTTGTCCTTTTTCTCACTTCACCTCCCTCTTCTTCTCATTTCACCACCACCACCTTTTTTCCACCCCCCTTTTCCCACCACCACACAGCATCATCACCTTCCTTTCACCACCACCTTCTTTATCTCCCCCACCTTCTCACTCTTTCCACCATCATCACCACCACAGCATCAATCTGATAACCACAATGGGCTGCATGACAAACATTGTCAAACTCAGACCTCACTTCACTCAACAAGTTCTACAGGGATTTGAGTCACTACATGGTGATGATGATGATGATGGTGGTGGTAAGGGTGGAGTGATGATAATAATGATGATGATGGTGGTGGGGTGGTAAGGATGATAATGGTGGGAAGGAAAGTGATGATAATATTATTAAAAACACTAACATGCAGTGAATCTTCCTCCCACGCTCACCAAAAGCCAAGTGAACAGTGTTAGGAAACATCTGAGAAACCAACTACTGGTCAGTTATCTATATCTATCTATCTATTTTTCTATCTATCTATCTATATATCCATCTGTCTAATCCCCTATTTCACCACCACCCACATTACTTACACAGGCCCTCATTAAAGAGCCCAACTGCACAGAATTCTACTCCAACATGGCGGTCCTTCTTACAGACCTCGGTGTCAGCCAATCGGAAGTGAGTTTAAATCCTTTTTTAAACTTTCCTATTTTTTCTGGTATGTTTGTTTGTTATACATCATTATCACGTTAGAATGTAGCGCTTCAGAATGTCACACAGGTGAGCAGACACCGGAAAAAGAGAGGCAGGTCTTCTGGCAACCAGGTTCACTTTTAATCTTGTCCCTTTGGTAGCGTTTAAGGACAACTTTTAGATCTCTAAGTATGAGCATAGTAGTATTCATATTATTTTTGATAACAATTTTATGACATGTGATGGAAACATTTTTAATGATAATGATACTGGTAGTCATAATATAGTGCTATCATATTGTAAACTTTGGTCAAGAAAAACCAGCTAAAAAGGATTTGATTGATTGATTATTGCTTGGTTGATGGATTGATTGAAACCAACACCAGGTGCTGAGCAGAGTGAAGATGGGCAAGAAGGATGTGGAGAGTGATGAGGAGAAGGTCAGAGAGGTCAAAGGCTTGAGGGAGGCAGATGAAATGGAGGAGGAAGAGGTCAAAGTTCAGAAGTCAGCTATCGACATCACTGCTGATGACATTCTACCTCGCTTGACCTTGGAGAGTGTGGTTGACATGGTGATGTACAACATGCACAAACTTCCAGACGAGATGCCGCCATCTTTTCAGGCCACCTATACCCCCATATCAGAAGCGGGCACGCCCTCTCAAGTTCAGCATCTTGCAAGATTATTGGCTGTGATGCTGCACAATGTTGGGCTGGGGAAAGGGGCAGAGAAAAAACCGGAAGAGAATCGGAAGGTGACCAGTGTCCAAGCACTGCAATCTATGATCAGTTGGTGGGAATGAGGTGTGGTTGGGTGCAGTGTTGTTTTTTTTTTGTTCCAAGTGGCATGAATGTAATTCTCTTATGTGAAAGATTATCCCAAAAACGTATCTCAATAGTTCATAATAGTTGAGGATATAAAACTGTTAAGAAGAGTTTCAAAGCTGTAATTTGGAAGATTGTATGTAATCACTATGCAGGTACTGAGGACAAGTGGAAAAGTCCTGTGAGTCAGGTGAGGGTAAGGTGGGATAAAGGTTAGGGTGATGGTACCATTGATAATGATAATAATCTCAATAAGACTGATTCCATTGTGATGCTATTAGTCAATCTTTTATAACATCCTCGCCTCATAAAGATTCAATCTGAAATCACCACTCAACTAAAAAGAATTGAGCTTATAAGGATGCTGATAATAACAAAGTTATTTATAGTAACAATACACACCACACTATCTCACAACCAATCAACCACCACCTCACAACCAATCAACCATCACTACACCACCTCACAACCAATCAGCCATCACCACATCATCCAGGATAAAGTTGTGAGGAGAGGTAGTTTCCAAGTAAAGGTGGAAGAAATGAGTGTGCAAGAGTGTGAGAGTTTAAGTCTCAGTAGGATGAGGAACCAATTAGGTGTGGTGTGGTGGGTGGATGATGTGTGTGATGAGACAGTGAGGCTGGCTTTGGGGAGAGGGTTATGATGTGATATGGTGAGATGGGTGATGTGTGTGATGAGATAAGGTGGCTGGGTTTGGGGGAGGGGGGTGTGCTGTGATGAAATAGTGTGGCCTGATGTGGTGTGATACGAGGTTCTCTTACCACCTCACATTGATTGGCACCACAGATGCGCTGCAACGAGGCGAAGTGGGGGAAGAGTCTTGGAGGCATCTGACGTCACTCACTCTGAATGCTAAACAACAACAGTGTATGACGTCATTCGATGATAATAGGAATAATAAAAATAACAGGTCAAACATCAATGACAACAATAATAGTAATAAGAATAACAACAGTGTTGGTGGATTATGTGTTGGAGGATTTGAAGGGGAGGAGCAACATGGGACAGCACTGGGTGTACCAACTCTATCTCACGTCATCACTGCACATGTGTGTGTGTGTGTGTGTGTGTGTGTGTGTGTGTGTGTGTGTGTGTGCGTTTGTGTGTTTGTTTGTTTGTTTGTTTATAATTTTTTTACGTCTTTTTTGTGTTTGTGTACTTTTTTTTCTTTTTTGTACATTACCATTATTTTTTACTCATTATTATTATTACTGAAACCACCCCAGTTACGAGGAATGTGTGTGCATGTTATTGAAGGGTGTACTCAAGATGCCCGACCAGAAAGCTGGGTGTGTTTTCCTTTATTATTATTATTATTATTATTATTATTATTATTATTATTATTATTATTATTATTATTATTATTATTATTACTCTGCAGGGAGGAATTTAGGGTAGGTGTCTGAGTAAAATTCGTTGTATTGTGTCAAACGCGGAGGAGATATTTATGCTTGTTATCATGCTAGTAGTATTGGTTTCATACACGGTAGCCATATACGAGTGATGTGCACGAATGATGTATACACTAGAGCTACCTTTTTTGAACGCCGGTTTCGTGAGGCCGATAAAATTTTCTGCGGTTTCTTGTATTCTATTGAGGGTGATGAGGGGCAAGATTTTCTTCAACACCGGAACAATGCAGATGGGTCTTAGGTTTTTGGGTTTCGGTGTTTTGTGTGGTTTGGGAATGGGTGTAAGAATGGCAGAGTTAAGTCTTTTCCCAATGAAATGGCTTGATTAAACTCATCGGTTATTATTTTAGTTATACTCTCGTCAGCATATTTTACAAGTTCAGCAGTGATACCTTCATTTTTTTGGCATTTTCTATTTTTATGTTTTTTATTGCATTTTGAACTTCTTCAATATTTATTATTTTATCGAAAGTTTTTGGAGGGGTTAGTTGTGTTGGATGGATGGCTGAGAGTGATTTTCAATGTCTTCTATTTGACTTGTTACTTTGCAAAAGTTTTTTATTTGACAGCTTCAAAAATTTTCATGTTATCAGAGCATCTTACAATTTTCAGTAGTTGCCTGTCTAGCCACTTATCATAATGCATTTTGGCTTTGCATTTGAGCTGCCTTATTTGTTGCTTTCTCAATTGTTTCAGCTTTTATTATTATTGTTTTTATTTTTAGTATCATTTTATTATTATTATTTTCTCCTTCTCCAGCCTCTTCAACAAACTTCTATTGGAGGCCCCCAAACTCACCTCTCCCATTCTCGACCTCCTCATCAACTACTGTCTCAATGAGGTCGTTCTGCTCTTAATAATAATAATAATAATAATAATAATAATAAATATTATAACAACAAAAACAATAAGAATCATTCCCCTCTTTGTTTAGTTTCACTTGATTTTTTGCTAGGCCAAGTTTTGACGTATAATAATAATATTATTACTTATAATAACAATAATAATGACAGCACCGATAATAATAATAATAATAAAACCACTTTGACGTCAGGAGCACATCTACCTTGGCATAATGACCTTGAAACAGTTGATTCTCAGAAACCCTTACGATTCCAAGGACATCACCAACATTCTTCTCAAATTCACCACCCACCCTAATAACCAGGTTGGGTAATGAGGCAGTGTGGGTGGGGTTAGGGTGAAGTGGGGAGAAGTGTGGAGCAAGGGGGGAGGTTGAGTAGGCAGATGAGATGGTATTGGTGGAAAGGTCGGGTAGATTGAGAAATGGAAAGGTTGGTGGGGTTATTCAAGAGGAGGTCAAGTGGTGAGTATGTTGAATGTGGGTGTATGTGATCTGAGAAATGGATAGTTTTATCGAGATTATCAGTCTTCAACTGTAGCGATTATGAAAAATTACAGACCAAATCAATCTTTCGGCTTTGCAGCGATTTAGCTTCCTAAAGCTTTGCATATAAAATGATATATTCGGCTGTTTAGTAATTTAAACTGCAAAGATCCCAAATACAAATGTTATATATTGTATCAAGGTGAGGCAAAACGCCCTAAGAGTGGTCAAGAGTCTTCATTGGCTGGAGTCCGTGGAGGTATCTGTCTATTTATCTATCTATCTCTCCATCTGTCTATTTATCTATCTATCTCTCCATCTGTCTGTATATTTATCTATCTGTCCATCTATCTATTTATTTATCTATCTATCTGTCTATCTATCTGTCCATCTATCTATCTATTTATCTATCTATATATCTATCTGTCTATCTATCTCTCTGTCTATCTATCTATTTATTTATCTATTCATTTATCTATCTATTTATCTATCTATCTATCAATATATCTATCTATCAATCAATATATCTATCTATCTGTCTATCTATCTGTTTATCTATCTACCCCCCTCCCCTTCCAAGGAGTATGCTATGCAGAGCGTTAGGTATTTGTTACAACCCACACCACCACCCCATCTCTTTCCGGCCACTGATGATGACGAAGATGACGTCAATCTCACCTGGAATGAAGACGTCACCAGGTCTATAAGCGCTATATAAATGCAGATGGTTTATTATAATATCTGAACTTTGCCTCCACCTTCTACCACCATTTGTCCACTCACTACATCCCGAACCTTCCAACAACCACCTAATCCTCCATATATTTTAAACCTGCCTACAAGGACCTAGTCTCTTCCCACCTCAACCATCCTACACTCACCCACCACTTCTTTTCTCACCCCAACCAACCCACCCTCTTCCCCCAGAAATTGTCTGTCATTATGTATGCAACTGCTACCCCTCAAACAGCACCTCATCCACCAGCTTGCAGAGGTGTACACCGAGTCTTCTGCTGACGTAAAGAGGGCTATTCTCAGATCTGTCGAAGTGCCTGTGGGTGGTGGTAGGAGGGTGGATGTAGATGTGGGGTGGGTGTGGTGGTGTGTCATTTTCATCATAAATTATTTAATGGTTAATTATTAATATTTCACATCATTTTTCTTCAGTTTTCATTGTTTTTTTCCTCACTACTCGTTTAACCTTTTTTTCCACTATACCTTCCCTCCATCCACCACCCCCATTCTACCCACCACTTTTTCTCACCCAGGTAAAGAGCATGGGCATGAATAATAGTGAGTTATTGTCGTTGGTGGAAAATTGTCCAAAAGGAGCTGAAACTCTTGTCACCAGGATCATACATGTGGTCACTGATCGGGGTGGGTGTGGTGTGGTGTGGAGTGGTGTGTGATGGAGGGGTGTGGTGTGTTGAAGTGGGGAGTGTGGTGTGGATAGTTACATACAAATTTAAACATACAAAAAATCAAGTAAGATCTCACATAAATAAATCATACTCTGAAAATACACATAAACAAAAACATAAGAGTAAAAACTGAGAGCACCACAAAAGTCAACACAAAGGTATAAAAAAGGTTGAAAAAAACAATCACACACAACTCGCATAAACGCACGAAGAAAACACACACACGCACATACCACACACGCACACACACACACACACAGCGGTACCTTCAGTAGAGTTGGTGAAGAGGGTAAGAGAGTTGTATGAGAAGAGGGTATCTGACGTCAGATTCCTCATCCCCGTCATCAATGGGCTCGAGAAGGTAGGTGTATCATTATCATCATCATCACCACACTTACCATAATCTTCATCATTTTCACTACCATCACCACACCCCACCCTCACCAGACTCCCAGCCATCCTCACCACGTCATCACCTTTACCCTCACCACCACAACACCTCTTCACACAGGAAGAAGTAATAGAAGCACTTCCTCGCCTCATTAAACTGAGTCCTGTGGTGGTAAAAGAGGTCTTTAATAGACTACTTGGCTTGCATGGTGGCTGCTGGTGTCATTATTATTATTATTATTGTTTTTTTGTTATATTCGTTTTTTTTTTGATTAAATTTTCTTCCATTGTTTATTGTTTTTGTTATTATTTCATTTTTCAATGTTTGTTTGCATCAGTCGTGCCATTGTCCTTGTCTTATCAGTTGAATCTGCTATTCTCATTATTATTATTATCATTAATATCATTATTATTATCATTATTATTATTAATATCATTATTATTATTAATATCATTATTATTATTAATATCATTATTATTATCATTATTATTATTAATATCATTATTATTATCATTATTATTATTAATATCATTATTATTATCATTATTATTATTAATATCATTATTATTATCATTATTATTATTAATATCATTATTATTATCATTATTATTATTAATATCATTATTATTATCATTATTATTATTAATATCATTATTATTATCATTATTATTATTAATATCATTATTATTATCATTATTATTATTAATATCATTATTATTATCATTATTATTATTAATATCATTATTATTATCATTATTATTATTAATATCATTATTATTATCATTATTATTATTAATATCATTATTATTATCATTATTATTATTAATATCATTATTATTATCATTATTATTATTAATATCATTATTATTATCATTATTATTATTAATATCATTATTATTATCATTATTATTATTAATATCATTATTATTATCATTATTATTATTAATATCATTATTATTATCATTATTATTATTAATATCATTATTATTATCATTATTATTATTAATATCATTATTATTATCATTATTATTATTAATATCATTATTATTATCATTATTATTATTAATATCATTATTATTATCATTATTATTATTAATATCATTATTATTATCATTATTATTATTAATATCATTATTATTATTAATATCATTATTATTATCATTATTATTATTAATATCATTATTATTATCATTATTATTATCATTCTTATTATTTTTAGCGCCACCCAAACCAGGTCAAACAGGAGATCAGAGTCCGCTTAGTGCTCCAGAGTTAATGGTGGCACTTCATCAGCTTGATTCATCTCTTGTCGATATCAAGTCTGTCATCAAAGGTGGGTGGAAGAGGGGGTGGTGTGGTGGGATGGGATGGGAGTGGCGTGCTAGAAAAACTTTTTGGTAGAAATATTTGGAATTCAAACCTTTACAAACACATTTTTCGTTCAATGAAGCCTCATGGATGTAAGTTCATCTTTTTAGAACCCTTCAAATTCCATTCAATATATTCTTCATAAATTCACCCAGCTTGCAACCTGTGTTTTGCAGAGAAGAGCATCTTCACACAGGAAGTGTTGGCAGAAGTGATCAAGACCCTAGTCGACCTCATGCCCCTTCCCACCCTCACTATGAGGACAGTCATCCAATCGCTAGCCACCTATCCCAAAATGGCGTCCTTCGTCATGGTCATAATGTCTTGCCTCATCAGCAAACAAGTATGGAAGCATCGAAAAGTGTGGGAGGGATTTGTGAAGTGCTGCCAACGAATCAAACCACAGTCCTTCTCACTCCTCCTCCAACTTCCTCCACCACAACTCAAAGACGCCTTCTCCATCTGTCCTGACCTCCAGGAACCTCTTTTGAGTCACGTGGTGTCATTTCCAGCCCACCAACGAGCTCACGTGCACAAGTCCATAATGAGTGTATTGGAGAGTCTACCAGAGAAGTCTGTTTTCAGTGAGGTGGGTGGTGAACTTTTTTTGGCATTTTATTACGACACTCAACTAATTTTTGTAGTTTATATTTACTATTACATTTTGTATAGGTTTGTAATTATAATGTCAATCACATTTTTGTGGTTTGCATATTCTATAAGTCATTTCCAACATTACGAACATGGGTCGACCTCGCATCATTGTTTTGTTATTTCCACTCACTGTACCTGACCTCGAAACCCTCCCTGCAGACCCTTACTGAAGCAAAAGCACCATTACCAATGGAGACAAACAACGAAAATGACAGCTGAAAATGTATTAAAAATATTGACAGCAACTAAACATTTGAACAGACCTTTGAAACAAGATAATAAAAGACATTATTTCAATGATAGGAATTCAATGGTTGTTAAGAACATTGTTAGAAAGTTTGATGAAGTTGAATGGTCAAAAAAACATGTGTCACTGATAGGGTGAGAAGAAATAAAATTGTTAAAGCTCCTTTTGGACACTTTCTTCTGCATAATTAGAGTGTTTTTCTCCTGGTTTGAGAAGTTTCCCTACATAGTCATATCTGATGGGTTGGAAAAGTTCAAATTATTATTAAAATTATAAACTAATTATGAATTGGGTTTGGTTGCTAAGAAATATAATATAGTGTTTATATGGAAGTGTTGAACAAATTTGAATGTGTGAGTTGATGTGAATGTAAGATGGGAAAAGATTATATGAATGAACATAAAGAAATGAGGTGAAAAGTTGGTGTTCTTAAGGTGATTAATATCATTTGTGTCATTTTGTTTTATGCTGTCAACAAGCTTCAAGAAATATTTTTATTAAAATGTTGCTTTTGTGAGTATCTTGGAATATTAAATTGCATATTATGGCTGAAAATGGGCTGGATAAATTATGTCAACACAAATAAGATTTTGAGATATATTTTAGTGAAATCGAATTTAACGTATGTTTAAAGATACCACAACCAATGAAAAACCCACTTCTCCTTGAACTGGTTCTCCCACTCCTTCACAGCACTCCACTCCTGCTCACTCAGATCAGCACAGTCATCATATTCATCCTTGAAGAGAGACTCGTCCGTTGAAAACTTCCCAAAGCTTCTCGTGGCGTCCCTGCCAGCCATTACATTGTATCCGTTTCCTTGAGGTTTAAGAGTTTTTGGTGGTTATGTTATTGATGTAATTGCTATATTTTACCCGGGCCGTAGAATCGTCTGCCTTTTGAGACATCATAAACATTGCCATTCACACCAATCAAAATTCTTTCGTCGTCTGCACCATTATATTTTTTCAATTCTTGTAAAGTGAAGTCTCTTTTTTCCATCAGTTCAAGAACTTTGTCCTTAATCTCTTCCGGTTGGTCAGACTTTAAAATACGTAACAACAAGAAAATGCAAACAACGGCGAGAATGATATTGACGGGGTTTGAGAACATTTCGGTCATATAGTCTGAAATCATTTAATATATTTTATAAAGTTTCTTTAAGAGTTCTAAAGTTTAAGAAAAAGTAATTTTCTAGCTCTTTACAGATATCAATTTATAATAAATAAGGCAGGTTTCGTAAAAAAAATATGCTAAGTATGTTAATATTAAATATTAATGTTTTTAAAAAAAATTATGAAATTGAATTCAATTACAAATGATAACATACACTAAAAACTTTCTGCTACTTGGCTCTACACACAAAAAAGACTAGCGAATGAAGAATTTTGATGTTATTGTATGAAACACAAAGTTAATTCAATATTATTCCAAACAATTAATTAGAATTAACCAATAGAACTTGCTCTGCTCATGATGTTTTAGTTGATATATTTTCGTGAATTTATACTCAAAAAAATATCGTTTGGACAAATATTTGTATACTTGATTACAGTATTCTGCTTGAGAATGAATATTGAAAAAGCAATAATAAAGTAGGAAACACTGCAAGAGACGGTAGGAAAACTTCCAGTGAAAAATAAATTTAATAAAATAAATGGAAAATAGAAATAATGGGGAAATAATGAATGATTTAATGTATTCAAAAGTTTTTTGTAACAAAATGTCATGCGCAACAACAAAACAAACAACACAAACGTGTCAACTTTACATTGTTTCTATTAAGTGACATTTAAAAAGTTTCATCGAGTGGTTGAGGGGGTGTGATGTGGTGTGTGGTGTGTGGTTTGGTGTGGTGTGGTGTGGTGTGATGTGGTGTGAGATGATGTGATGTGGTGTAGTGTGGTGTGATGTGGTTTGATGTGGTGTGGTGTGATGTGGTGTGGTGTGATGTGGTGTGGTTTGATGTGGTGTGGTGTGATGTGGTGTGGTGTAATGTAGTGTGGTGTGTTGTGATGTGGTGTGTGGTGTGGTTTTTTTATAACAACTCTGTTTTTTCAAAAAGATTCAAATTCACCCTTAACCATAAATTACGTTCAAATCATCAAAGGGACAAAAGATGGGAAATCAAATAAATAAAGGAGATGGGATTAACAAAAACCTTAACTTTTTGCCTTCAAGCTTAGAATTCAAAAATTTATAAAAAAATAACAATAATAAAAAAATAACAATAATAAAAAAATAACAATAATAAAAAAATAACAATAATAAAAAAATAACAATAATAAAAAAATAACAATAATAAAAAAATAACAATAATAAAAAAAATAACAATAATAAAAAAATAACAATAATAAAAAAATAACAATAATAAAAAAATAACAATAATAAAAAAATAACAATAATAAAAAAATAACAATAATAAAAAAATAACAATAATAAAAAAAGAAAAATTCTGACGTCACCCGGTTAAATGTTTACAGAGCAATCTGAAGGGAATACGGGATGATGACGTCTAAGTGGGTTCACCATTGTTTACATTTCTAACTAAAATGTCTTCATTTTTATTTTTAGCTGAATTTCAAAAAAAAATTGTTTGTGATATATTTTTTTTAATCTTCATTCACTTTCATTCATTTAATTTAACAATTGTTTTGATTTTTAACCCATTCCCGCCAGAAGCTTGTGTTAGGGACGTGCAAAAGTTGAACGTTTCAATCTGTCGATTCTCAAATATAATATCTATTAAATTCAATTATTTTTGCTTTTTCAGCAATAATTTTAAAATCAGCTTATATTAATTAAAATATATATAATATTCTCAGTTTTATTAAGTAACTCAAATTAACAAAACTAACCACCACACACTACATCACCACACCATCCTTCCCTTTTTCTTCCCCACATTCCACCATCCTCCTCCCTTCTCTCCCACACTACCACCATCACATCACCACTTCAAAACGTCACACAACGGAACCATTGTAAAAGTTAAGCTCTACAAAATGAAGTGTAAAAGTGGAATTAATCGCGATGACGTCACAGCCCATCTCTCCTAAGTGTCTCATTAGTGATGAGTGAGGTTTTGATTTAAATTGTTTTTTTCTTTATTAAGAGATTTAATATTATTTTTATTATTTTTACTCATGCAACTTTTTTAAAAATATTATTTTAAAAAATAATAAAAATAATTAATGTTATTATTCTTATTATTATCATAATCATGACATAAATCACATACCCACATCCCTAAAGACCTGCCAAACACAACGGTGTGAGATTAAATGTGTGCGCGTGTGTGTGTGTGTGTGTGTGTGTGTGTGTGTGTGTGTGTGCGTGATTTTGGATTGTTTTATTGAAACTTATAATTATAGATTGGAATAAATATTATGATGGTGTTTTGTAATTATGAATTAAATATAGTCATAATATTATTTATAAACATGAGTTGGAAACAGTTTTTTTTTGAAGCTCGATGGCTGTTGATGGAGGTTGAGATGCGAGGTCTGAAAGTCTTAGAAATGATAAAGTTTATGAAAAGAATGCAAAAAAAATATACACAAAAAAACGTCATTAAAAAAAACATAGCACATAAACAATACGCCACATGAGTGAATAAGTAGCATTCCTTTTTCACATGTGTGTGTGTGTGCGTTTATGTGTGTGTTTTTTTTCTGTTTGTGTCCCACAATAGACCACAGTACAAATATCTCATCTGAATAATATTCTCTTAATTAAAACAAGAGAAACAAAATAAGGTCAGTTTTATGCTAATAGAGGCACTTTTGTATGTGTGTGTGTGTGTGTGTGTGTGTGTGTGTGTGTGTGTGTGTGTGTGTGTGAGTGTGGTGTGATGTGGTGAGGTATGATGTGTGTGTGAGTGTGGTGGGGTCTGTTGAGTCTGTTATATGTGTGGTTATGCATGTTTTGTTTTACGTGTGCGGCTGTGTTTATGTGTTTCATTAAGTGTTATTATTAACCCCTCAAGCTTCAAACCACAGTTGTAAATTAGATTAGTGCTATCGAATCCTTATCAGTGATATGACGTCATTATCGTGACATGCACGATGATATGGCTTAGCTAATTTTTTATTTAGTTTCTTTGGTATTGTTTTTGTTGTTTTGTATTTTTATTGGTGTGCGCCTTCATTAAGGGAAAGGAATAAACAGATGTTAGCATTCATAATATTAATTTGAAAATAAATTTTTTATTTTTGTTGCTGGAATAATTCTATTTTATTTGAATTATTAGATTGATCTTGACAATATTCTCAACATGCGAAACTACGCTGTTCACAAAACTGCATCAAACTTTTGAGTGAAACATTTAAAATGACGTAAACAAAAAATAAATTATTATCAATTGATAATTAAATTAAAATAAAATAAATCAAGCGTCCACAACCACCATCCCTCACCAGCCCATCAATCACCCGTGCCAGATTGTATTAGAATGTAATTTACACATTCTAACAATTAATATACAGAGGTGAAGTTGTAATTTACATGTTGTTACAAGTTGTAATAAAGTGGTTAAAATGTTGTATATTATTTTTTTGAAATGTTTTCGTGTGGAACACAAATAACAGCCAAATGACAGCATTTTTTAAAATGGTGGTGCTAGGGTTTAGGAAAAAAAAAACAAAGTAACACACACACACACACACACACACACACACACACACACACACACACACACACCATTGACTTCTTGTTTATGATGATGCACAAGTAGCACTTGACATTGTGAGATGGTGGGCATTTTATGTGGTTGTTGTGTGGTGTATGTAGGTAAGTGTGGTTTCATGTGGTTTTTATGTGGTGTATGCACCGAATGTGGTTTATATGGGTTTATGTGGTTCTTGTGTTATGTCTTAATTATGCTATGTGGTTCTTGTGTTATGTGGTTCTTGTGTTATGTAGTTCTTGTGTTATGTGGTTCTTGTGTTATGTGTTTCTCGTCTTATGTGTTTCTCGTCTTATGTGGTTCTCGTCTTATGTGGTTCTCGTTTTATGTAGTTTTTATAGACAGCCAAACAGCATCAGTAGCATAACAACCAACTGCAAGAATAATATCGAATATGACGTCACCATATACCACCCAATTATGCAACTGTTCCACTTACACACCCCACAAAACAATACCACATGACGTCATTAAATCGTGATTAATAAAATTCATGACGTCATATACCACAATAACATGGCTGAGAGGCTTATCATGGCAGCGATACAAAACGTCTTTGTTTTGTTATTGTTATTATTAGCATTGATAATAATATTTTTTTATTTTGAAGATTGCTATTATTTGTTTTTGTTTCACTTTTTATATTGTCGTTCTATATTTTCTACTACAACTCGTATCCATGACAACCGATGCTTGTCAACATCATTATGACGTAATGCAACAGTGTTTTTGATACAATCTTATCGTGAAACGTCTCGATTACGTCATAACACAGTATGTGACGTATAAATAAAGAAGAGGGTAGTCTGAGCTTGATGAGATTAAAAAATCAAAAACGGTTTTGGATGTTTTTATTTAATTTTGAACTTATTTATTAAAAATTAATTTTTTAGTTTTTGAAAACTCGATTTAAAAGAATGAAAGTGCGTTCAATAAAATATTAAGATGATGATTATGTGTTTGCAAATTATGACAACAATAGTAACAAGGTCATCAATTTGAGGAAAACAAAATTATTTGGAATAATAAAACGAATAAAAAAGAAAAAATAATATTAGTTTTGAGATTAAATATGGCGTGTGGTGAAGAGAGATTAATGGAAGTTCCCTTAAACTTATTACTTTTGTGTTTAAATTGATTGGAAAGATATTACGACTAACTTCATTATGATTTTAAAATTATAGATTTTAAAAACGAGAAATTTAATTACGACATAACACGGTTGTGACACCTACAACAACATCGGGACGTGGGTCCGAGTTGTGGTGTTGTCACAACCGTGTAAAAAGGAGGCACAAAAAAAGTGAAAAAATTATTTTTATTATTTTTTAATAAAAAATAATATTTTCCAAAAAAAATGAACAACTGTCTTTTGTTTATCTTCAGGTTTCATTGGTTATCGTTATTATTATTATTATTATTATTGTTATTTTTTCATTATTTATTATTTCTTTTATTATAACTTATTATTGTTGTTGTTTTTATTATCAATTTTTATTGTTGTTGTTATTATAGTGCAACAAAGCGAAGACCACTTAACCATGAGATAACGTATAAAATCCCCCAACATACATCAGCAAAACACAACAACATCAAATCCTCCAACACACACAACATCAAATCCTCCAACACACACAACATCACAACATCAAAAACTGAATTAAATGAATTAACTCAAGATATTCATCTAATTAAAAAATAGCCATGATTATGATGATGATGATGATGATGATGATGATGATGATGATGATGATGATGATGATGATGATGATGATGATGATGATGATGATGATGATGATGATGATGATGATGATGATGATGATGATGATGATGATGATGATGATGATGATGATGATGATGATGATGATGATGATGATGATGATGATGATGATGATGATGATGATGATGATGATGATGATGATGATGATGATGATGATGATGATGATGATGATGATGATGATGATGATGATGATGATGATGATGATGATGATGATGATGATGATGATGATGATGATGATGATGATGATGATGATGATGATGATGATGATGATGATGATGATGATGATGATGATGATGATGATGATGATGATGATGATGATGATGATGATGATGATGATGATGATGATGATGATGATGATGATGATGATGATGATGATGATGATGATGATGATGATGATGATGATGATGATGATGATGATGATGATGATGATGATGATGATGATGATGATGATGATGATGATGATGATGATGATGATGATGATGATGATGATGATGATGATGATGATGATGATGATGATGATGATGATGATGATGATGATGATGATGATGATGATGATAAAGTTGAAATGTTTTTGTTGTGAGGGGGCGGGCTTAATGGATCCTGATGACTGGTATGAAAGTAACAGAAAATAAATTGTTACAAATATAAGGAATATAATTGGTAGATACGAGAAACATAAGAATAATAATAATAACAACAATAATAAGAACAGAAACATCAACAATAAGAACAACATAAATAACAATAATATCAACAACAACGAAATAATAAAAACAATAAGTAACTAATTAGAATGTTGTGCGTGACTTTATGTTAGGGATGTGAAGCATCAGTAAGTTTGGGTCACCAAGGAGCATGTCAGTTTTGTGTGTGTGTGTGTGTGTGTGTGTGTGTGTGTGTGTGTGTGTGTGTGTGTGTGGGTGCTTGTTTTTTTAGCGTAGTTGTGGATATAATTGATAGGCTGAGGGGAGGGTGCCTGTTCATATCGGTGGTTGCTTCAGTGTCTGCTTGCATCTGGTTGTGTCTGGTTGTGTTAGTTTATGAAATGTGACAAAAAAACTAGAATAAGAAAATTCAAAAAAATTTTCAAAAAATTATAAATAAATTATGAATAAAAACGCCACATGACGTCATAAAACAAATGAAAAAACATTTGAATAAAATGTTTATATAATAATAAGAAACATCAATAAATAAACAAAAGCAATAAAAATAAATGAAAATAACAAAACCCCAGCCAATCAGCATCGACCTCGAGCACCACATGGCCACTGCTCTGGTATGTCGTGTTGTTTATTACAATGTTTTGTTTTACTTTGTGACGTCAGTTTTATGTATTTATTTTCACATTATATTCAAGCTTAAAATTATGAATATAATTATATGCAATTATAAGCACGTTCACCAACTGGAAGCATGAAAACGAAAACGTGAAATATTTTGTTAAAGGAGGACTAAAAACCTTGGAGCTTTTGACTCATCACCATGCGGATTTGATATCTTGTCTAAGTTCAGATGGATGGATGGCTGAATGTATGGGTGGGTAAATGGATGGATGAATGGGTAAGAATAGATAAATGAGTGGATGGATAGATGGGTGAATGGATGGATGGGTGCATGGATAGATGGGTGCATGGAGGGGTAGATAGATGGATGGATGGGTGGATGGATGGCTGGGTGGAAAAATATATGGATGGGTAGATGGATGAATGGATGGATGGGGGGTTAGATGGATGGATGGGTGGATGAATGGATGAAAGAATATATGGATGGATGGATGGATGGGTAATGATGAATGGATGGATAGATGGATGGATGGATGGATGGATAGATGGATGGATGGATGGATGGGTAATGATGGATGGATGGATGGATGGATAGATGGATGGATGGATGGATAGATGGATGGATGGATGGGTAATGATGGATGGATGGGTGGATGGTGATTATGAGTTTTTGATGGATTTATTGCAGAGGTTGAACCTGGTAATGGAAGATGTGAGAAGAAAAAAGATAAATGTTGGAAGGGGTGGGTGAATGGATGGATGAGTGGATGGATGTATGAATGGGTTGATGGATGAGTGGATGGATGGACAGATGGATAGATGGATGAGTGGATGAATGGATGATAGGTGAATGATAGATGAGTGTATTGATAGATGGATGGATGGATGGTGAGAAAAAAATGAAGAAATGAAATAAGGAAAAAGAAAAACAAGACAAGAAGATGCATAAAATATAACTGAACAAAACTCTTCGAAAAAATCTTTTAACTTCGAGAAACATAAGAACTGAGAGGCATGAATAAAACTCGCTTCGACACCGCTTGAACTTTGAAGATTTATTGAGAGGCGTGGAATGCCCAAACTTTTGTGACGTCAACAACAACAACAACAACTCTGAAGCCATATTTCAGCATTGGTCTTTATAACCACCACTTGCACCCTCAATGATTGTTCTCATTATCATCCATACCCTCCAGAGACCAGACCTCGGAGGTCCCTAAGATGCCACTCTCACCACGCCAACATTCTATGTTGTAACCCTTGACTGTGGCTCTCATGAGTTTCAACAGTTTTTTTATTATTATCCCTGTTATTAATGTTATTTCTATTATTATTATTATTATTATTATTAATATTTAAACTTCCAGGGATTAGGAAAGCAGACGAACTAAGGAAACGTCCCAAGAACTAATAACCCCTCATTATCGCCCACTGTCGCCATGGCAACCATCCGTTATAATGCCGTTGCACAGAGTTGTTTTTTTATTCTGTTATTTTTTTATATTCTTATTCTGTCAATATTAATTTATTTTGTCATAATTTTTAAAATTTTACTTTTAATTTTGATTAATTTTTTGATGATGCGATCAATTTTGATATTTATTTCATTGCCAATTATTTCTAATATGAATATTACCATCATTACTTTTGAAAAAGAGCAGTGAATGAGAATAAGTCCTACCGGTACAGTTGACACCTGTACGCATGGTCATCCTCAACATTTGATTGGAGAAACTGTCAAGATTATAATATCCAGCTTGAGAAGGTCCAATGACAACTTGACTATGTGTCACGTGCCTCATAACCCTCATGTCGTGGTGGGATGGTGGCCTTCCTCATGAGGTTGCTTTCATGGGCAGGTGACTGTTGCACTTTGTTTGGATCACATCATTTTGATGCATTTGGATGAAAAACATGGCGGCTAATATTTCCAGTGTTATATTAATTCTGTCAACTTAGCACTTTAGCGTTCAAGCCTGCAAGCTGGTGGGACTGCTATCTTTTCAGAGTATCAAGCTGAGAACCCCTTTCTGCCTTCCAGTAACTTTTTGAACATTATTTTTTAAAAGATTTTTTGGGAGAACCCATCTGGCTGTTTTATCAGTCTGCTTTTATCAGACTAGGTTTTTAGAACACGTTCTTTGTAGAAAAAGCATTAGACCCTTTTCTCTACCCAACCCATCCATATAACTATACCACACCACACCACACCCTATCACATAAACAACAAACCATCTGATACATCAAACGACACAGACACCCTTCAAAACAAATGTAACGGGAGAGATTAATAGGACTTGACGAAAACTTGCACCAGCTTTGTTTTTCTTCTCTTCCAATTTAACTATAATTTTATAAATTATAATTTTATAAATTATAGTTATTTGTCATACAAAATATTATTTTTTTTATCGTTATTGCCATCATTGAAATAATTTTTTCTATCATTAATATGATGAGAAAGGTGATGATGATGATGATGATTATTATTATTATTAGAAGGAGCATCTATCAGGGAACCCATTCACAGCACATTCCATCATCGCCATCGATCCATCTCTCTCTTTCAATTTTGATTTATCATTCTTTTGTTTCAGTCATTTATTATCACATTCATCATAAATATTTATAATTATGGTTTGATTTTTTGATTTACTGCTACTTTTATTATCATTATTATCATCATATAATATCCTCACCACTCCCTCCATGCCAGCACCCATCATTTCCCTCGAGAACAACCTTATCTAACCATGATCAATCGCTTCATAATTATTATTACAATAATAATAATAATAATAAAAAATAATAATTATTATTATAAGAAATAATAACAATTTAAATATAGAACTAATAAAAAGAAATTGTGTTTAAGAGTAAAAGGTGCTAAATGCTGGAATCAATTACCAGATAATCTTAAATCCATAAATCATTAAAATTATTCAAAAATTATTGTGAAAAAATATATTCTAAACAGCTCCAAGTTATAAATCTAGTCTGTTATTACCTTATTTTCTATTTCATTCGATTTGAATTCTTTTTGTTTTGTTTTTTTTATGCCACTTCATTTAAGGTCCATCATTATACCCTTGAAAGGCATGTTTTATTAATTTGATTTGTTTCCATTTAAGCCATTTTCTTTTATTCTTATAAGTTGTTTTAATTAGTTTTGCTATTCATTTCACTTCAACTTTTTGAGTTTCATGTAGTTGCTTATATCAATAAAAGAATAATAATAATAGACTTTAATGATAGAATAATAATAAATAAAAGATGATGGATGGGGAGGCTTTCACATTGGAACAATGCTGAACCAAATGAGAATAACAAAAAAAATAAGAAAAACAATATAAATAATAACAAAAACAATTGTTATTATTAATAAAATAATTATTATCGTTATCATCAACATCAACAAACTGACACACTCTTACCTCAGCTCCACCATCTTCTGGGGCTTTACTTCTTTCCATTATATTTTTTTCTGGTGCTCACTATCGAAATTATTTTATTTAGTTATTATTAAATTCATTTCCAAAACCACGTGGCCAAGACGGTTCTTCAAGCTGATTATTTCAGCTCTTCCAGCGACTGTCTTGATCATTTGCACTGGTTACCTGTCTCCTAAAGATGCAAGTTTAAATTACTTTGGCTCATTGCATGAACTCTCAAGCTTGAACAACCTGCTTATCTTCTTGATCTTTTGTCAATCAGACACACACGTCAACCACTCAGATCCTTGCACTCTGGTCTCCAACTTCATCAACCTGTTTCTTCAGGCTTGTTTACTAGTCGCTCTTTTTCTCACCAGGCTCCACGTCTGTGGAATTCACTTCCTTCTAACTTGCGCTCATCACCTTCTTTCATGAACTTTCGCAAAATTTTGAAAACTCACTTATACCATAAACATCTCCAGTCATAATCTCTTACAAACCTTGAGTGCCTCTGAAGCAATCTTGAATTGATAACTGTGCGCTATAAAAATCTTAATAATAATAATTTCCAACAAATCCAACTTTGTCACAAACCCCCAGTACATTGTTCTCTCCATTATTCATTTTTTATCATTATTGGTTTTATTCGTATTATTAGTGACATCATCATCAACTTTATTGATATCGTTAATTCATTTGCTAATGTCCAACACATGCTAGCATGCAAACGCACGCAGAACGATGACGTAGTCCTATCTTTGTTTACCATTCTTGGTTTTGTCTCATTTGTTTTGTTATTGTATTAGTTACGTCATCATCACAAATGTTTTTCAGGGATGTTCCTATTTTTATTTTTTGTTTATCTTTTTATTTTTCATTATTTCATGAAGGACACACCAAGACTACAGAGAAAAAAGTTTATTTGTTCACATGCACGCTCCATCAATAATAAGGCCTCAAAACTATGTAACAATCATAATAAAGGTAACAATAATAATAACAAAGTTAAAAAACGTCAATAATAATAATAATAATAATGGCGACAATAGCACAGATGAAGAAAAACTTAAAAGATGTCAAATGTTGATTCTAACGGTCGTAACGATGCTAATAATAATAACAATGATAACAATAAATAATAATAGTTATTATTAATAAATAAATAAATAATTATGATTATAAATTATAAAAATAAAAATAACTCCGAGAAGGATGAAGCGATAAGGAGGATGGAAGAGGCATGAAACACTGAAGGAAGCATGGACGAATGAGTGAGGGAACGAGTGATGTCAGAATTATCAAAATTAAGGTGAGAGTAAAATTATGAAATATTATGACATTAAAATTATGAATTGAAATGGATTTGAAATGATGAGACGTGATAATTGATAGAATGGAACTATGATGAAGGAGAAATAAATAATAAAAAAGTGAAACAAGTTTCGAATAAAATGAAACGCCAAATAATGAAGTTTCAAGAAAGTGCAAGGGCAGACGCATTCAAGAAATGTACAATAGTTTGAATCAAAAGATGGAGAAAATAATTGGAGCCAAAAAGAATTTGAAAACAACTCTGTAAAATAATTTAGAATTTGTAAAGCATTTGTGAAACTCAAAATAGTTGACTCCATAAAATAATTTTCTAAAATAATTCACTTCATAAAATAATTTTCTAAAATAATTCATTCTCAAGGTAAAATTCATCGAAAATAATTTATTATAATTCATTTGAAAAATTCCTTATAATTCACAAATAAAGGATCGAACGACGAAGACTGGTGTATCAGAGGGGTGGGGGAAGGGGGGCTTGAAGAGGTCACCAATGTTGTCCCTGAAGCAACATCATTCCACCCATCACGTGGTTCCTCTCCCCCTCCCCCCATCAAACACCCAACAAAATGACAAATAAATATGAACGAGAATAATGATGTCAATCAAATGTACAAGATCATTATGACGTCATTAAAAAAATATGATGATGTCATTGACGGAGGTGATTATGATATTTATCAAATCGATATAGTCTTTGATGATGATGAGGATGAAGGTAGTGATGATGATGATGTTGAAGGTAGTACTGAGAACAGTATCAGTGGGAGGAGTGTTGAGAGGTGACCACTGATAAGACCTGGGTGTGTAATGTTTCAATTCTTCAAGTGAAGGGGAATCCACAAATTAATGTAGAATTAATAAATCAAAATCAAAATTATTAATTTGATTGGATAATAATAATGAAATAATGGCATTTATCATCATCATCATCATCACTACCTTCATCATCATTATCATCACTACCTTCATCATCATCATTCTCATCAAACACACACACAAATGAAGCAAGAGAATCGATATAAATCTCAAAGGCGGGAGATCAAAATGTGGTAATGGAGCGTTATATGAAGGAGATGTGTGTTTGGGAGGTGAGGTTTGTTGCTGTTTTATTGTTGTTTTATTTCTTTGTTGTTGTCATTAGTTTCAATTTTATTGTTGTTATTATTGTGATGTATATTGCTATTTTGATATCATTATCGTTATAAATATTATTCTTATTATTTAAATCAAGCTTATTTCTATTGTTATGCTTATTGTTATTATTACTATTGTTATTATTATTATTGTTGTTATTATTATTACTATCGTTATTATTATTATTATTATTATTATTATTATTATGTTCCTACATCTCGTGGCACTTGAGAGGTGCAGTGTTTATGCAATGTTGAGTGGAGATGCACGAGGGAGAATTAATAATAATGATAATAATAATAATAATAACAGCAATAATAAAAATAACAATAATAATGATGATGAAACAAAATAAAGATGGAAATAATGAAACAATAAGACAAAGTTGCATTCATCAGCAATGATATGATGATGAATAAAAGTGAAGACAGGTGAGATTTAAAGAGGCGGTGATTATGGAGTTGTGAGGAGAGGGGAGATGAGGCAGTAATGAAAAGAGCAGATCCTCGTTATGGAGTCTGGCGTGAGAAATCAGACGTTCTTGTGAACTGCTTTAACAAATAATTTTACAGACAAAGGTGTACACATACATGTACAGGGATGTTTAAAGAAACATTTGAAAACACACACACACACACACACACACACACACACACACACACCCACACACAGGGCCCCTTGAAAGGATAAACAGAGATTGTTATAAGCAGAAGGAGGCCGTAGTGCAGTGGTGATAAGTGGCTGATATGTGGTAAGACCTTGTACTATTTGCAAGATGATGAAGTTGATGCTTTGTGCAGTCGAGGTGGTTCGAGTTTTGTAATGTATTTGAAGTTTTGTATTGTATTCACAATACCGTATTGTATTTAGAAATCAGCATTGCATAGGACACATGAGCCATTGTATTGAACACATCGATAAACAGTTGTGCATTGTATGCAAGCAAGGATGCATGACGTCAGTGAGGATGCTAGTTGTGTGATGAGTAGTGGTAAACATACAACATATATTATTGGCAGATTATTAGCAGAAGTGACCCATGTTAATTGTGCCATATCGTGTTTCATTTGTTGAGATGTCCATGCATCCTCCCATGAAGAATGAGGAGAATGGTCAAAAGAGTGGTGAAGAGGGTGGTGAGAAGGGTGGTGAAGAGAGTGGTGAGAAGGGTGGTGAAAAGAGTGGTGAGGAGGGTGGTGAAGAGGATGGTGAAGAGAGTAGTGAGAAGAGTGGTGAAGAGGGTGGTGAGGAGGGTGGTGAAGAGAGTGGTGAGGAGGGTGGACTGAGTTGAATGTACGGCAGTGTAATATCAACATAAGATAGAAGTGTGTGCACAAGATTATGAGAAAATAAATAAAAACACACACACACACACACACACACACACACACACACACACACACACACACACACACACAAGAAGAGTAACGGAATATGCTGAAATAGATGGATGTGGAAAGGTCAATCTAATGACCTCACGTGATTGGCCATCGTATGGTGAGTTCATCGTCAAGACATTCATCTTGCGCTCAACTCATTTGTGTAATTATTCAATTATAAAGTAATATATTTACAAATAGTTTACATTTTAATTATAGGTCAAATCCGCACCAAGATTTTAAAATGAAATAGCGCTTATTTGCATGGATGTAAAAGATTATTTGAGAGATTGGGTAGATACAATAATTGGTGGCAACATACGAAGAGATGGTTCAATATGATGAATACATGAGCCATGAGAAATACAAAAGGTATACCACCAATGATACAAGATATTATATCTTGGGTGATACAATGAAACACATAATACCCTGGGTGATAAAATAGGAACACACACAGATCCCAACGGTAAATACAGAGATGAAGGATACAATTAGAAGGATACAATTAAAGACAGGTTGTACTGGAGGGCAGTATGACACAAGGTTGTGACGTAAGCACTCCTAATATAGAACGTTACGTAAGTAACTATTTCCACACTCTTGCGTCAGATTGAGTTTGTTTTTAAAATAAATATGTCATAGAGTTTGAAGTGGTTTGGAGGTGTTGGGTGGTTGAAGTGGGTTGGAGGTGTTGGGTGGTTGAGTGGTACAAGGTGGTTTGTTAAAGATTGGGAGTTTAGGGGCCTGATGAGTGGTTTGAAGGGCAGATTATATCCTGTATTTGTAGGTTGATACTGCATGGGAAATGAGAGACCATTAAATATAAATTGAAAGAAATATGGTATTCAAATATTGAACCTAAACAAAGTGATAAAAATAAGTAATGAATCTGATGAAAGTAAACAGAAAATGAAGAGTGTGCCAGAAATAACATGGGATCAAGTAGAATGCTATTTTTCAATCTTGAGAGGTTGGTGTGGTGTGGTATGAGGTGGTTTGGTGGTGGTATGAGATAGTTTGGTGGTGGTGTGAGGTGGTTAGGTGGTGGTGTGTTGTTGGCATGGGGTGCCAAGTGGTGTGGTTGTGATGCTGAAGACAGGTAGATCATTTTTTGGTGAAAACTGGAAAGTACTATAAACGTGTGTATTTCTCATAAAAAATTATTTTAAAATTATGAATAAAAAATAAAAAAAAAGAAATAAATCAAAAGGAAAAATGAAGAATGCACTAGGGAGACCGAAATTGCAGAAGATTGACCATGTTAACTACATCCTCTCATGCCATTCTAATAACAAAGATAAAAATTGCGAGCATAATAAAAATAAGAAAATATGGATAATGAAAATATATATATCGGGAAAACATTTGTATAAACAGAAACAAAGAGAGACGACACGAATTAAACTGTGCACTTGTGATGATGATGATATTGGAGTAATGATGATGATATTGGAGTAATGATGATGATGATGATGATATCTGATAATGATATACAAGTAATTGGAAACAAACTACATCGACTTGCAGACGAACATTTCAACACGTCCTAATATCGTCAGGCTGAAGAGCATGATAACAACAATAATAATAATAACAAGAATTATTATATTTTTATTGTTATTATTTGTAATATTGGTATACTATCAGCAGATAATATTATTTATATCATGCTAACGTTTTATGATGTGGAAAATTAAAGCTTTTATTTTAAATAAATGTATGAATGCTCAATTGGTGTTTCCAAAGTTTAGTCAAATATTGATGAAGACGATAACGATATGAGTGATAACAAAAAAATAATAATAGCATGAATAAATAACAATGATAAAAAAGAATAAAAATAATAATATTATAATAATAACAACCGCAGAGCTACCACAAGCCTCTCCCAGCGTTGAGAGCACATCATTGGAGAATCTGCATCAAACAGATGTTATAAACCAATCACTTGGCACTTTGCCAACTCGCCAGTTTTATCAACTATGTATCGCCTGATGAGATTCAAAATCACCTCATACCACTCCAAAGCACCTTGACTGCATCTCCATGGCTTGTTGACATCACTTGCAACCCTCACTGATGTCTTTCCAATATTCTTTTATTGCAGACCATTCCGTAAGTACCTCGCATCCACATGTGTCCAACACCAGTCTCATATGCCACTGATATCATACTCCGTTATCCATACAACTTCAGTCTCACTACTACTACTACTACTACTACTACTAATAATAATAATAATACTACTACAACTAATAATAATACTACTACTACTAATACTGAAATAATAATACCAAAATGAGATGAAACAAATTATGAGCAATAATAATAAACAATAACGATAAGACAGAGTGGAAGGCAAATATAATGGTGAGAAGATCAAAGGAGTCGAATGATGATGATCACGGAAGCATGACGAGATGAAAGAGATGGTCGCTCATGCGGAACGAGATTAATAAGTGGGGGAAAATCAATAATGATAATAATAATAAAATGATGATGATAATGATGATGATTGCGCAATATTGGCTATAATCTAGGATGGTATTGGAAATCTCAAAATTGAACAATGAGTGAGGTAAACTGATAATTGTTTGAAGGAAAAGAAATGAGATGGATAATAGTTATGACAACAAATTAGAAATAATATTAGTGCCAATAATAATGCTCGTATGTCTAGCGGAGCAAACTTTGTAAGACAAACAACAAGGACACATATACGAACCAAGCCCACTGAGTGCTTGCCCTGGTCGCTGAAGAACTTTCGATTCTACAACCGAAGCAATTATTATGGCTCATGAGAATAAAAAGAAAAATAATTAAATGATAAAAATAAATATTAAAAGAACAACGAAAATAACTATGATAATAAGTACTAAGGCAAATGCAGCGCTAAGCTGATATTGGAATTCATAGCAATAAAAATTAAGAAAAATAATGATAATGACAATAATTTTAACAAAAGAAATAATAGAAATAATAATAATAATAACAACAACAATAATAATAATAATAATAACAAAAGAAATAATAGAAATAATAATAATGCTACTTTAGTTATGACGGCTGTGAGGCGACTATTGAAGATAGTTCTGTTAAGCTCTTTGTTGTTAATGATGATGATGATGATGATGGTGGTGATGATGAGGGTGATGACGACGAAGAACATAAACAGAGTAGTAAATACAAACTACGGAATAATAAAAATAACAACTTTTATAACAACGATGGGAAAAAAATTTAAAAGACACCGAAACAAAACTAGTAACATAAATAACAAAAAAAACAACAATCTCATTAAAAAACAACATAAATAAAAGATGATGAAGAGCGATAATACGGAAATGGATGAGAGCAAATATCACTGTGGTCAACTGTGCATCACCATTTTAACCGGCTTTTAGCTTCTTTATTTCCATCCAATCTTCATTTTAATGCTTTTTCATTTTATATATTTGCGAGCTTCTCATTTGATTGTTTGTACTAATACTTCGATCTCTATTATTTATATAAATAATTTATATGAATTTTATAAATAATATTAATAATATAAACATTTTACTTAACAAATATGAAAATAAAAAATAAATTAATAATTATAAATATGATAACACAAACAAGCGACCTTCGTCACTTCCAACTAGCACACACACACACACACACACACACACACACACACACACACACACACACACACACACACACACACACAAACACACACCAAACTCAAGTGGGTGCGTTCAAACAACCTCTGTGACGTCACACGTGCAATAAGTAACATTATATGCTTGAGCTCAATGGACCTGTGTCTTTTATCAGCTAGTTATCCTTCCAGCTGTCTGTGTCTATTTATCTATCTATCTATCCATCCATCCATCTATCTATCTATTTATCCATCTATATATCTATCTATCTATCTATCTATCTATCTATCTATCTATCTATCTATCTATCTATCTATCTATCTATCTATCTATCTATCTATCTATCTATCCATCTATTCACCTATCGAACCATCAAGCTATCCATCCGCATACTCATCACATCTCTACAAACTCACCACCACAATAAATCTCCACCCATCCTACACCTAACCACTCCCTTCTCCTCATAATTCCCCCCAAATAAAACACCCACTCACCCGTTCATCCACCAACCAAACCTGATGAAATTATCGATAATTCACAGACGATAATATCTTTTGGAGGTATATAATCACTTCTTATTCAATGAAGATCGATGCGTGTGATGTTGCCATGCGGGGTGGTTGATTTATTGCCTTTTAAAAGTTCGCCATTTGCGCGTTAAAAGCATTTGAAAGTCAAGTGTTTGAAAGTTAACTTAGGAAATATTAAAAGTTATCTAAGGCATCTATAAGTAAACTTAAACACATTTTTATGGTAACTTGAAAAAGTTTAAAAGTTGAGTTAGATTATTTAAAAGTTAATTTAGGATAATAAACGAGAGCATAAAACTACCACCCTCGATGAAAAAGTGATTAGAATTGATTTGTAAACAGATGCGCATCCTTTGATGTCAACCAATAAAAAGCCTCCGTTATTGATTAAGCTGCGTGTGTGTGTGTGTGTGTGTGTGTGTGAGTGGGTGCATGTTCTAGAGAATATCTGTAGGTGTGTTCTTATGCAGTTATACTTGGAAACATGCCTATATTTGTGTATCACCGCTCACCCATGATCACTCAAGCGTGAAGAAGCACTGAAAGGGAATGTTGTTCTCTGGAATTAATCTTCAATGCAAACATCTATCCTTGAGAAACTTTCTCACTAATGTGTGTGTGTGTGTGTGTGTGTGTGTGTGTGTGTGTGTATGTGTGTGTGTGTCTTCCACCCCGCATTCCTCACACCTCTAAACTTGCCACACCTCATGAGGTATTTTGGGCTCTCATGCATCCAAGTTTAAACTGTTCGATATTACTTACACTGCTCGTATCTCAAGTTTTGTGGCAGATGTGGTATGCCCTTCTAAGCGATGCAGACGAGAGTTTGATGTCTAGCAAGACTACATTTACCACCATTTTATGGATTTAATTAATAATTAATAGATTTAATCTCTAATTTATACAAATTAATCATGGCATACTCATGTATCAGTCGTTATCGCTCGAGTGTTGCGCATCAAAGTGGTTATCAAATGAGAAATGCGATTAACTTGGATTAAATCATCTGTGTTTCATGACTTATTCAGCAATAAATATTTAATACAAATTAATATCTAAATATAATATAAAATAATAATTTAAATAATTCTTCATTAAGCAAGCAAACTCTCAAACCATCACCCCCATAAGATAAGCTGCACCGACCACATACATCTACACAAACACTCCATCAAATGACTGGCAACATCAGACTGACCATCAAACATCGCAAGATTAATTTCACTTTTCCATTAGAAAGCCATTTAAAAGGAAACAAATGTTGCTTCAGTGATGCTGTGGTAATTAAGGGTTGGAAGTGGTGGTGAATGATGATGGTGGAGGTGATGAGGGTGAGGGTGGTAGTGGATGATGGGGGTAATGATGCTGAGGGTGATGAGAATGGTAATAATGAAAATGATGATAATTTCATGATGTTGATGAAGATGGTCTTATGGTGGCATAAAGAATGTCTCAGAATCAGAGAAAGGTCAGAGGTCAACATGTTAACAGGGAAGTGTATCCATCTTCACCGACGTTACCATGTGAGAAGCGCCTTTCAACACTGGAGTTTAAACGTTGTTGCAGTTGAGGTAAACATTTTGAACAAAGACGATTCATTAAAATAAACAAAAGAATTTGAAATGTGATGAAGATCATTCAATGCCTGATAAGAATATGTGGTTATCACCCAATTCATGTGTGTATGTGTGTGTGTGTTGTATGATTGGAGACTAGCATTAAGTTTTAATGGATATTTATGTGCTTATAGATAAGTTTAATGACAACTATAATAATGAGTTTGATGGTGATATTATAACATTTGTTATATTGCTTTAATGATGATGTTAGCATGGATGGTAGTGATGATGATGATGAGAGTGGTGATATAAACATTGATGATGAATTATTGGCGATGGTGATGTAGAAATAAATCTCCAAACTATAAAAAGTAAACTTCCACAAAAATCAATTAGAACTGCACCACTCCAAAAAATATTATATGAACTGAAAGAAACATGAAAAATGTGAGGGTCCTTTGATGAGGATAAAGTTGATAGGAGTTAAGTGGATTGATTCTGTTTCTCGGTTCAATGAGAGGAAGAGAGAGAGAGAGAGAGGCAGAGAGTGGAACAATGAAGAGAGAGGAGATAAATGAATGAGATGGAAGCAACTCAATACGACATGAAAGGAATATGATTGTGTTAGTAATGGGAACATTTACAATAATAATAATAATTATTATTATAAATTTATATAATTATATTATATATGATTATTATTATTTTAAATAAATATAATTACAACAGATATGCTTATTGTAGATACAACCCAAATGTTGATGATACAACAAGATACATCAACCACCCTCTGCCCTCAAACAATAGAAACCTGATCTTTTCAACTTATTTATTTATCCTCCTTCAAGCCATCTTCCCCCATCATCTCATGCACCTTCCCACACGTCTGATGTTGCCAGTCATAACATTTCAAATGTAATATAATCCATCGCATCTTTTGTAATCCATGTATTTCATTCCATTTCTCATATTCCATCTCTTGTATTCCATGCATTCATTGTTCGTGTGTGTGTGTGTGTGTGTGTGTGTGTGTGTGTGTGTGTATGTGATAATGGCAGCTTATGTATGTGAAGTTCCCATGCCCTCTGTCGTAACCTCACGTCCTTTCATCTTTCATCTTCTTTCATCATCATCATCATACTTATCATTATCACCATCATCATTTTCTTCTTCTTTTATATTTTCTATCATCATCCTTTTCCTTCTCCTCCTCTTCACCATCCCCTCACAAAGATGGATTTTTGCACCAAGTACTGCCTACAAGTACACAAGACAGCACAACATGGAGGCAGATAAGAACACTCTCGTTTGGCAGTATCTTAAGTACGGTGGTCGTAAAAGCCATAAAAGTGCCTTTATTATCGTTCAAGGGGAGATAATAAAGGGCTTGAAGCCACCAAAGATCATTAAAGCTTTTCAAATAAATAACTATTGAGACTTTCGTAATGAAGTTGTGCTGTTATTCGTCTGCTTTTCAAAATGGCGGTTTTATTGCTTCGTGTAATGTGGATTGTTGTTATGATCGCAAGGTCTTTAATGGGTAGTTCTAGAGGCATTTGAATGGATGCTTCAAAGCAGCTTCAAGAGATTAAAACAGCAACAACAATAATATTACTACGGCTAATATAAATCAAAGCAAAGTATGAGAAAATAATGAAAAATATTCATTTATTAACAAACTCATGCAAAACTTTCCAGTTCAGACTATCCCTTGATCAACACAAACGATGCCATGGGTGGCAGGAAACCACACACCTTCATGGAGCAGACGTGAGTACTCCAAAAAGCATCGAGCAATGTGCCTATTTCATCTCATTCATCCGCCATTTTGGTTAATTCAAAGACCATTTTTTTGATTCATCGACCATTCCATGTAATCCAACAGACATATTTTTGATTGATCGGCTATTCTCTTTCAACTATCCCATGCCGAAGATCGGCTTGATTGATTTCATTTGTTTTATGTGGTCGAGGAGAAACAGAGCGTGAAAACCGATTATCAGAGCATAAAATAACGATATCAATAAGTAAAAAAGAAAATATTGGTATTGATTGGTGAAATTATAGAACAATGAACCGGTGAATTGAAATAATGATATATAAGCACTTAAAAGGTGCAAGAGATGAATGGTGTTGACAACAAAGTGTAGAAAAATGGGGGGAACAGATGCAACAATGACAACCATGTGAGAAGTGGTGAGAATTTATCGCTATCAACATCAACAACTAATGATGATGGCGGCATGTGGCTATCGGGAAGATCAATTTGAGACCTTTTCGATATTAAAGCTAATCTCATCGAGGAGAAATTATAAAATCTTTGTTATACTGAACTATCTATTTAGTTTCAACCTCTAGGCAGACTGCTGTCAACCCCAGTTACTGGGACATGTACTGCAGTCTAATCTAATTAGATTAATTAGCATATCAATAGTGGGGGTTGTGATGGGTAGTGATGAAGGTATGGAATGGTGGATGATGAAGAGGGTATGGAATGGTGGGTGGTGATGAGGGTATGGAATGATGGATGGTGAAGAGGGTATGGAAAAATGGATGATGATGAGGGTATGGAATGGTGAGTGGTGAAAAGGGTATGGAATGGTGGGTGAAAATGGAGTAGAACATCTTGACACAATTGTGAAACAAAAAGTAGTTATTTATAGAACATCAATTTGAGGAATTCATACATTTATTGAAAAATAAGCTATATTTATCGGTAGGTATGGCCTCCCCGTGAAAGATTAGCATAACACAAAGTATCCCTCAAACAAACTACACTTAGTAATGTAAGACTCCCTTGGTGTTTTGTAGTGTGCTTATGCATCTATAAAACATATCCTATCGTGCCCTACTTATCACAAGGTGATATCGAGAGAGGCAGGTGGCGGCGGGGAGTGTAGGAAGTTGAAATCGATTGATCAGCGAGAAATGATATATTGACGACCGGATATGAAAAATAAGATATGTCTACTATAACAGTATTATTGTTTTTATTATTATAATTCTTTAAATTATTTTTGTTATTATATATATTCTTCACTTGTTTTCATCGTCAAGACCCACACATGCAACCAAAAGAAACCAGACAAACACACAAACACAGAGACATCACTGACCTCATTTGAAGCATAGAAGAGGGGTGGCAATCCGATGGTGCGGTGAGATGTGGTGTGATGGTTGATGGTGGTGAGAAGGTGGTAGGTGGTGAGGTGTGAGATGGTGGGACGAGAGTGTGGTGGAGAATGAAGACTTGATGTTGGTGCTGAAAGATGAACTCTTTGTCGTCTTGTAGAAGTCTGTGTGGGTGGTTTGGTTATGTTCAGGTGCCCTCAAGGTGCAGTGTGTGGTTATATCTCAAAATTAATATTCCCGTCTCACAACATTTTAATCTTCAAACCACAATCTCAACTTGTCTCCACAACATTTTAATCTTCAAACAATAATCTCAACTTGTCCTCACAACCAAAAATTGTTTCAACTTTGTAATATTTTTAATGTGCAAATTGTATTTGATGATGATAATGATGATGTTAAAAACAATGAAACTCATAATAATAATAATAATAATAACAATAATCATGAAAACAAAACTAATGAACTAATAAAAAAATAAAAGACAGTAAGGGATGGGATGAGGTGGTAATGAGAGTCAAGAGAAGCCATGATGAACGTGGAGAGACCAATTGATTCAGTTCACCTTGTGACCTCACCTACATACGACTTGATGAGGGCAACATTTGAAACTAATATATTCAAGGTGTGATAACTAACCGTTTGTGTGGCCTCAATTGAAAAGTTTTGACCCAATAATTTATTAAATTATCAACTATTTATAACAAAGTTATGAAGATTGATATGCACTGTGATGAGTCATATACATGTTGATAATGATCAATTAATAACTATAATTATCATCCATAATTATATAAATAAATATTGATATGTTACCAAATGTTCCGACTTTTTCTTAAACCACGAATTTGCAACTACCATATTGTTTGCAACAGAAAATTCCAAGACCCTAGTTTTTTAGCGGCAAAATGTCCTTCCTTGCACCAACTTGAACACTCATGGCAGTCCAAAACCTCCACCGTTCCCTACTAACTTGGGCTACATGCCTCACCGTTGGTACCCTAGTGAGAGTACTCTTCCGCTGAACAACTGCTTTGCACCATGGAAGTCAAGATATGTAGACACCAGCTGCAGAAGCTACTGTCACCCAGGTTGTGACAGAAAAAACAACTGCTTGCCGTAGACTATTCACAGACGCAGAGACAGAAGTTTTCACCATTGCCCCATGTTAGCCGAGTCGCAACCTTTTACTGCCAGTGTCAAACCTGTCCGCCTTGGGAGGCCCTACCAGGAACACGAGTTCCCAACAGCAAGCTTTGACACGAACCCGTTATCATTACCCACCGCGAGGAGGTCAGGGTTGGACTTGAGGTAATAAACCAATAAACAACAATAATAATAATAATAAAAAAAACCAATCGATAAAAGCACTGACAGATATGTCGATAATGATGCCATCCACAGCGGGAGTCCCAAAGCAAGCATACGTAAGAAGTTACACTAATAATAATAATAATAATAATAATAATAATAATAATAATAATAATAATAATAATAATAATAATAATAATAATAATAATAATAATAATAATAATAATAAGAAAGGTTAATTGAAAAGCACAGTTGAGGTACGCAACATTGCGGAATGTCGAGATGGTGTGACTTGTGATCGCTATCATTATCAGCACTAACAATAACAATAATAATAATAATAATAATAATAATAATAATAACAATAATAATAATAATAATAATAGCCATAATATGAAAAAATAATAAAAAGTTCCACAAGCACTACAAATATTTTATGACCGCATCATTATGACCACTGTTCATTTTTTTATTCTCCGTACCATTATTTTAATTATTATTATTGTTGTTGTTATTGCGATAGATTGGAACTGCATGAAGCTGCAAACTGAAGAAAACAGGTCGATCGATTTGTGAATACCTATGCCTATGAATATCGAGGTGGTGATGATGATGATCCCCATTATTATGACTTTATCATGTTTTATATTGTGAACTATATTTATAATAATATGGATAAAAATAGAATAATATTAATATGAACAATAAAAAGAATAATAATAATAATAAAAATAATATAAAAAATAATATTAGAAATTATATTGAAAATAAAAAGGATAATAATATAAGAAATGGATAAATAGGTCATAAGAAGTTGTTAACAATGTTGATGTCACCTTGAACCATGTGTGACTCAATTGCGCGTAATAACAATAACAACAATAATAATAATAATAATGTTTATATCAATACTAATAGCAAAAAATGGTGCATATTTAGAAATAATAATAACACAAACCTATAATGATGGGAATGACTATTAATAGATGATAATAAAGAATAATAATGGAAAGAATAAAAATAATAGTAATGAAGGAAAATGAAGAAGTGATGGATGGGAGTATTGATGAAAATGATCAACAAACATTGATGGGGCATCATGCCATCCACGCAAACAACAACAATAACAACAACAACAAATCAATAACCACAAAAAAAAACAACAAATTAATAACCACAACAACAAAAACATAGAAGACAACATGTGTGGAGTGGTTGAACAACATTGTTGATGATATTCGAACCATTGTCAACAATGTGACAAACAATGAAAAAATTGAGAAATCATAAAAATAATAAAGATGGAGTATAAAAAAAAATGAATGCAACTCTTATGGAAATGTGATGAGTGAGTGTGCCATGAGTGACCTTGAGACATGCACTGGCAAGATTGCCACAGTATGATCAACTTTCAATCACGTGTGTGTGTGTGTGTGTGTGTATGTGTTTTGTTTTTATTGTAATAGTAATAGTGGTGATAGTAGTAAATAGATAGATAAATAGATAAATAGAAAGATAGATAAATAGATAGATAGATAGACAGATAGATAGATAGATAGATATAGATAGATAGATAGACAGAGGCAGAGAGATTAAAATGCCAAGGTAGGACTCGGAGCGAAAAATGTTGTAGTAATTAGAATGCCACTTTTGTTGCATTCCTCGCGTGTTGAGATGGCTTGTTTTGATTGGCTGTTGTAATTGCTAGTCATAATTGCATTGTAAGATTGCAAATATATCATAACTGGAAATATATTATGATTCAAAATATTTCATATTATAAATTATAATATGAAATATTATAATTTATTGTAATTCAGTGCAACACAGGACTGATCTACAAACCGACACATCGACACAGCGGCACATAAGTGATCAATTTGAAAAACTAAACTATAAAATAATTTTAGCTTGTCCAAAAAAAAAATTTTATTTTCACTTTTCACACCAATCCTCTTTATTATTATTATTATTATTCTCACTAAAAAGTAGTAATGTTATTGCTACGTCACACAACATAGTTGTTAACAAGCATCGGCACACGACAACCGCATCACTTATGAACCAGTGCATAAAAATAACCTTAGGGAACAAGGGCGGCATTATGGTGAGAAAACTCACCATCATCACCAACACATGCTCGCAACAACACCATAGATACCACTCTTCTTGTAACATCACCACCACACCATCATTACAACACCGCATCACGCCCTCCTCCTCATCACACACCCACCTCATCATTATACCATCATACTTCCAATATTATACCACCATGCGCCTATGTCACTTGCCTACTCATCAACTATATAATAATAATAATTTGGAATGAAAAAAACTGAAAGAAGGAGAGAAAGGCGGATGGAGATGCCGTGAAGATGTTGCGGTGTGGGCATGAAATATAATAAACCCTTTTAATAATCGTTATAAAATATCGTAAACAACATTAAAATAAATAGAAACAACATTAAAATAACAACAACAATAATAGTAATAATAATAGTGGTAATAATAATAATAATAATGCTAATGCTAATAATAACAACAATAATAATGCAAGGAAGTGGTAAGGAATGTGATGCACAGATGTTTAATCAATGCTCCCCTACTTATCTTTGCTCTTTTCTTTTTGCTTTTTTATATTATTATTATTATTGTTTTTTTTTTGTTATCCTTATTATTTTTTTTTATTTTTAGTGTTTTTTTTATTTGTTTATATATAAATAAAATAAATAAATAAATAAAATTTAATAAACTAATTAAATAAATAAATAATCGAATAATAATCAAAACAACACACACTCAACTGAAACAACAAAACAAAAATATGCACAGAATCAAAACATAAATCCTTCTAAGAAGTTCACTTTAAAAAATGATGTTTGCAGGTTGTGACCTGACCTAGAAAGATAAAAAATATGGCAATTCTTTGAAAAGCGGAGGTGGTGTTGGTAATGATCCTTTAGGAGTATAAAAATCATTTCATTGATTATCATTGCCATGGTGATGATGATGAGAATTATGGTGGTGATGATGGTGATGAGGATGATGGTAATGATGATGATGGAAGTTAAAATCATTATCATTATCACGCATAAACTTATCACCGTTAACATTTATTTATGATGCAATCCACTTTTGGAGCTATATAAGCAGGTATTATGACTACAACATCATTCTCAATCAAATCAAATCAAATCATCAGTCTCAACCAAAAGGTGCATCCAGCTATAACAGTGGCTTTCATGAAAGGATGGTTGGTGGGAGGGCAGAGAAGCAAAAAACAACTACACAAGATCCCACAAACATCCAGTTTTCACTGACCACCCAAGTTATAGCACCCTTCCTTCCTAATCATTTTGATGCAGATCAATTTAGTCTGGTTTGTATCAGCCACATAAATCTGTTATAAAATCTCACCTCAGTCATTTATCATTATATCAACATCAAAATAGTTACATCACATTGACACCACCACATCCACTCCTTATCACACCTCATCGCAACCATCTATATTAACTTCAACATTGTGTGTTACTGCCTCACCATCCCCATTATCACCACACAACATCACGCACGAACATCCTCAGCTCCATTGTGGCACACACAAACTCACAACTTATAGCATCTTTCAATGCTTTGTCACACACACATCAACACCAACATCAACAGCATCATTGTCATCTAAACACACACACACACACACACACACACACACACACACACACACACACACACACACAACAAAACACCAACGTTACAAACCCATACATAAATAAAAAAACAAACCGAACTAAACCATCCCAAACACAAACAAAAATACACACACACACACACACACAGCTTCAGAAACAAAGGCATTGTGTGCATGCTTGGAGGATGCGCCGAGAAGTTGAGGAGGGGAAGTGTATCGTTGCCATCTTCATCGTTATTAGTATTATTATTATATAGTTATTATTAACAAAAAGAGTAGTGATAATGATCCCCAAAATGCAAGAGGTGCATAAAAACAGACACATGTGAACACATATGTACATAAACACATACACAAACATAAAAACATACATACACATAAACACATACATGTGATAAAAACCAATATATTGATTAGTTTGAGAAAAGGATTGTTTGGGCAGGATGGCGGGGTATTTTGGAAGAGGATTGATGATTTTGAAATCACATGAGTTAAATAAGAATGTGGAAATGAGAATGAGTGAGGTGGGTGTGTGGAAGAAAAAGGCATTTTTTATTGTTATTTTTATTTATTATTGATATTTTTAATTATTAAAATTGTTGTTATTTTTTATTTTTATGGTCAACATTTGAAATCTAGGAAAACCCTTGGAAAGAAAAAGGGCTATGAAAAGGGTTTGATTGATTATTGTTCCAAAAAAATGTATAGTCAACAAATGATCTTAAATACTATTATGCAGTTGTGGTTATATTGAGATGGTGGATGGAAAGAAGAGATAAAATACACACAAATATTTGGATAGAGGTTAAACTTACTATGAAAGATGCCACAAGAGGAATTTCTGGATTATGTTCCTATGTGAACATTCCACTTTTATGAGTGGTAAATATTTAATGACGTCATCATACTGTGAATTCCTTACACGAGGAAGTAAAAATGCCAACAAAATATGATAAAATATGGGAAATAATACAAATAACTATAATCTAATGAAAAAGAAATTGATGATGATGAATGAAAAAAATAATTGAAAAAAAACAAAAAAAAAATAATAATAATAATGATAACAATAAAACAAATCCAAACAAAAGGAAGAAATGAGAATGCCTGGCTGAACTTGGTAATTAACTAACTAGGACTAATCTCAACTAGGTGAGCAATTTTGAGAAAGCAAAAAAATAAAAAAATAAACAAAAAATGAAGCAAATAAAAAATGAAAAGTTAATTATTATTCTTATTATGCTCATAAATATGTTTTGTTGGGGAACAATGGAGAATGACAAAGCATTTGGGGCATTTTTAACAGCTTGGCTTCACAAACCTTCTCCACATTTCTACATTTTATTGACATATTTTAAATTCTCAACTATTTTTTATATTAAATATGAAACAGAGAATATTTTCATTAATTTTAGTTGTGACTGAAGTTAACTTACAATGTTCTTGATGAGTCATGCAATCTAGGGTTTACAGTGTTATGATAATTAGTGTAGTTGAGTTGGGTTTGCAGTGAAGAAATTATTTGTGAATATTTTATATTTTAGTATAATAATTATTTATAATTTTAACAACTTTTGAAATTTTTATTTCACAAAATATTGGATATAATTTTTACAAAAAATTTTTTAATTAATAAAACTTGTACAGAAATTCATTTCATTTTTATTTTATATCATTTTCAGTAAAACCACTGTTTAAATGATGTTCTAGATGCAAGTAAGATGAAAATTTTGAAAATATTTTCAAAGCTGAGACCTACAAGTTTGAAATATTTCAAGTCAAAAATCTCAAATATTGACTCCAAATTTAAAATTAAGCTTACTTTAAATAGTCCTAATAAAAAAATCAAAAAAGTAAAAATAAAATCATAAAAAATTTGAATTTCAGATTTACAAAAGACAAACCTTTTAAGACTGTTTGCTTGAACTTCTGCATTTTAATTTTTCCATGTTTGAACTTCTTTTTAAAATTTTCATTCGTTTCTTTAATGGCGTTTTTCTTTTTGTGTTTTTCACGACTAGCATGAACTGAGAGTATTCTATTTGTGACAGATTCTAGGTTATACTTGTTAACTTCAACCCATTCAAAAGCCCCGTTCAACGGAGTCCCCTGCTCAAAATCAAAATTCCATTTTTGACTTTTTTGTTTGATAAGATTTTTTATGTTATCTTCATAATTAAGATGGCTGTGTTTTGGACTTTTTTTGCAAGTATCCTCATCTTCAAAAACCAATCTACGCCTCACTTTTAATCTTCTTTTCGTAAAGTCATCCATTTCTTGTGAATCACAAATAATATTTGAAACAATGTTATCCATCAACAAAATATAAATATTATTCAAAAATGAAACTTTGTCAAAAATTTAAAAACCGTTAGAATTTTTCGTTGGAATCGTAAACTTTGCTTTATACTCCACGTTTCACACATAGACACACATCTACTGTGAAGAAATGACCAATCAAATTTTGCTTTATTATTAAGCCCCGCCTTTTGACCTAAATACTTTGATTATTATTTGTCTAATTTTTAATTAATTCAGAATTTAAAACACTAGCTATGAAAGTTATAAAAAAATAAATAAATTTTTCTTTTATTTAGAAATAAAAAAAGGTTTATGAATGAAAAATCTAAAAATAGATTTATGATCGATAATTTAAAAAAAGGTTGTTAAACTTTGTGGCCTTTACTCGTCTCCTTAAAAAAATATTTTTAAAGTACGAGGCTTCTATAAGAGACATTTTAATAATGAAGTTAATATATATTTTCGATAACTTCAGCTCCATAATGAAAAAAAGTTAAAACAAAGTAGAAGTTTGATAAATTTTTTCTTATCTATACAAGAGGTGAGTTCAAGTTACTGTGGCTCACCGTTAATATTCTATATTTCAATCAGCTGGCTTACTTATAACTAAATAACTTTAAGTGGAATAACAAAGAAATTTACAAAAATTAATCTACTGAAATGGACATTACATTTGAAGCCTGGCGAATAAAATAAAACACAAAAAGTTTATTACTTGTTAGAGAAACTGAAAATGATAAATTTTGTATAGCGGAGAATGACCTTGAATGACCAATTAGAAATTAAGTCGCCATCTTAGTTTCGTTTTTCAGTCACATTTAGTTTTTCTTTTCACAACTAATTTTTAATTAAAAAAAAATTCAATTAATTTATCTCCGATATAATGGGTTTAATTTATTATTGAAATTAAGCGCTACAAAACTAAAAGTTGTCACAATGACGTTGTTCAAACTTGTTTACTTGATAAGGTGAGTTGCACTCACAATAATTTTTCTTTCATTTCTCCACTAAAATTTCTATGGTGTCTGCTTCTTATATGCAAAATTCTTTTTATAAATGGTCATATGTCCACCTTTTCCCATGTCAACCATTTTTGTGTGAAATTTAAATTGAACATTTCCAGAAAGTTTTGGAAGAATGCTTTCGAAGGATTTGTAATAATACCGAACCACCGACGTAATGTCATTCCTGAGTCACTATACCTTCATTTTAATCTCCATCCTCTGGCAAGAAAGTAACTTTGAGTTCTCCTTGTTTATTTTCAGATCAAATTTATAAATTTTGATTAAGCTTTCTGCATCAAAAAGGCTTGCAGGTAGATATATTAAAGTTTAAACAACTGTCCAACTCCGACGTGTCGACCCTTAGAGACTGCTCTGGAAGCCAGTATGAGTTTGTTCATTCAGGCTTTCCCCTAGGACTAAAGGAATTTTGCTGGCTCTCACAAAAGTTGAGTTTACCATATTAATTTCTATTCAATATTTTGAGTTATGTTGAGCATAAATGAATATTTTAAATTTATGGCAGAAACAAATGAAGGTTATAAACCTGGGCCTTTAGTGGCATTTTTGAGAAAAGGACACTTGCTATTTGTAGTTTATATGTTTCCACAAAACAAAGCTTTTCCATTTAAAAAAAACATTATTAGGTTATAACGCGAATTGTGTATGTTATTCATTTGTAAGGTGCACAGTTTGCAAACTAGGCTTGCTGCAGAGGCGCCTGCAAAAGAACTAGGACAGAGTGATGCCGCTATAAAGATGCCTTTTTGAACGTTTGCAAAAGTTTTCAAGGGAAGGGTAAAGACGCAGATTGATTAGAAGAGACTCCACAAAATGAGGGGCGGTTGTGTGTGAAAATGAACAAGCCTGGAAAGAACTAAAGAGATTGTCAAGGCAACGGCAGTGTTAAAGGGTAGGAATTTGCGTATTTTTTTGATCGCATGGAGATGAAAGTTGGAAGCTTGTATAAGTTGAGAGACAAAGTGTGTGAAGTTGAGGCTAGGATCAAGAGTTCCACCTTTTATCTTCAGTTTTAAAGCTACGGAATAAGTAATGCCATCAAAGGTAACTTTGGAGGGAAGATTGAGTTTGGAGAGAAGTATGGGACTGCCATCGAACATAGTGCTGAAGTTTGAAAATGGAGGGTGGCTGGATGGCTGCAAAATGGCTTAAGCTATTCTTTCTCAGAAAAGGAGATATCTGCGCTATTTTGAACAACGTTGAGAAAGTGCCCTGCGAAAATGAAAAAGCAAAAAGTTTGCATATAATTTAAGCAAAGATGCCAGAAAACCACTTCAGCAAGAAAATAGAAATTATATCTGAAGGTGAAGGTTTCTTTGGGAGAGAAGTGATCAGATTAGTGACTTTTTCAATAGTACGGAGTGGCAAAAATGATCTGATCGGCCCCTGTCGGTTGAGGAAGGAAGTTGGTGAAGGTCATCGTTTGGTAATGATTTATGAACAGACGGACTTTTAGTGTTGAAAAATATGTCAAGGTATTTGTATTATTTTCTAAAAAAACAACAAAAATTAAATTTTTTATTGATTAAAAATGAATATTAAAATATTTTATTCAAAAATTCATTAAAAATAACAAATAAATGATAATAAAATGGAAAACTTAAACATAAACCCAGAAATCAAGAATGCATGGAGGTTGTCTTCCACCGGAAACACAAGATCGTCTTGTTATATCACGAGCCCACCACAGGGTGATTAATCAATAATAACCCTTTGTCAAGTTTATTTACTTCATAGAATAAGTTTTTGAAAATAAGTCTGATAAGAAAACCTGAAGGAGAAAGACTGTTGGAATTTGCTGTTGTTGGTAACTCCTGGTTCAAGAAGAAATTTGAACATCTGGTTACATATCAGTCAGAAGATTGTAAAACCCAAATTGACTACATATTGTATGAGAGAAGTTTTAGAAAAATGCTCTCTAATGTGAAAATCATTGTTGAGGAGGAGTGTGCAACACAGCATAGATTAGTGGTTGGTGACTTCAAGGCTCCTTTCATTCTCATCCAATAGGGAGTGATTCAGACACTTGAAGAGTAGCGTGGGTTGGATCTCTCAGGTGCGAAAGTTGGATTTAGATACTTGCAAGAAGCCTGGTAGGCCTAAAAAGACTTGGAATGAGCTCATATTGAATGATAAAAGAAAAGTAGACATGGTTTGTGCGGATCCACTCGATCGCTCTGAATGGAAAGGCCGACTCCAAGATAAATCTGTCAAAAAACCCAATCTTCGGTAAAAGGAAAATGATTTGATTGGCTGATTCATTCATTTGGCATCATTTCTGACAACTTTCAAACATTTAGACACACACAATTAAACAAAAATAATAATGAATAAATAAATATACTACGCAGCAATATGATTAGTAGAAATACGATCAATCAAATTCTTTTTATAGTCCGTTTCCCTTGACCAAGGTTTGGGTCTGCATACACAAATAAATATACATGAAGCATTGATTACACCAAACTTTTGGTATTTTCACTTACAAAGCTTTTTGATATTACCTGGATATCATCTGCAGGTTCAAAAACAAATGATCAAAAAGCTTTGCTACTAATAACTTCCATATATTGCAAGTGATGTGTTTTAAATATGTTATGAACGACCAACACGAAGGTTGAACGCAACACCGAAGGTGGACGACAAGGGAATGTCGGATGTTTTGGTCGTGAGTGCCAAGCCATTCCTCTATCTATGTAGATTAGAAGTTTATGCTGAAAGTACGTCTGTGTATATTACAAACATATGTCTGTGTGAACTAGAAGCTTATGTCTGTGTGAACTAGAAGCTTATGTCTGTGTGAACTAGAAGCTTATGTCTGTGTATATTACAAGCTTATGTTTGTGTGAACTAGAAGCTTATGTCTGTGTGAACTAGAAGCTAATGTCTGTGTATATTACAAGCCTATGTTTGTGTGAACTAGAAGCTTATGTCTGTGTGAACTAGAAGCTTATGTCTGTGTATATTACAAGCTTATGTTTGTGTGAACTAGAAGCTTATGTCCGTGTGAACTAGAAGCTTATGTCTGTGTATATTACAAGCTTATGTTTGTGTGAACTAGAAGCTTATGTCTGTGTATATTACAAGCTTATGTCTGTGTGAACTAGAATCTTATGTCTGTGTGAACTGAAAATTTTCATTGAGGTTTAGCTTATGTGGATTTAAACTCATGCTGACCGAATGTTGATATACAAAATGAATTCAACAAGAAGAAAGAGCTCTGGGAGGTTTTGACGCCATGCTCAGGTCAACGACCTCATAAAAAGAGCTGTGTCATCAGCTCTTATACTATGTTTTCTGGAGCCAGATGGTACATCTCTCACTGATAAAAACATCCAGATAGCGTGGCAGTACAACCTTGAAAAAATAGTCGATTCGATGGAATTGAAAATGAAGTTGTTGAAGGAGTTGAAGTTGGCATGGTTGAAGGAGTTGAAGTTGATGTGGCTGAAGGTGTTGAACATGAAGTAATCAAAGATGTTGAATATGATGCTGAAAAAGTCGAAGGTGTTGAGATGAAGTTGGGCATGAATGGTTAAAAGAGCGGAAGTTCTCGATGTGAATGGTGGAGATATAGGAATTGGTTTGAGTTTCTTTAGCTTTTTTCTACTTTTTTGAAAACGAAAATTCTTTAGAGTTAACTTTTTCTAACCTATCTCTACGTGAGGTGTTAGCAACAATAAGAATTTTATCTAACTCAGAAATGATTTTGCTAATGTTGGCCATATTATCGGCCGTTCATAACTATTTACAACTATTTCAAAATTTTTTCTAATTTCATGTTTTATTTTGCTTAAAAAATAAAGTAACAAAAAAGCTAAAATATCAAAAAAAAGTTAAACGCCAAATAAATAGTTTACCAACTTACAAATATATCCAGTACCCCCAGAAGGTAGTTCATGGAAGAACATACTAGGTTAAAGTTGATTTTTTTGTTTCATTTATAAAACTCAGTTCTCAAAACTAATGAACTGTTGAATGTAAATTTAAGATCGTACCAAGATTCTGCACATCTGCTTACTCACATCGATAGTCATCCTCTTTTTCACTCTTTACTTTTTTTGCTTGAAGTGAGCCTTTTTTGAATTTTTATTAATTATAAAATTATATATTTTTGTTTTTAACGTTTTTGATAGTTTAATTTGAGCAACGTACACGTGTTGCAGAACAGAGGAAGATCAATTGAAATATTTCGATGAAAAATCAAGAAGTAAACAAGATCTTAAGAGAAAAGTAAGGTCATTAAAGAATTGGAATTTCGCCACTACATTTTCACCTTTTAAATTTAATTCATAAAAAATTTAAAAAAAATTAAATTTTCTTATTTTTATTCACTGGCTCACATTGTCTGTCCTTGAAAAATTTTCTTTGAGTGATCGTTTAATTTAATTTTATCAGACACATCTTATTTCATGCTAACTTCACTTTTGACTTCTCTTCTGCTTTTGATACTGTTGACCACTCACTTTTACTGCAGCATTTCAACTCCTTTTTTGGTATTTTTGGCTTTTCTTTTTCTTGGCTTACCTTCTGTCCTTCTAACCGTTCTTCCACTGTTTCTATTGACAACACTTCTTTTCTCTCTGTTCCTTTTGGTGTTTCTCAGGGCTCAGTTCTCGGACCTCTTTTTTATTTTTTATACCTCTCATCACTCTTGTCTCATCGTATCTTTCACCTTTCAAGGTCATCTTTTTTTGCTGGTGACACCTATAACTTTTTTCCTCTTTTTGTAAAATTATTACTGTTTGAAATTTTCTTCAAATTACCCTTTGAACTTTGTCAATGGTTTTTTTACACGGAAGAAGGTAGGACTCACAAAAAGATAAAATAAAAAATTTAAAAAAAAAAGTTAAACGTTGAAAATTTTTTACGCTCTTCATTCGTTTTCAGAAATTCACTCGGAGGAAGCCCAAACATTCGCACCATAACCATCCTGAGACTCAGCCAGCCAATCAAAATTTAGAAGAGCCTTCTGACTCTTGAAACTCAATAAGAATTAAATAGTTATATATAAGAATTAAATATTTATATATAATTATATATATTATATTATAGTTTTAAAACTTTGGTTATCTTTTATATTCCCATTTTCCTCCACATCTTTTCAACTTTTTGAACATTAAATTACTTAGACTTGAAGAATTAAACTGTGAATATTTGGAAAACTCTAAGTAGTTAATTTATAACAGCAAACGCCGTACTACTGAGTCGATAAGCTTAGCGTGACCATAAAATATTAGCAAAAAATTTAACAATTTATATTTTGATAATGCAGAAGTTTGAGGGAAGATCCCAACTAAGAATCCTATTTAAGCCATCAACTAGTCGAAAATTAATTGTTCTCAATCATATCAAATTCAGATTTAAAATCAAATCGATTACATTCTAAGACCAGCTTGGCTCAAAGCTTTACTCAAAGACTTTCACACCACTAACCACCATTGATACAAGAGAGAGTCAAGTCTCGAAGACTTGAGTAGTGCTTTCGACACTGTAGTTTAAATTCAATAATTTAAAAATATTAAAATGATATATGTCTTCAATATTGGCAAATTTATCTCCCTTCAAAGACTGGCTTCCATTGAATATTAAGTTAAAATTTGCACTATCAACAAAAAGGCTTAAAATTTTTCAGCAAAAAAATAATGAAAAAGAATGATAATATAAAAATAATAATAATAAACACCCAAACTTCTTGGTGGTTTAGACTCACCTGCAGAGAGAAAAATGGGCACACCATTCAAACCGCCATAACTCTATAGAGTCTGAGAAGAAAGCTTATATAATTTGAAAGACAGAATTTAACAAACAAAACTCCCATTTATGTGTTTTTAGTAGAAAAAAAATGGCTTCAGAAGGGAAGTTCAAGGTCTGCAAGTGCTGTTCAGGAGCAGTATGGCTGTTTCAAAAAATTATGAATCTTTGGTGCTTCAAAATTTTTCACACAAATATTTCTCGAAGTTTAATTAATATATTTTTCCAACTTTTGTTTTCACTTGATAATGTAAGCTAGTCTTACGAAAAGCTTCGTGTCTTCGTTTTAATAAATACTTTGTGTTTGTTGTCCTTACTATTTGATTCAGGCTATTGTACTTCTTCATTTTTGTTTTCATTCTTCGAAAAATGAGTTTTTTTTAAAGACACTTCTATTATAACAAAACTGAAAAAAAATTATTAAATACAAGATACTTGCGATGTCTTTGAAAGAGTATATTAAACGCCATTTTTAAATAATTTATTCTCAAAATATCTCCTTTATTATAATGAATATTTGATAATAATTATTATTGATGTTTGTAATATTATAATATTTTTTGACATTTTTCAAACCTCCACCTTGTCTGTGACCTCTAAACTCTTCATCATTAAACTCAAATGAATCGATCAAAAGTGAATTGAATGTTCAATTACAAAAGCTTTTTGACTTTTTAAACTTTGAGAACTTTCTCAACAAGTTTTCAATGCTAATGAAGCTCTAAAAAAAGTTTAAAAGTTAATTTGAGTGCAAATGCTTGCCAAATTTTTTGAAAGGTGAATTGCTTAAAAGTGGCTCGAGTTTAAATGAATTGAAACAAAACTCACTTTTAAATCAATTTCATAAGATTGGCTCAAAAGTGGAATCAAGTGTCTATAAAAATAACTTCTTCTAATCCTTATTGCTTTTTTCTGAATTTTTAATCGAAAAACTGGAAACGCAAATAAGCTTGAATGAAACAAAGACCCAACAGCATCTAAAACTCTCTCAGAGATGCAATCCGATATTTCTCAAGCCAACTTTTTGTTCCCAAACAGACTTCTATTTTTCTTATGTCAATTTTAACATTTTCTAAGTTAACTTTTATTTTTAAAAGTGCATCTAATCGCCATTCGTCATTTTTTAATGGAGAATTTTAATTTAATGTCTCTTAATTTTTTTCAAATATTTTTTTATTTTATTCAAAATTTAAGATTAAAAACATTTTTCTAGTCCATTTAATTTCCACTCAAAGACTACACACATTTGAATGGATTTGCACCTCCAACTTCACTCTCTCTACTCCATTGGCTCCTCCTGAAACTTTGACCGAAAAAATCTTAAAACAGTTTATTTCTGCTCAGAGCTGATTTCGATTGCAGTGCAACAAGGGGTGAGTGACGAAACCAAACTCAACTCTTCATAATGCTCTGCATATCGAACCAGAAATAGCTTATGAGCTTGAAAACACTTAATATAGAGCATTACTTTCAAGCTGGGTCTGCACCAAAGGCGCTTGAGTGATGAGACTGGTGTGTTTTTAAGGAAGTTTTGAATGTTTTGAGGTGAATGGGGGATGAGCTATGGGAGAGGTGGATGCAAAGAAACTGAAAACTGCTTTGAATCCTTTAAATTTTGTTTTTTGATGCTTTTCCATGTTTTCGATCAGTTTGATTGGGTTTTTAATTGCAAGGATGAAAGTTTAATTCGAGTCTGGAAAAAATTTCTCGTTTTCTTTGAAAAACTTTTGTTTTTGAGGTTTATATTTTTAAACTTCAAAGGGTTTGGTTCATAAATTTTGTAGACTCGTTAGTGAAACGTGGAATTAACAAAGAAAAAAAAAATAAAAATAATAATACCAACAAATGAACAATTGTAAAAACATGGGCAGCTGAGTAAGAGGGGCTGTTCTTGCCAACGAAGACAGTCCCTACGTGAAATGCGGAGTGGTTGGATGTGGGTTGTGTGAGGGTTGGGACTGAAGGAAGTATTTACTTTTCAATTGAGTTTCATTTCTTGGAAAAATGAACTTAATTAGGAATGCAGCATGTTGAAACGCCATTCTGAAAATACACTTGTTAGCAAAGCTACGTGCCCAGAAAGTGTTTTTTTATTTCTCTAAAACTCCAAACTTTTAAAAATATTTTGATTCATTTCCAATGAATAATTTTCACAAACTCCACGTTGTTTTATGAATTTATCGAAAGTTATGGCGCTTCCATTTGTGTTTATAAATCCATGAAAAAGTTCACTAGCCTGGAAAATTTTTTCAAAACACTTTCTGGAGCTTCAAAAGTATAGAAGTTGTAAAGTTTTCTAAAAAGTTCAAAGAGGTTCAAAGAAGTTCAGAGAGGTTCAAAGAGGTTTAGAGAAGTTCAGAGAGGTTGAAAAAAGTTCAGAGAGGTACAAAGAGGTTTAAAGAGGTTCAAAGAGCTTTAAAGAGGTTCAGAGAGCTTCAAAGAGGATCAGAGAAGTTTTGAATAAAAATTAAAAAACGGAAGTTTTAATTTCAAACAGAAAAGCCATAGTAATAAAAAAACCCAAAAGATTTGTTTTAAAGGTGTTTTTCGTGTGATTTTCAACTTCAAAAAAACACATTCTCACTTCATCTTTCCACCTCCTATCTTTCCCCTTCTTTTTATTCCTCAAACTTCTCCTAATCCTTCCCCCCTTCTTACCCAAACTTTCCTTTTCTCACCCAAACTTCCTCTTTCTAACCCGAACCCTTTCAAGATCATTAGAAGGTCAGCTTCCAACTTCATCACGTAGCTGTTGAATGCACCTTTGAAACATGCCGTGTTTTATGAAATGCGTGCAATATAAATATTAATAATATTTTTTTGTACTTATTGGCTTGGAAACTAGAATGAAACATTTGAAGTGGAAACTTCCATTTGAAACTCTGAAATAATGCCAGCGAGTTAATGTATAAGTGAGTAAGTTCAGCGTGAAGATTGTGGAAATGAAAAAAAACGTATATGAGAAAAAAAAAACGAAAAAAACTACAAAAAGAATTCATGAAAACAACAGAAAAAAAAATTAAAACCGTTTTAAACCACCAGCGACCTTTGAACTTAAAATTGGAAACGTCTGCAAACTTGAGGGACTTCCAACCGAGTGGACACAACTCCATTTTTTGTGGTCTCCCAAATAATTGAGAGTTTCGCAAACGTGGTCGACAGCTTTTGGCATCACTAAAAATGAGATGAAACTTGAGCGTTTGATGTTAAAATTAGTTTCAGACTTGAGAAAATAAAAAATTAATTTATTTAAAAAAAACTTCAAAAAAAAATCTCAAAATGGATTTATGAAAATATTGAATTTTTATGAATCTCTTGTTCTTTTGATTTCAAAAGAGTTTCCTTGCTTTTAAGTTGTAATTTTGAATAAGTGATCAAAATAGAGACATCCATTCACAACTAGGTTTCTAAAATGATTATAACTATTTATATCTAACAAGTTTAAGAAGCAAAAAGTTGCCAGGTTTCACTGAAGAGGTGCTCAGGCAAATTAATGAGACCCCAAGCACACTTGTGTTTGATGGACAGATAAAAAAAAAAGAAAAAAATGAGAACAAAAATCCTAGATCTAATGCCTTTGATCCAACTCTCGCAGTAGTTTTCAATTTATTTTTAATTTTTTTAAATTATTATTTTTATTATTATTTTTTATTTATTTTTGATCTAATAAGATTTGTTGAACCTCACCGTATAGTTCTCCTTTCATTATTATAGTTTGAATTTTATCTATTTTTTTTTAATTTTTATTTTTAAGCCTGACTTTTATATTCTGTTTCCTATCACCATTTTATAGTTGTTCTAAAAACTATTATTTTTATTATATCGAGGCTGAGTAGCGCAATCTACTTTGATGAAAAATAAAAAAAAAAGTATTATTATTATTATTGTCATTTTAATGAGCTTTTTGAAAGCCAAACCGTAAAATGAATATAATTTCAAAACACAAGTTAGTTTATTAAGATACGAAGCTTTTCGTTTACAACGTAACCAATTTGGAAATGTTACTTTGTTAACGAAAAGCTTCGTATCTTAATAAACTTACCTGTGTTCTGAAATCATCTTTTGATTTTCTTATATTATTACTTTTGTAACTAATTTTTTTGATTATTATCATTTTTATATTATTAGTTTTTATTATTTTTTTATTATTAGTTTTGTTTCCATTATTTTTGTTATTATTATTTGCATCCTGAAAACCCTCAAAACATCATGTAGGGATACAAAACACGCACACAAACACCATTCGTGTGCGTGAGCTGTTTTATGTTTAAATTTTTATTTGTTTATTGTTTTATCATTATTATTTTTTATCAATGTTATTTAATTCTTTTATTACTTCCATCATTTTCCACTGTTTTCTTTCTTCTCAAAACAGCATCACTTTCCTCTGCAATAATACTAATCATGACAATAATAATAATACTAATCATATTGAAAAAAATATTTATTATTATTTTTTTTTTTAACACAGTATACATACTGGGATTTAAACTACTACCGGAGTCTCACCAAGACCCTAGGGTAGTAAAGTTCGATGCTATTCATTCATTACGGGCCAAAACTCTTCTTAAAATGTGCGCCGTGCCCATAAGCGCTGTTTTCTGGATTTCATAAATTTTAGGTGATCCAGTAAGCCTCGAGAGTTTGAGACTTAAAGCTTTTCCGACTATTCCCAGCGCGCCTACAACTATTGGAACTACTTTTGTATTCATATTCCAGCATCTTGATATCTCTATTTGCAGATCGCGGTATTTGCAAATTTTCTCAGATGTTTTCGACACTATGTTGGTGTCTGATGGTACTGGGATATCAACCAGAATACACTCTCTTTTTTTTTCATCTTCAACCACTATGTCTGGTTTATTTGCCTGTATGTTTCTGTCTGTGTGTATTGGGCTGTCCTATAGTACTGTTAGTTCGTCTTTTTTTATCACTGGTCGAATTTCGTGTTCGTACCACTTACTTTTGACTTCAAATCCATGTGTCTTACATATTGTCCAGTGGATGAATTTAGCGACTCTGTTGTGGCGCTCTAGGTACTCGTGCTTTGCCAGCATTGGGCATCCTGAAACAATGTGTGATATTGTTTCAGGGTGAGTTCTGCAAAGCCTACAATTGGGATCAACGCCTTTTTCAATATTTTCTTTCCATAATAATTTGTTGCAAGCGTCTGATCTTGGGAGGCAATTATGAGGCTCTCAGTTGTTTCTTTCAACCCAGCGCTGCGAAGCCATGCTATGGATTTTTTCTTATCTATTTGTTCACTTTCAAGGGCTTGTGCATACTGACCGTGCATAGGCTTATTTGTGTATTTGTTTTGAATTTCCTTCATGAGTGTTTTTTTTACCATGTGTTTTGTTTTACGCGCTACAGTAACTGGGTGAACATTTTCTTGAGAAACTGTATTCTCAAAGTTCAGATTAAACGCTCTCCTCACATTTTTATTGATTTTAAAGAGACTATAAGCAGACTTTTTTGATTCTTCGTGTTCTGTTACTGCACACATTGAAGGAGTAGTTTGTTTCTTTCAATAAATTTCCAGGCTAGCGAGAATTGTGTAAAAGTGGGATTCTACCTGCATCAATCCTCTTTCTCCTTCTGATCTAGAAACGTAGAGTCTTTCTGTGTCGGCTCGAGGGTGATGCATTTTGAACATTGTCAATATTATTATTGTTATTATCCTCTCCAAGCCCTATGAGACCGCATAATAGAGCCCTGATTCCCCCCTCAACCCTCATAGCCTCCCTCTTTTTTGATTGCTTGCCTATGTTGAGACAGGTTTTGTTTTTATTTCTATTTATTTTTTTTTTACAGTAAATCTTCATTATTTCTATTTTTTTGTATATAGATGCAATTACTTTTATTGATTCATACATAATTTCCAGCATTCATAATTTTGCCTTCATTTCATTAAAATAGAGAAGCTAATAATATATTCAATCTGCCATACATACACAAAGTTTTATATTTATTTTCATGGATATTTTTCTTCAGTTCTTCAACTTTTTGCATACATGAAATCTCCTCTCCCACTGATGATACATCGGAAGGATTCGGGTTCAGATTTAAAGTTCTATGTTACTTCATAAATAAATATGCAATAAAATCTGCTTCCATCTACTCCATCCAAAAAAAACTTCATTTCCACGTTTGCAACTTGACTGCAACAGACAGCTTCTTTATGTGGGACCAATGATGTCTTACGTCATGTGTCACTTGGTCTGTTGAACTTTCGAATCTTTTTTATGGCGATGATTTGTTAGATTAATCAATTTTTATTTGCGCATTTGTCAAACATCAATCTTTTTCGAAACCATAGTAGTACTTGCGGAAAACATGACCGACTTTCTATTTTCGAAACCCAGGCAAGTTGTGCTAATTTGATGAAAGCAGTCTACCACGAAACTCCAAAAGTTCATGGACAAAAACTTGAAGACTCAAGCAAAAAAGAGATGGAGGAATGTGGAAAAGTGGAGTTTTGAACCTGGTCATTCTCTCAGATCTTGCTGTTTTAACCTCGTACCAGCTCACTTTACCCGTTGTGCTATGTGCTTGAGTTTTTGCTTAAAAATTTCTATTCTGAATTTTTTGTCGTGAAAAAATAACTGAAAAAGTTTTTTTCGGCTCAATTTGAAGGATGAGTATCCTTTGATGATGTGGTTTAAATGACAATTTGATTTTCTGAGAACGAAAAAAAGGTTTTAGCCAGCGTGTCGCTAATTGGAATTGGGAAACACGCTTGTAAATATTGAAAGATGTCTCAATGTTTGCTTGAACATCCAAGTAGAAAGATATTCATGAATGAAACAAAATTAATCAATGAAATATTAAACAGAATCATTACAAAACATGAAAAAATAAAAAAAACAAACCGAAATTAACTAAAAAAAACGAAAAGTGGAATAAAATTGATAGAAAATTCAAATATTTAAGAAAAAAAACAATAAAAAATGAAAGAAAGAAGATGGAATTTATAGGTTGGGAGAAACCTCGCTGACCTTGATTGATTAATTTTGATCAATGAAAAATTTCAAAATCGAGCTATATCTGAAATTTGAAAACAAGTAGGACCAACTTTTGCGGATAAAATTGGATAAAAAAAACAGAGACGATGAAAAAGATGAGAGTTGAGATAAAATTAGTGAAGAACTTGAAAAAAAAAAATTAATTATATTAAAAAAAACAAAAAACCTTTTACTCTGTTCGTACATGACGTCATCATGGCGTCATATCAACATGGAGTCAAGCACCCATGCGTGCCCTGTTAGAGTAATCTTAATCATGTTATTAGTGTCTCAGAATAATATTAACAACAATGCTTTTGATGAAATTGTTTGTTATTACCATAATATAGTATTACATTTATTATTTATATCACTATGAGAATTATTATTATTATATATTATTATTAATATAATTAGATTTTACTGCTGTGCATGTCCAATAACTGGGGTTGAAAACCTTCAGTCTAGATTATTTATACTATAATAGAGTAATTTATAAAAAGTCATCCCATCATCATCATCATCATCATCATTCTCATCAATTCCATAGCAACATAGCCACCAATAAATTTCACACTTTCAATTCCCTTAAACCTCATTTTTATTATGAAATATTATAAAATAATTTTTTTATTCAGAGGTTTCTCATGAAAATCAGCTGAGATAATATTTTGAATCATTTCAAAAGTAATGAACATTTCACGCATGAGAAGCTTCAACGCCAAGTTGAATCTACTTTTCACCACTCTACATCACCCATTTCCTCTTTCTTGTATATATAAATTGAATAAAGATATAAAGATTGTTTACTGAATATATTTTTCTTCATTAATTCTTTGATTTGTTTTATCGCCTTCTTTCCTGCATTTTAGTTGGCTTGATTAATGTGCGAAACAAAATTTTTTCTAATATTTTGGTTAATTTAATTTTTGAATTGTTTTGTTTCAATGAAATATTTGCAGCATTGTTACCATCATTTTGAGACAATCGACGGCAATAAGTGCCAAACGAGAACTTTCGTTTCAACTCTAAGCTCTGCACCATCAACCTCAAGTGAAGCGGGAAAATTGAGGAAAAAACTTAATAGTCCGTTTCTATCGTCGTTTCATGATTTTTATTATCATTTTCCGGTTTTTAAAATGTATAACTTAAAAAAAAATTTTTTGATTTTCAATTCCCTTCTCAAAAACTTCAGAGAAGTTTCTGAGGAGGAAATTCGTTTCGATTCATAATAACGTAAAGATTCATCAAGCCCTTCTATCATTTCGCAAAGTAATCTCTCCATTTTTCATTTAAAAAACACGAAAAAACTTGTAATTTTTGATTCAAAAAGAAACCAAATATCGAAAAAAATTTTCACAAAATGGCGCCTTGCACTCAAAATAATCATATTTGAATAGTTATCAAAGAATCATATAATGGCATAAAAATGCTGGTTTGATTACAAAGTTTTGTTACGCTTGAGTGGCTCTATATTAGTGTGGAACGGCTTTTTTTCCACATTGAAATTGTTATGTTGTTTTGGATATCATTTTCTTTGTTATTTTTTCTTTTTTATTTTCTCATTACTGTTTTTTAATTAAATTCTCGATTTGGTTTTCGGCTCAATATGAAAATTTCTTCAAAAACACTCGAATTCATAAATCTTGAAATTCCAAGTTTTGAATTTCTAATTTGATTTTAAAAAATTTTTTCACGTTTCAAATTTCCAGATTATGACTTCATTTTTCATGAAATTCACAAGTGCCATTAATTTTATGGGGAGTGTCAAATTCATCATTCTCAACTTTTATTTCCAATTAATTTTTGATTTTTTTTTCAAATTTTGTTTTCTAATAAATGTTTTTTTCACCATTATTATTTTTAAGTTATAATACAAGGCTAATTATTCACAATATTATTTTCAAATTTCTTTCATTTTATTATATATAGTGACAAACTCTGGCAGTTTCAATGATGGAAGATTTGATAACAATAAAAATTATAGTACATATAAATGAAGTATTACCGGAAACACTTGAAGAATCTCAATTGAAAACTCATAGAGAGTTTTTCGAAGTTGGAGGCAACTAGCTTTACTATCAGTTTGCTCAGTAGGTACAAGCAGCCATCAAACGTGGTTGACATATTTTATGAAATTTTGAGAAAATAAATATTTCATGAGTTTACGATTTCAATTTCCCAAACTTTTAATTTATTTCCAATTTTATTGACCAAGCAATCCAAAGACGATTGATTATTTTTTGAATAATAATTAAAACTATGAATCACAATACAACATTTATGAATTTGAATGCAAAACTACGATACAAAACAATGGAATTAATGCCGGGTTGGAGTCATGATGAACTTTTAATCAAACCAATTAAAGACAATATTCTCATGGTTTTGTGAAACACTGATTGTATGTTTCTTTACAAGCCTTTCATGTAAAACAACAACAGCAACAATGAGATGATGATGAGATTAAATTCAACAAAGTAAATATCTTTTATGTCTTTATTCACAGTTTGTTTCAATGTTCCACAAAAAAACAAACTTGATGGTTTCAAGATTATGAAGGAGCAAAAATTAAGTTAATTTTATTGTCGTGTCGAGAAAACAAGGAATTTATTATGTACAAGGCTTTAAAGCAGTCACGACACGAATAATGACGATGAGAAAAAATCATTAACGTGAAAAATAGCTTCATTAATGAAAACATTAACGATCACAATAACAACAATTTATAAAGCGTCACCTCAAGCAGGGCTTTTCAGAGTCACTTGTTTCTTGAACCTCACCATCGCCTCGTTCCCTCTCCTCTCTTTTGCGCATGTCAAGGTTCGTCTAAACGCCTCGCGAAACTTCTCTGTGATTGGTTGGGTGTGAAGAGTGGATGTGGTGGTGAGATGGGTGGGTGTGGTGGTAAAAATGATGGAAAAGACAATGAAGGCTTAATTATTTTTGTTTTCGCAAGAAAAATTGAAATTTATGGATAAGATGCCACATAATGACGGACAAAGAAAATACTCGATAGCTTTTCAATTAAAAAATTTGTTTTCGATTAGACATGACACACGTGGAAACAAAACACATAAATGGTTAGAACAAAATTAAAAACTCAATTTTCCATCTTTCACTCCTTAACTACGCTACATGGAATTATTTAAAAAATAATGGAAATCATAATAATAATTAATAAAAATAAATAATAATGATAAAAGGAAACTTGCGACACGAAATCGTAATGGACGCTGAAGTTCATATAAATAATTAAAAATCATGGAAAAAAAGTATAACATTAGCGAACCGATGACTTTTTGCAAAAAAACGTAAATTTTTTTTTCATAAATAAAGAGAGGAAAGGTGAACTTGACGCTTTTTGATGAGCTGCGTGAATTTTACTTGCAATTTGGTGCTTCTAATGAAATTTTGAGACTCAATAGAATGGCGTTTTGAACCCCTAATACAATCAAGATCTGAAACTCTAATAAATTACCACTCACTAGAAGCCTTTTATTCAATTTCAGATCGGAAGATTTTTATTTTGAAGGCAAAATTATTTCAACTTCAAAAAATTCTCGAAGCTGAATTTGCGACGTTTAAAAGTGAAATCTATCGTGAGGTTTCAAAGGGGATTTAAGTGCTGTGCGAAATGGAATGTCGATAATGCTATGAATATGAATTACAATGGTTTTGAATAAAAAATTGACAAAATTTACATAAATATTGTCATTTTGTGGAAACTGATTCAAAAAATGTTGTGGAAGTTCTTTATTGGATATATTTATATTTTTCTGAATGCACTTATGTACAAAGACTTTTTGATTTTGGGAACAGGAAAGTGTAAAAGCTTTTATTCGAGAGCGTGAAATGCTATTTATGAATCAGTAAAAATATTTTTGCAACATTCCTTTTCAAAAATTATGCCCATAACTTTGAGCCTTTTCTCGTTGCTTTACGGTTATATATTTTTTATCTTCATATTAATATTTCCATGTTTTTATTTATGTTTATTTTTGTTTTTATCGATTTTTGAAGCAGAGTTTAATGCACTACACGTCGTTTCTGAGAAACAACAAAAAATTGCACAAAAAATAAATGAATACATGTCAAAAATACCATAAAGAATTTCAAGAATACATGAAAATGATTGAATAAAATAGGTATTTCAAAATAGCTTCTAACAAGACTTTCAAAACTTCATATATATTTCAAACAATTCTTTTCACAGGGAACTTTTTGAAAACTCATGTAGGACATTCACCTCGGAATGTTGGTCTGTACAAGAGATTAATAATCAGAAAACCAACAATTTGATGTCGCTTCCTGGCCACAAGTTGCCACTATGTGAGGTTTCTAGAGACTTCAAATGGTGGGAGTCTTCAAGGGATAAATTAAAAAACCACTGGTCACTAAAGCTTTATGAAGTGCGAAGCTCCTTTGTATAAGCGTAAAATTAAAAAGTAACCGACCAATAAGGTTGCCATCCTGGTGAATATATTTCAAATAAACAAAAATTATAAAGTAATGAAACAATAGAATAAAATGTAGTGATTTAATTAACAAAAAAAAACTACTGATTAGTTGTGAAAAGTAGTAAATAACTAAACTAACCAAAAATGGCAATATGAAATGAAGATAAAATCAAAAAAATAATATTTGAAAAGAAGTACGTCTTGCACATAAAACGTACCTACTGGAAGCAGTAATCAATGAAGAGGAAGAAAGAGTATTAAAATAAGATACATTGATCAGAGCAATTGCGAATTGAAAAAAAAATGGAAAAAAAGCATTAGACACATTGATGGAGTGACGAATAAACTTAGTCATAGAATTGGCTTCGCAAACACTGGAGGAGAAAAGAACATTTGGACAACAAGGGGTTTCATGACAATTTTAATGATCTCAATTATTTCTTGTGTCAATATTCAAAATTATATTTATTTATTTATATTAGTTGAATGATAAAAAATAATTACGAAACAATTCAATAAAATATCTATATTTCATCTTATTGAATTGTTTTTATGATCATATTTATTGCATTTTAAAACTCTTTTAATACCAAATTAATTTAGTTGACGGCCTTCCAGATAAACTCCTCCTCTAATGGAACTTGCTGCTATCAAAGCCGGATTAATGGAATAATAAGGTTATGAAATACCAACGGAATTAATAAATTAAAGAGCTAACTGGGTAATTAAAATAAAATAAATAATTATATTATAACTTATAATTATATTATATATTTGAATTATTTTTACATATAATATTATTATTAAGATTTTTATAGCGCACAGTGTCAATTCAAGATTGCTTCAGAAGCGCTCAAGGTTTGTAAGAGATTATGACTGGAGATGTTTATGGTATAAGTAAGTTTTCAAAAGTTTACAAAAGTTCATGAGAGAAGGCGATGAGCGCAAGTTAGACGTGGAGCCTAGTGAGAAAAAGAGCGACTAGTAAACAAGCCTGAAGAAACAGGTTGATGAAGCTGGAGACCAGAGTGCAAGGATCTGAGTGGTTGACGTGTGTGTCTGATTGACAAAAGATCGGGAAGATAAGCAGGTTGTTCAAGCTTGAGAGTGCATGCAATGAGCCAAAGTAATTTAAACTTGCATCTTTGGGAGACAGGTAACCAGTGCAAACGATCAAGACAGTCACTGGAAGAACCGTCTTGGCCGCGTGGTTTTGGAGGGCTTGAAGTTTGCATAAAAGATAGTTTGGCTGCCCGCAAAGGAGAGAATTACAGTAGTCGAATCTGGAAAGAACTAGTGAGATAAAGAGGGCATTAGCAGTGGAAGAATGTAAGAATTTGCGTACTTGTTTTATGGCATAGATATGGAAATTGGAAGATTGGATTATTTGAGAAATAAAGTAAGCAAAGTTCAAATTTGAATCTAAGGTAACACCTAAGATTTTGAGCTTGAAAGATATAGGAAGTGTGGGGCCGTCGTGAGTTACCACAGAAGGGAGATTTTATTTTGCTAAAAGACGAGAGCTGCCGACAAACATCATCTCACTCTTAGTAGGGTTTAGTTTCAGTTGGCTTTGGGAAAACCAGGGGTTTAGAGCGGAAAGACAACTGGATAATTCAAGGAGAGTGGGGCTAGGATCTGGGTGAGAGACTCCGGTGAAAAGAATGGTGTCATCAGCGAACTGGTGAAAAAGCAAGTCGTGCTGTACCATAATGCTACACATTATAAATTATAATTATAATACAATGATTACCAATAACAGTACTATAAATAATAGTAATAATAATAATATTGGAACCCTAAAGTACACACAGAAATATACATAAAAGGGCATTTTAGATGAAAATGACCCTACTAGCTGCCGCATCATATCCTCCTATCTTTATACTTATCATGATACCCATGTTTTTTGTAGTTTTTCGAATGCTTTTTATAAATTTTGTTTCGTTTTTATGTATTTTTGTTTGTTATTCGAAGTTTTTCTCCATTTTCATGCCTTAATTTTGAGTTTTTAGTGAATTTTTTCATGTCCTTAAAAATGAATGGTTCAAAAGGTTTGACATAGAATCGTAGCATGCTGCTGTTACAAATTGGTGGGCTTAGTGCTTACATATCAAAGCATTATGGACATCAAAAATTCAAGCGTTAAACAACAAAATTTATATTACATCATTATTATTTGTATCAAAAAAATCATCATCATCATCATCACCACTTTTACCCCTCCCCCCTTATAATAACGAAGACACAAACTGCTCATGAATCCATAGATGAGTGGATTGACGGCACTGTTGAAGTAGCATAGCCAATGAGTGAATGGGGGAAACCATAAAGTCAAGTCCAACATTTCCTCTATTTGGGGGAAATATCTGTAAGGAGGAGGTGATGGTGGAAGGACTGGTGGTGGGTGAAAGAGAAGGGTTGGTGGTGGGTGAGAGTGGGAAGAAGACTCGATAGTTCAGAGAATAGAAAATCTTTGAAGCAAGACGAGATGTTTTAGAAAGTGATCTAGTTTGAGGGGAATGAGGGAGTTTGGAATGGAAGTATTTTGTGAGCAAATATTGGTGTAGTAATGAAACATTTGGAGCTTATGGTAATATGTAACGCATGGTTTCTAAATGGAATGGTGGTTGGTGGTGCTGGTTTCAATTCAAAATATTTATTTCAATTTGTATTTTTATTTAAAAGTTTAATTATTTGTTGACACCTACACAAAAATTAAATTGCAACAAAAGCGCTGTATGTAATCTTTCTAATGAAAGCTTCACTCAACAACATATATAAAATCAAAATGATACAAAAAAAAAGAATTCAAGTTGTTACATTCCTAATGTGCTCTGGTAATTGTCTGGAGTTATAGCTTTTTGCATGAATTTATGTAGCAGATTAGCCATTTTAGTAACAATCTCAGATTGAAAAACTTGTGAATAATTTCATGGCTAATTAAATCCTGCAACACTGTCTTGAGTCTCTCATTAAGTTTCAATTTTCAAAAAAAACAATACATTCAAATAGTTAAACTTTTGTGGACAAAGTATAAAAGTTTTGAAAAATGTCTCTAATGGCTTAGTTGGATTCCAATAACACACCTAATACTTATTTGTATTTTTCAATAATAAAAATAATAATATTAACACGAATAATAATGATAATAATAATATTAACACGAATAATTATAAAAAAATAATAAAAATGATAACATTAGAACAAATAATTATAAAAATAATAATATTGAAGCAAATAATAATAATATTATTATTAAAATAATAATAATAATAACACGAATAATAGTAATAATGATACTCAAGAGTTTAATAGAGGTCAGCCATTTCATGAGACTTCGTAATGGATTCTGTTTCAACAAAGGCATTTGGAAGCAATGTAATTCTAGAATTATGCCATTTATATATGAATATTACAAAACTTATTATGTTGATCTTTCAATCGTTTCAGATCTCGTGCCTCTTAATACGGTGTGAGCATACCTTGGAGAAGTTTTACCCTTTTTATTATTCCGCAATTGTTTTATTCTATCTTTTTCAAGCTTATTTCAAGAATTTGGCTTATTGACAATATGCTAGCTAGCCACCATTTTTGCATTGTCGTGATCTCATGGCGGTTATTGTTTTATTTGGCATTTATTTTCTCGTTTTATTTTAATAAAGAATTTCTATTTGTGAGAATTATTTTTTTGAACTAAAAAATTGAATTCAATAATAAATATAATAACCTGAGAATATTATAGGAAAGGATAGGGACATAACAAACGAAGAAAAGGACCACAACACAAATTAACATCCGCGCCACTTTACGGCGAGATGCTGTGTTGTTTGTGAAAAAGAAATTTCTTTCTTGATGTTGGTTGATGGAGTAGGTGGTGTGGTGGGTGGTGATGCCGTGTGTAGTTTGGTGGTTGGTGGAGTGAGTGGTGTGGTGGATGATGGTCGGATTGTGGCATTTTTTCACGTTTTCAACTGTTTCCTTGTCTTTTTTGTTGTTTTTTAATTCATTATTTTTTATATTTGTCAATAGAATGTCTCCTTTGTTGAACATAGCCTGAATATTTGAGACGTTTCCTTTGAAACCTCGTATTCTTTCTTCATTTGTTTTCGGCAGGCTTTTTGTTCCCATTCGCTTCTCTTTTATTTTTTCTGTTGTTATTTGAAGATTCATGGTTAATATAACATTTCTAAGTAATACAGATTGAATCTCTTTTGATTTTGAAAAGAGCTTGAGAAAAAGATACGATGTTTCAAGATTTAAAAAAAATATTGCTTAGAAGAAAATGATTTTAATCAAAATAAAATTATATTTTTTTTGTCCAGCGCCCTCTATGGTCAAGCGAAATATTCTTTATTAAATTTTTAATAGCTTCATTTTATTTTAACCACTCATTTTATAATTATTGAAAATAATATCTCTTCATAAATAATCAGTTTATGGGTACTAAAAATGAAATGAAGTTAGTAAAGATATACGTAAACCATTTTTATTAACTATTAGTCCGGGGCACAAAGTTGAAGTTAGCGCCTGCAATACAAGGCGGCTTTTTTCATATAACCTGGATAACAGATTTCGTTAGTATGTGTCGACAAACTGATAAACGGGTGTAGTTGTCATTTGGCTTGGCGGATGATCTTTCTTTTTTTTGACAACGACAAGGCAAACTGCTCAAATGTGGAAACGGCGGATCTTAAATTTGAAAATTTCAAGTTGGGTGTTGGCTCGGACTGGCTGTCTGTAAAAATTTGTTCCAAATAAGTGTCTTATTTCACCAATTACTCAATAGTAGTATCAATAATTTAGGATGACTGCAGTTAAACTGCGACAGGTACAGGAGTGCAATCTAATTAGAATTTTCACTGAATACGATAAAGTATAATAAAATAAGACTGAAAAAACTTGGCTTGATGTGCTTTTCAAAAGCTAAATTTTATTATATTTCAAAACCACTCCATTTTATCTAAAGGGTTATTTTATGAATATTAAAATATAATGAAGTTATTTTTAAAAAACTTCAATTTTGCTTCTCTAAGACAATAAATTCAAAACCAACAAGAAATTATCAAAGAAATAAATCAATAGCAGTTCTTCGACACAAATAAATTTTTAATTTTCTCAGATCCAATGTGGATATTCAACTTGAACAGAAAGTTTTGAAAAAAAGTGCTATATAAATTCAAATTTAGAGAAAATTCATTGATACGAGAGCTCGAGATGTTATTGAATGGAAGGTTTGGACGGGTATTTAGAACTTATAAAACTTCTCCAAGAAGAATGACAAAAAATTAAAAAAAAAAACATGGAAAAGTTTCATTTGTAACGAAAAGCCCCATGCATTCGCTTGAACAAATTAAATGTCTCGTTCGATTGTAATGGAACTTAACACAAAGAGTCAATTAGCACAAAGCTAGTCATCTTCTGTGGCACCACCAGATGAGTTTCCGAGGCAGCGTTTTGTGTCATTATATTGTTCGAGGACAACATTCGAACCGTGTTTTTGAGGTTGTAAATTTGTTATTCAGACACTTCTACTTGAACGAAAGCACATGTAATATGGAAGTACTGATATATTTTGTATTTGAGTAACATTATTTTATACACATCCAATAAAAGGACTTTGAAGTCTTAAAAAACGATGAATCTTAATTAGGACTTTGAACTGTCCCCATCAAAATCCTGGATTCCACTCTATTCAAGTGGCATTCAATAACTCTTGTGGCTTCTGATGATTTTTTTTCATTTGGGAACTATAAAAATATAATTTAAAAAATAATTTTTGAAAAGTGAATTTCAAAAAATTAGTTTTGCAAAAAAAATTTTCAAATTTTCTTAATGTTTAAAAGCATTTTTGATTACACACGCCAAATGATAATTTTTGAAGAAACATTTAAAAAAAAATTGCGGAATTAAAATCCATTGAACAATGCTCATACGAGGTTTGTGAAAGATGAAAGGTTCATTATTTTGCAATAAGAGAAACTTTTACAACACAAAACTAAAAGTGAAAACATGATATTTTGTGAATCTTGATTATTGTGAAAACGTGAAAACATTGGAAATAAGAATTGTGGACATTTTCATGAAAATATTAAATGAAAAACTGAAAATAAGCTAAATATAAAAATTTAGACTTTTTTTTAGATAAGAATCTTAATGAGTTAAGTTCATTAGAGGTTTTGCTGTAGTGGGTGTATTGGAGCTGAACCAAAAGTGAAAATTTTTATAATCAAGATTTAAAAACTAAATTATTACAAAATGAAAAATCATTTATAAAATTAAAATTATTGAGAAAATTGAAATTGTTCAAAAAAAAATAAAAATTGTCTTGAAAAAACGAAAATAATAAAAAATTTGAAATCTTGAAATTAATATTTTACAAGAAAAAAAAACGTTCACAAAAACGTTGGGAATAGAAAAATTTATGTTGAGTTTGGTCTAATCGCCTAGAGTGATTCAAAAGCTTTTCAAACATTTTTCTGCATTCGTAGCAAAACTTGAAAAAGTTTTGAAATAGAAAACATTAGTTTGGAAGGCTAAAAGGCCACGTTTTTATTCTTTATACGTTAAATAAAAAACGTTAAATAAATTGAGCCTAAAAAATATTCCCTATAAAAACTTCAATAAAATAGGAATTCAGTTGAAACAAGCTTGTTAGTTGACAATTTATTTCAGATTTCAAAAACCTTAAAAATGAAAAACATCAGAAAAACATGAAATGGCGTGATAATAAATTTATTAATCACAAAAATAATAAATTAACCAACAAATGAATGGAATTTTCATTTAATGTTGAATAAATGATTAATCAATAAACGAATCATAAAATGCAATGAAGATGAATGGATAAATAAAAACTCACCTGTGAAAGTCCTCCTTCTCCTCCTTTCCTCATCACCCGACTGTAACAAACTCCTCAAACTGAAAAACCTCTCTTTCGCTCTCATAGCACCCTTGCTTCTCTTTACACCAATCTTCCCCATCCTTACACCACCCTCTCCTTTCCCCACACTGCCCTTTTTTTTATCCACACCCTCTTCTTCTATCCCCACCCCACCTTCTCTTTTCTCCACACCTTCACCACACGAGCATCTGGTCATTTCGACTTCTTCAGACACCCTGCCATCACTACTTCTTTTCATGCAACACAAAATCCGGCCTCCATGTGATGTGGAGTTCCACAAAACACAAGCTATCTTCGAGTAAGCCAGTGTCATAAAGAAGAATGGAATGAAGAAGATGAAGAAAAAAATGACAGCTTGGTAGGTGATGCGGTAGGAAGGGTGTGAGACGTTGAGGCAAGTAGTCCTGACTACGGTGAAGTTGTAACCTTCTCTCGTGTCTACAGCATGGAACTCGGGAGCGGCGATGAGAAGGGAGAATGTCCAGATGCAGGAAATGGTGAGGCGAGTCCTGCGGAAGGTGGATGGAAACTTGAGGGGATGGCAAATGGCAAAGTATCTCTCTGAGGAGATGGCTGTCAAGGTGAGCACCGAGACTGTCACTGATACCACCTGGGAAAGGGTAATGAAGAGTTTTAGCTAGCTTTTGTTTGTGAGAAGTTATGAATTAATTTGTTCAAATAATTTACTGAGTTTTGATGTTCATTATATACTTTTAAATTTCATTATATTTAATTTTGCGATGAAACGATGAAAACTGGCGAAACATTGAAGTTTCAAAACGCATTGTGGATTTTTTTCCATGTTTCCCTTTTCTTATTTATTTCCACTAGTACTTATCTGTAAAATTTCTTCTTCTTATTTCATGTGTCAGTTTATTTTTTGATCTTTTCTTATACATTTTTTTAATTAGTTTCTTTATATTCGGAGCAGTGAATTAAGATGGAAACCTCTCGTAACAGGTTGTCGATTCATAATTCATGTTGCATTTGGAAGAACAATCAAAACATTTAGAATTTGACAACATTTAAAACTGAAAAGGTTTTTTTAAAATTTTGTAAATTGAACAATAAATATTAAAAAATGTCAGAAAACACCGAAAGAAGTGAGAATTTTTAAAAATTACACGAACTTATAAGAAAGTTGAGAAAAAACAGAGAAAACAGAAACAAAACGTGAAAAAAATGTCAGAAGTAAAAAAACAGAAATATGCTTGTGCACATAATGAACTTCCGCTCATGCGACATCGTAAAGCATTTTAAGCTGGAGGTCATCATCATCATCATCACCACCCTCCTCTTCTTTCTCACCACCATCACCATCATTTTCTTCCTCCTCTTCCTCATTATCTTAATGATTATTATTTATTTTATTGCCTGATGCAACACCATCCATCACACGACAATATTTACAATCTATATTGTGTTTGTCGATGATGGGGGTGGGGTGATGATGATGATGTTTAATATTGTTTCTATTGCTACAAAACAATTATTCACTTTTTAGAGTAATCTTAAATTTACCTATAAAGAATATTTGACAATTTTTTTACGTGGATTTATGGAAGAATTTTAGTAAATTGATTGAGCAAAATAAATAGCTATAATTTTCGATAAATTTAGCCTTATCCTAAAACAGTAGCAAAAAAAAGTTCAGTCACTATGGTTATGAAGCAATTTGAACAAAGACTATAAATAATAAAACTTAGTGCTTAACTAATTTAGAAACAACTTATTTTTCAATGTTAATTTGTAACTTAAAAGAAAAATTTTTTCTGATGTAGATTAATCTTCATGCCTCCGCTTTTTTGCTTTTTACAAGTTCTTATTGTCCAATTTTTGTAACATCATTAGTAATGAATCCCAGGCACTTGTTTCCACCTGCAACTGTGGGTCATTGTAGACATTCCTTAACGATTTATTCTTTCTTACCTCCTGGCTTTCCCGTATTAATAGTTTAATTTAGAAGGGATGCTCTATTTTATTCAATAAATTTACTAAAATTCTTCCATAAATTGACGTAAAAAAATTGTCAATTATTAACAATTTATTGTTAAGCAAACAATTTTTGAGAGGCGATAAGTTGAGCAAGGGGGAAATGTAGAATGGCCAGCGTATAAGACGTGCACGAGATGACCTTCGTCTTGGGCATGACATTCAAGGTACCAACTTTCAAACCTGCTACCTGATGAGGCTGCTACCATTTCAAGGTGCGAACCTGAACACCCATCCTTGTCCTTTAGTAACCCTTCGAAGTTATTTGTTTCTTGGAGAACCTCACGCGGACTGTTTTATGAGTCTGCCCTCATGAGACCAGGTTTCTAAATTTTCAGTGAAAGAAGAGGCAACTCTTGACAGCCTGATGCTTAAAACAGGGTATGCTCTTCACATATGCAAGAGAACATGAGTGTAAAAAATTGAAAATGATTAGCTGAAATAATGAGCTTAAGCACAATATGCTCTCGGCAGCATTTGAGCTTACACACAAGATAGAAATGATGTAAAAGTGATAATTAAAAGTAATAATATTTAAAAAAAACTGGCTATTTTTTAAAAGTGCTTTTTGCACATAAATAACATTAATTTGCCTTTTTGAATACTTGCCGTAATTGCTTCGTGATTGTTAAAAACTTATAATAACACACAGAACCCTGCCAAAAAATGTTGTTGAAAACAAATAATTTTTATTTTTTTGGTTATCATCATAACAATCGGAATATATCATAATAATTGTGAACATTTATCATTTTATCGTGAATATTATATTCGCAGTTTTGAATTCTACTTTTAATAGCATCATTTTTCAACTTCAAAGGACATTTAAGGATTTTTTACATGAACATTTGCAAATATTATGAGTTTTCAATTTAATTTGATGACAGTTTCTTTAAATTCAATTTTTCTTATTCTTACCAATGAGACTTAAAAGTATTCACAGAAAAAATGCAGTTTTTTTTGTATTCAAAAGCAAAACAAACGAGGAAGCATGAATGTGCATGACACAGCATTCTTGCGAAATATTCAAAAATTTTAACATGTTTGTTCAATAGATCGATAATTTTGAAATGTGATAGTCTTTATTAAACCGCAGTTCATTGCGTAAATCAAATATTTCCATTTCAAAACGTTTTTTTTTATTTCTTTTTCATCTATTTTTTCAAAGTTATTTTCAAGGCCTTAAAAAATTTTTTCCCACTATAACTTTTGACTCGGTTTTTTATGGTGCAAAAGTTAACACCCACTTCCCTAAATACGTTTTACATTGACCATGTAATGATTATAAAAGCAATAAAAAAATAATGAAATTTATAATAAAAAAACCAATAAAACTAACAAAAATAAAAAAAAAATTAAAAGAAAAAGAATAATAATAAAAACAAAAAAAGTATCAACAATAAAAATATTCTTAGAATAATAGTCTTAATGCACTTTAAAATTTATAGTTGTACGTGTTCTATTAAGAAAGGCAGGGGAAAACGGCTAATTCTGTCATTACTATCGACGAAATAATACTTGTAGTTTTGTTAAAAAGAAGTAGTAGCAAAAATTATTAGCAACTAATTTACATAAAACTCCAACTCAAGTATCCATTTTGAAAGTCATCGGTAATGAATCGTTGTTATTAGCTTCCTCACCACTTCTCCACATAGCTATGGATAACACAACACCCACCACAAAAAACATTACTTGTCTCTTTTATCCTTACCATACTAAAAAGTCACCATCACCACCCATACCACCACCATCTTCGCCTTCATCACCACCTCTCTCCACCCACCTGCAGATAAACAATAAGCTTGCACATAAGGCTGCCAATGAACCAGGTGCCTGTGACATCAACCAGCACTGAAGAAGGCATGCAAAAGAGCAGGACCATGAGATCAGCCACGGAGAGGTTGAAGATGAAGAGGTTGGTGACTGTTTTCATCCATCTCTCCTTCCACACCACTATGCACACCAATACATTACCTATGAAAGAATGATGAAGACAATATCAATGAAAATATTTTTTATTTATATATTTTACTTTTCAAGAAGGTGATAATTGATCCATGTGTAACCATGCCTACATGATGAAGGCATTAAAATTCACAAAGGATTCAAAAGCATAAGCTCATACGATAACGTAGGATACAGCAATGATGGAATTTCAAATGTCAAATTATGACATGTCTCTAAGATAAATATTAAAAAAGTTATATAGATACATGTTTTTAAAATAAAAATTTTTTGAAGCTGAATTAAACATTATACATAAAAACGTTATAGTAAAAGTTACTTCAAATTTTACAAAGCTTTTGGTAAGTTAAACTCACAAAATCAAGCGATGTATGCAAACATAGACTTTTCCAACTAAAAACGTAACTTTTAAAGTTTTTTGCACCACTGAAAACTTTATGACGTTCATTTTGAGTGTTTTTCACTCCATCTGAAATAAGAACAAACTGTCAGCCATCGTTATTATTACCTTCAAGAGCGTAGCGCGTGTTGAAATTTATTTTTTGAAAGTAAACTTTTCCATTTGAAACTTTTAAAATTATGCGATGCTGTTTAAAAAACTTAAAAATAACTCTTATAGACACTTTGAATTTAATTTATTGAATTTATAAAATAATCGTCTGCTGACTGCCATTTTAATCTTTATAATACTTTAGTATGATGCGCTTTAAAATTAAAAAAAAATCTAAGATCTGAAAAATTTGGAAAACTCAAAAAAGTTTTAACACTGAAACAAAAATATTTTTTTGGAATAAATTAGATAAAATTTTTCAAGAAGAAATAAATAACAGTTTATCGATAACGTCCAAGGCTTCATTTGGGACATTTTATTTAAAAATTTTTGATTTTAAAGTTTAAAATAGAACTTCATTCTTATTTATAGTCTTTCATTCACTTTTCTCATTTTTTTGCAGCTTATTTATTCATTTTTTTATTTTTTGAAAAAATATTAATACTCCCTAAATATTTTTTCAAGCAATCCATTCAATTATCAGGACTGTTTTCCCACTCAGCTATTTCTTTCAATTACATTTCTTATAATTATATTTACATAAGCATTTATCGCCATGAGAAATGCTTAATTTTTTTGAGAGCATTATTGACCATTTTTCATCAAAAAAAATATTGCAAAAAATATTTTTTCAAAATAAAGCTCAAAGTAAAAATTTAAAATCCATAACTTTATTTATGACACATCACATTTAACCTCTTATAAGAACCTTCCCCTACCAACTCGACAACTCCATAGCCCATCAAGCCACACCACTCCACACCACATCACACCACTTCCTATCCAAACTTATCACAACAACCCCACTCCACCAACCCCACCACACCACACCAACCCCATCCCAACACTCCCACTACATCACCCACACCTCACCACATCACACCACATCACACCACTTTCTATCCAAACTTATCACAACAACCCCACTCCACCAACCCCACCACACCACACCATCACACCAATTTCACCACACCAACTCCACCCTATCACACCACCCCCATCACACCACTCCCATCATACCACCCCCACCACACCAACCCCATCCCAACACTTCCACTACATCACCCACACCACACCACCCTAATCACACCACTCACACCACACCAATCCCATCACACCACCCCCACCACACTGTCTTTCCTATCTCCTAACCCCCTCTACCCACCTGACAGACCAATCACAAAGACGATAATGGACACCACAATAAAGAACCAATCATAAATAGATGGTTGTATTTCTTCCAGCAGAACTTGTCTTACCATCTCACACACTGTACTGTTGTTGAGATCGAGGGTGAAACGAGGGGGGGTGGATAGATGATGGGTTGGAGGATGGTGGGTGTAAAGATGGTTCGAAGTGTTTTGAAACATGAGAAAGTCTTGAGATGTGTTTAAGGGAGGAAAGAGAAATTTTGTGGAATTCAGTTTCAACAAGAAGTCCATTTGGGGGGGGGGGGACAAAGATGAAAAAGATGGATTCAAACTTTTTATGGAGCTGTTGAGAGATTTTTTGTGTTGTTTTGTGGGAACTTGTAGTCGGTTAAAATAAAATTATTAGTCAGAAAAAGTTCGAGAATTGTGGGAAATCTTTGAAATTTTTAGCGGTATGTGGGTGCTTGGAAGAAGAAATTATGAGTGATGAGGGAGGTATGAAGGAGGTTATTAGAGTCTTGGGCTGTTGTTTATGAGTTCAGTGCTCACATATATGATGTGGTGTGATGTGGTGTGGTGTGATGTGGTGTGTGATGGAGATTTGGTGGTGTAGTTTTGGAGCTTTTTTTCTTTTTGACGCTTTTTAGGTTATTTTTTGTAGAGTTTACAAAAGATTTTGGAAAAATTGTCTTTATTCAAAAGGATCTCTGTTGGAGATTGAATATAAAATTCATAAAAATCAAAAATGAATATTTCAACAAACTTTTCCAGGTGATTTTGTTTACTTTTAAAATCAATTCGTCAATGAAAACAATTCTGAAACATATGGGACTTAGCATCATGCCACTCAAAAAAAAAAACAGGGTTTTAAGTTGGCTGATCTCTTTATAATTCGTCGTCAGTGGATATCCTGAGTTTCAAGAGATCCGTTTCAAAAGCTTTTTATAATAATAGCAATAATAATATAAATAAAAATAAATAAAAAAAAAGTAAAATAAAATATAAAAAATGAAAAATCATGAAATAATGGATATAATCAAAAAAAATAATAAAAAAAAAAAAAAATAAAAATAATAAAAATAAAAATAATGAAAAGAAAAATAATAAAAAGAAAAATAATAAAAAGAAAATAAATAAAAACAAAAATAATAAAAATAAAAATAATAAAAATAAAAACAATAAAAATAAAAATAATAAAAAGAAAATAAATAAAAATAAAAATATAAAAATAAAAATAACAAAAATAAAACAAAAAAAAAATAATAAAAATAAAAATAATAAAAAAAATTAATGTAATAAAAATAATAATAAAGGTTAAAATGACGAAAAATTTAAAAATAATAGTAATAGTTTTAGTTAACAAATGTAATAAAAAAAATAAAAATAAAAACAATAATAAAAATAATAACACCAATGATAATAAAAATAACAACAACAACAACAATAATAATAACAACAACAACAATAATAATAATAACAACAATAATAATAAAAATAACAACAACAAAAACAATAATAATAATAACAAAAACAACAATAATAATAATAACAACAATAACAATAATAATAACAACAAAAACAATACTACTAATAACAACAACAACAACAATAATAATAATAAAAAAAACAACAATAATAATAATAACAACAACAACAATAATAATAACAAAAACAACAATAATAATAACAAAAAAAACAATTCTACTAATAACAACAACAACAATAATAATAACAACAAAAACAATACTACTAATAACAACAACAATAATAATAATAACAACAACAACAATAATAATAATAACAACAACAACAATAATAATAATAACAACAACAACAATAATAATAATAACAAAAACAACAATTGTCTATGGTCGATAATATGTCCGCCATCGAAATAATTTGTTCCGAGATTGATTCTATTCAAGCAGCTCTCAACACGTTAAAAAGTAATGTGTTGAACTTAATAAAGCCTGAGAAACCTTCGGTTCCAAAAAAAAGGGGGCGAAAGCCGAAGACTATGACCACCTCAGCTCCTTCACTTTTCTCGCCTACCACATCTTCTTTGACTACTTCTTATCCTTCAACTACTTCACTTTTTTCGACCACTACATTTACTTCAACTACCACATCTCCCTCAAGCACTTCAATCTTCTTAACCACTACATCTCCTTCGACTGCCTCAATCTCCTTGACCACTACATCTCCTTCAACTAACTCTTCATCCCATGCAATAACTCCACTCCTCTCAACTACTCCATCTTCTTCATCAAGCTCAACCTCAACAACTATGACCACTTCTCCAACTTCATCCACAAGCATGACATCAATTTCAACTTCTCCATCTCCTGCTTCTACTACTACATTTTCTTCAACTAACTCTTCATCCCATGCAATAACCCCACTCTCTTCAACAACTCCATCTTCTTCATCAAGCTCAACTTCAACAACTATGACCACTTCTCCAACTTCATCCACAAGCATGGCATCATTTTCAACTTCTCCATCTCTTGCTTCTACAACAACTACTTCATCTCTTAGTTTAATTAATAATTTTCCATCATTAATTTCACTAGAATCATTTTTACCAATCAATACAATCACATCTACTCTTACTTCTAACTCACCTCAACCTACTTACAGCACTATTGTTAAGTCAAAAAACAAGCACACCCTTTCCTCTCCACCCACTAACAAAATCTCACACTCATTCCCCCCCAACCAACATATGAACCAGCTTATCAAGAAAACTCCACCAATAATTAAATATTTGACTAAAATTACTTCCACCATAGGTGAGACTCCAAGCGAGCTCTGCAGAAGATTGGTTTCATCCATTAACCTTTCTAAGCAGACCTTTAAGTCTTATCCCAAGCATGTTCGTGAGTCTACTGATGCCGTTGTCTGGGAAGCTGACTCTGCTGATTTGCTCAAAGATGCCAAACTTTTTCTTTCCTCTCTTCCCAACATCCGCCTTCATGACCCAATTCTTTTAAACCCAACAATTACTGTTCTGGGTCTACCGACATGGGTTTCGGATAAAGAACTGGAAACCTCTCTCAATCTTCTCTTTCCATCTGCTCATCCCAGTGCTCTTCGTGCCTTCAGACAGAGGCCTAACGCACGAAACCCTTCTACCCGTGATTGGCTTATCCAAGTTCCAAGCACTGTTTTTCCCACTCTGATCAAGTCCAAGAATATTCACCTCCCTTTTGGTAGATTTCCTTTCCACTCCCGTGTTCACCCTACTAGATGTCTGAATTGTCAGACTTACGGCCATAATATAGCTAAATGCCACAACCCTAGAGTATGTGAGCACTGTGGCAAAGACCATCCGTCTGACAACTGCTCTAGATCTTCTCTTCCCTTCTGTGTTCCTTGTTTTAGATCAAATCGTCCTTGCCATGACCATGTCACCACATCCTCTTCTTGTCCGGTGTACAAGCAACAAGTGCGACTTAAGATGGGGCGTACGGCCTGGCAATGAAGGCCTGCCTTACTCATGCACCCTCAAAATCCATCTCCTTTTGTGAAGTTTGGCCTTCTCAATCCCCGTTCCACTCGCAACAAATCCACTCTTATCCTGGACGCGATCTCCACTCACTGTTTCGATATCCTTGCATTGACTGAAACGTGGATCCCGGAAGATGCTGACAATGTCACAAAATACGACATTGTTCCCCCAGGTTACCATGTTCTACATTCTCATCGTTCTAGTGGAAAACGCGGTGGTGGTATTTCTTTGATTTCCTCCAACTCCGTTAAACTGACACTTGTAAAATCTGAAATACACTCTTCCTTTGAAGCATTAACTGCCCAAGCCTCTTTCCTAACACGTTCCTTAACCATTTCTGTTATTTACCGCCCTCCTAACTCAAGTAATTTTATTCGTGAACTCACAGCTCATCTTTATTTTCTTTCTTCGACATTCAATCATTTCATAATGGCTGGAGATTTTAATACCCCTAATTGTCATCATCTTGATAATCCCCTTAATATTCTTTTGCGAGAGCACGGTTTGATGCAGCATATTAACTTTCCAACTCACAGACTTGGCAATACTCTCGATCTTGTTATCACACCTGCTTCTCTCTCTCATCTTATTTCTGACCCTGTCAGCGAAATTTTTGAATCTGATCATTTCCTTATTTCGTGCCGTCTTAACCTCGCACGGCCCCACCTTTCACCTCATCGTGTCACTTCTCGGTCTTTCATGAATCTCAACTTGGCCGGCTTTGGAAAGGATGTCAATTTTATAAGCGATTTACTTATTAATTCTCCAATCTCTAAGGTTGATGACTTTGTTAGTTCCATGGACAAATTGTTTCTTTCGCTGATGAATTCTCATGCTCCTTTACGCAGTCATACTTTTCGCCCCAGCTTCCATTCACACTTTCATCTGTCTGAAAATGCTCTCTCTGCCAAACGCCGAAGAAGGAAAATCGAGAGACAGATATCCAGTCTCCGAAAGCTTTGTGTGCAAGTCCCTGATGATCTTTTACAGGAATTCCGTATTTCACGTAAACTCGCCCGCGCCGCCATTAACAAGTCACGTGCTGATTATCTTAATCTATCGCTATCTTCAGCGACACCTAACTCCAAAGCCTTTTGGAAAACGGCGAACTCCATACTTCACAGGTCTCCTCCACTTCCTCCGCGGACTCCTGCGGAATATGATCTTTTTGTTGAAAACTTTAGCACTTTTTTCAAGACTAAGATTGAGTTGATTCATAGCTCGCTACCGATCACTAATCTTCCCCGTCAGCCCTCCTTAACTGACAGTGATCAATCAAATCTCTCATTTTTCTCACCTCCTAGTGTTGATGAAATCATCAAATTGATCAATTCTCTCCCAAATAAATCCTCACCTTTAGATATAATCCCTGTTTTCCTGCTTAAGCAGTTTTCCGGCATCTTTGCCTCCATTATATGCAAACTTTCGGCTCTTTCCTTTTCACAGGGTATTTTTCCAACTTCATTCAAAACGGCGCAGGTAACCCCTTTACTGAAAAAATATAATCTAGACCCCATGCAACCATCCAATTATCGTCCTATTTCAAACCTCAGCACCATCTCAAAGATCTTAGAAAGGGTTGTTCTCAAGAGATTATCCTCTCATGTTTCTGTACTGCGTAACTTCAACCTTTTCCAGTCGGCGTATCGCTCACATCACTCAACGGAAACTGCGCTTTTGTACATCACTGACAGCCTCCGCAATATCTGTGCTACCGGGTCTGCGGCCGTCTTAGTGTCTTTAGATATTTCAGCAGCTTTTGACACCATTAATCATCCAAATATGCTGCATATCCTTGAAGACTACTTTCACATTTCTGGCATTGCTTTATCCTGGTTTCAGTCCTATCTTTCCGAACGCAAGCAATTTGTTAAGATAAGCTGCTCTTCCTCTACCCCTGTCTCCCTTCGTTTTGGTGTTCCTCAAGGTTCTGTTCTTGGGCCCATACTCTTTTCTCTTTATACTTCTCCTATTAGCGAGATCATACAGAAGCACGACGTTCTATATCATCAGTTTGCTGATGATATTACCCTCTTTACAGGCGCTTCTTACCTTGATCCTCATCCCAGCCTCACTAAGATATCTGAATGCATCACTGAGCTCAATCTTTGGTTTTCTAACAATCACCTCATGTTGAATCCTAACAAAAGCGAAGTGATGTTTGTCGGCAGTCCCATACTCCTTTCCAAATCCAATCTTCCCACTGAAGTAATCTTTGACAGCACTACTCTTTCCGTAACGTCCAAACTGAAGATACTAGGTGTAACTCTTGATTCTAGACTCAACTTTACACACTTTGTCTCTCAGATCATACAATCATCCAACTTTCATCTCCATGCGATCAGACAGGCACGCAAGTTCCTACCCTTTGACACTGCCGTTGCTCTGATCATCTCTTTAGTTCTTTCAAGGATTGATTACTGTAACTCTCTTCTTTGTCGACTCCCGAACTGTCTTATTTCTAAGTTGCAATCTCTCCAAAATCGCGCTGCTAAAACCGCTCTTCAAGCCGACTACTATTCTTCATCTCACACCTGTCTCGATCGCCTCCATTGGCTGCCGGTCGTACTAAGAGCCCAGTTCAAGTTGCTATGGCTCACGGCTAACATCTTAGACTTTAATCAGCCAGCTTATTTATATGACCGTCTTTCCATCAGACAGACTTCTGAGTCTCTCAGGTCTTCCAACACTGGTTTATGCCTACATCAGCCTGTCTCTTCTAAACCTTTCTTACATCGCTCCTTCTCGCATATCGCCCCTCACTTATGGAACTCTCTTCCACTTAATGTCCGTCTTTCACCTTCTCTTAAAATTTTTCGCAAGCGTTTAAAAACGCATCTTTATAGCCAAATTTCTTTCTCATAGCCCTTCTGATTAGAACAGCGCCTCTGCAGCAAACCTAGTTTGCAAACTGCGCGCCCTACAAATACAAATACAAATACAAACAATAATAATAACAAAAACAACAATAATAATAACAACAAAAACAATTCTACTAATAACAACAACAACAATAATAATAACAACAAAAACAATACTACTAATAACAACAACAATAATAATAATAACAACAACAACAATAATAATAATAACAACAACAACAATAATAATAATAACAACAACAACAATAATAATAATAACAAAAACAACAATAATAATAACAACAAAAACAACAATAATAATAATAAAAAAAACAACAATAATAATAACAAAAACAACAATAATAATAATAATGAAAATGAAATGAACACTCAAGCAGTCACGTTTGCAGGGAAGGCTTTCAAGTCTCTATTCAGTTTTATTATTATTTTTTTATTATTATTTTTTTATTATTATTTTTTTTTTATTATTTTTATTTTATTCTATTATTTTTATTTTTTTTTATTATTTTTATTTTTTTTAATTATTTTTATTATTCTTATTTTTTTGAAGAATAATTATTTTTTTAATTTTTTAAATTATTTTTATTTTTTTTTTATTATTTTTATTTTTTTATTTTTTTATTATTTTTAAAAATTATTTTTACTTTTTTTATTTTTTTAATTATTTTAATTATTTTTATTTTTTTTATTATTTTTATTTTTTTTTTCATTATTTTTATAATTTTTATAATTTTTATTTTTTTTATTATTTTTATTATATATTTTTTTAATTATTATTTTTTTTTTATAGTTATTTTTTTTATTATTTTTATTTTTTTAATTGTTTTTATTATTTTTTTATTATTTTTTTTATTATTTTCATTTTTTTATTATTTTTTATTATTATTTTTATTTTTTTTTATTATTTTTATTATTATATTTTTTATTATTTTTATTTTTATTATTATTATATTTTCTATTATTTTTAATTTTTTTATTATTTTTTTTTATTATTTCCATTTTTTTTAATTATTTTTATTTTTTCAATATTTTTATTATTTTTTTAATTATTTTAATTATTTTTCTTTTATTCAATTTCTTTTTATTTTTTTTTTAATTTTTTCAATTTTTTTTTATTTTTTTTTAATTTTATAAATTATTTTTATAATTTTTAATTTTTTTAATTATTCCTATTATTTTTATTATTTTTCTCTTTTTTATTATTATTTTTTTTACTATTTTTATTATTATTTTTATTAATTATTTTATTTTTTTTATTATTTTCTATTCTTTAATTTTTATTTTTTTTATTTTTATTTAAAAAATTTTTTCTTTCAATATCTCATCACTATTACCACCTTTAACTATCCATTCATGAGGGGTTTTCTTGTTTGTTTATTATTTCTATTATTTGTATTTGTATTTGTATTTGTAGGGCGCGCAGTTTGCACTAGGTTTGCTGCAGAGGCGCTGTTCTAATCAGAAGGGCTATGAGAAAGAAATTTGGCTATAAAGATGCGTTTTTAAACGCTTGCGAAAAATTTTAAGAGAAGGTGAAAGACGGACATTAAGTGGAAGAGAGTTCCATAAGTGAGGGGCGATATGCGAGAAGGAGCGATGTAAGAAAGGTTTAGAAGAGACAGGCTGATGTAGGCATAAACCAGTGTTGGAAGACCTGAGAGACTCAGAAGTCTGTCTGATGGAAAGACGGTCATATAAATAAGCTGGCTGATTAAAGTATAAGATGTTAGCCGTGAGCCATAGCAACTTGAACTGGGCTCTTAGTACGACCGGCAGCCAATGGAGGCGATCGAGACAGGTGTGAGATGAAGAATAGTAGTCGGCTTGAAGAGCGGTTTTAGCAGCGCGATTTTGGAGAGATTGCAACTTAGAAATAAGACAGTTCGGGAGTCGACAAAGAAGAGAGTTACAGTAATCAATCCTTGAAAGAACTAAAGAGATGATCAGAGCAACGGCAGTGTCAAAGGGTAGGAACTTGCGTGCCTGTCTGATCGCATGGAGATGAAAGTTGGATGATTGTATGATCTGAGAGACAAAGTGTGTAAAGTTGAGTCTAGAATCAAGAGTTACACCTAGTATCTTCAGTTTGGACGTTACGGAAAGAGTAGTGCTGTCAAAGATTACTTCAGTGGGAAGATTGGATTTGGAAAGGAGTATGGGACTGCCGACAAACATCACTTCGCTTTTGTTAGGATTCAACATGAGGTGATTGTTAGAAAACCAAAGATTGAGCTCAGTGATGCATTCAGATATCTTAGTGAGGCTGGGATGAGGATCAAGGTAAGAAGCGCCTGTAAAGAGGGTAATATCATCAGCAAACTGATGATATAGAACGTCGTGCTTCTGTATGATCTCGCTAATAGGAGAAGTATAAAGAGAAAAGAGTATGGGCCCAAGAACAGAACCTTGAGGAACACCAAAACGAAGGGAGACAGGGGTAGAGGAAGAGCAGCTTATCTTAACAAATTGCTTGCGTTCGGAAAGATAGGACTGAAACCAGGATAAAGCAATGCCAGAAATGTGAAAGTAGTCTTCAAGGATATGCAGCATATTTGGATGATTAATGGTGTCAAAAGCTGCTGAAATATCTAAAGACACTAAGACGGCCGCAGACCCGGTAGCACAGATATTGCGATTTTATTATGATTTTATTCTCATTTTTATTATTCTTTTTACTATAATATTATTCTTTTTTTTTATTTTTTTTATTAAGATTTTATTTTGATTTTAATTATTATTTTTATTATGATTTGGATTCTATTTTATCAGTTCTTTTCACCATCACTTCGGCACTATCCCACGCCATGTTTTTTTTTATTATTTATAAATCCATTTTTATGATGAGTTCACTAGCAAAGGTTTTTTGAAAAAAATTTTCAAAAATAATTTTCAAAAAAATGAAAAAGGTTTTTCATTAAAATCTAGTGCGGAACATAGGATGGTTGGAAGGGGGCCCTCTGGGGGCAGGTGGGGGTCTGGTGGGGGTCTGGTGGAGAGCCCTTGTTTTGGGGGAGGGGGTCTGGTGAAGGCCTACTAGGAGGAGGGTCTGGTCGGAAGACGCTCTTTCAATTTAGAAGGTTTCATGCTTCTTCACGTTGTAAGTGGGTGGCTAGAATAATAATAATAATAATAATAATAATAATAATAATAATAATAATAATAATATCAATAATCTTATTCATAATAATAATATAAATCATAATTATCATAATATTAATAAAAATTATAATAATAACCATAAAAATAATAAAAGTGAAAATAAGAATAAAAAATCGTGAATAAGTGGAATATAAAGACCGGGCAATGAAAAAAGACCAATAAATGAGACTCTCAATGTTTCTGGCGATGTTGAATAGTTTAATACGGAACAGATAAACATCTGAGGAGCATAATTAACTACAACTTAAAGTATATAAAAGTGAAAAAACTGGAAAGCTGCCATGATAAACAAGAGTTATGTCGCCATATATACTTCTAAAAACCCAGACGTTAGTGCGGTCAATAACTAGTCTCGAAATTATGAATAATAAAAACACGAGAATATTTGAATTGTTTATTTTGACCAAGCTTCTCCATATATTCTCCATCATCATCAGGTGACTTATTGGTGCATCGAGGTTCATTTGGGCTGGTCCAAATGTGCCATCAAGTCCTTCGAGAATTTGAGGCTTCAAGCAGGAAAGAAAAATATTTATTGGAATAATAATAATAATAATAATAATAATAATAATAATAATAATAATAATAATAATAATAATAATAATAATAATAATAATAATAATAATAAGAATAATAATAATAATAATAATAATAATAATAATAATAATAATAATAATAATAATAATAATAATAATAATAATAATAATAATAATAATAATAATAATAATAATAATAATAATAATAATAATAATAATAATAATAACAATAAAAGAAAGAAAAATGATAAATCCAGTTATATCATGAAGTACTCAATTTTTCTTTTTTATCTTCTCCAATTTTAATTTCCGTTTTTTTGTAAATTTGTCTTCAAATATATAAATATATATCTATATTTTTTTATGAAACACCGTACTGACCTTCCTAGCTCTCTTTCCTAAACCAATAATAACTCTTGACACCACTGTATATCTAATCACCTGATCAAAGAGCAGTTTTGTGCTAAAAATTTACGGAAACAGTGCACTAATAAGCATTGCCCGGAAATATAATAAAGCGCATATATCACAAACATTCAGTTTAATAACACGAAAAAGTGTTATTAAACAAACAACTAGAGCAGAGATCAGTTCTGTGTTGGAAATTCTCGGCAACAGTGTACAAACAAACACTGCCCGGTAATATTACAAGGAACACGAACAAATAAAACAAACATCGAGTACTAACAAAAAATAAGTGTTATTAAACGAATCATTTGATTAGAGCAGTTTTGTGCTAAAATTTCACGGCAACAGTGTGCAAGCAAGCACTGCCTGGAAATATAATAAGGCACACAAGCAAATATCACAAACATTTAAAGTGAAGAGTTATATTTATGGATTTATTTTTTTTAACTAATTTTTTATTTGCTTTATCTTTTCACTAATATTTACCAACTTTTATTATTTATTTGTTTTATCGATTCTATCCTTTAACTTTTCTTCTTTCACAATTATTTTCTTTTTATATTCACTTGCTTATTTTCATATATTTATCATCAAACCACCCAGTAAGTATTAAAAAAAAAAAAAAAAAAAAAAAAAAAAAAAAAAAAAATTACTTTTTTAAAAAGCTCATCCCAAATAATATTAAACTCAAAAGTTTCACTCGCGAAAACCTTTACAATTCACAAACGACTAAAAATGGTCAAACGTAATAAAAATTCGAATTACGGCGACCTGGAAAGTATCAGTAAAGCTGATTCAGCATCGCCCGGCAGAGACTGTGTGAGGGAGCAGACACAACTCAGTCGTCATAATATAACTGCAACAACCTAAGAACGTCGAGAAATTGTAAGAAGCACCCAGACACGGAGTGACTCCCAACATGGCCTTCAAAGCGCAACATCCACAAGCAGAAAGTTGACGTCCAAGCGACATAAGTGGACATCAGAAGAGTATCAGGAGATATAAAGATTCTATTTTATTACTACGGAAATATATTCGAACTATCCAGTCACAAAAAATACTTACGAGATATGGGGAAAAAGAAATACCCAGTTAGCTAAAAGCTTATCAACAGACCCAAATAAGCTAGCAAACACACGACGATATATTAAAAAAAAACGGGCTAATACCAGAAGAAACTCACAAAAAAATAAAAAATGAGGTAGTCCGAATAACTGTCAAAAATAAGAAAGAAAATAAAAAGATAGGAAATTCCACCAGCAAAAAGAACAACGCCACATCTATACTACCGCATCGCCAGAAAAAGAAAACACAACTTCACTATCTGAACGGATAAACAGCAAAATTCAAAAAGAGATTCTTCAAATTTTTGAGAATGTCAGAACAAAAGAAACAACACAAAGACAACCTTTAAAAAAAATAACTGAAACAAAAGCTATGAAAGCCAAAATAAACGAAGTTAACGAGAATCTTGGAAAAATACTTGAAAAAATAGTGCCTCTATTACTTTCAGATCTAAACCATCTTATTTTTGCTTCAGCGGCTTATGTGAGCCAGCCAAAAAAAGAGATTGATAAAAACAATGTCGAAGCCAAAAATCTTGAGGTGGAAAATAAAACTGCAAGAAAAAATAAAAAATCTTAGATAAGATTGAAGAATAATCGAAGAGATTCTGAAAGACAACAAAAGCTCAAAAGTAAAAACAAAAGCAAATTTGGTAAAGAAAAAACTAGGAATGGAAGAAAATAGCTGTGAAGAAATAAGCGAAGGCTTAAATCAAAGAATTCAAGCCAAAGAACACAGAATTCAAAGAGATGACAAAAGAAAAAGATGGTTTGAGCAAAACAGGCTGTTTAACCTTAATGCCAAAAAATTTTATGAAGAGATAAATGGAGGAAACGCAATAGTAAATAAGCCACCACCAAATCAAGAAGAAACAGCAAAATATTGGAAAAGCATCTGGGAGAACGAAGAAAAACACAATGAAACCACTGAATGGCTTCCCCGTATAAGAAAACATGTGAAGCAACTAACAGCCACAGGCCAAAAATGGGAAAAAATTACTGCAGAAAACATAAAAGAAACATTGAAAAATGTGCCAAACTGGAAAACGCCAGGTCCAGACTAAATTCCAAACTTTTGGTTGAAGAAGCTCAACATAAGCCACTCTTTCTTAGCTAATGCTCTAAATGAAATAATGGAAGACTCCAACAAGAGCCCAAAGTGGTTAACAGAAGGGAACACATACTTAGTGGCAAAAGATCAAAACACGCAAGATCCAAAGAGCTATCACCCGATCACATGTCTACCCACCATTTATAAAACATTGACGTCGATGTTAGCAAACAAAACTTACTCTTGGAAAATTTTCAGCCGTTACCGGAAGAACAAAAAGGCTGCAGAGTAGGTTCATTTGGAAGCAAGGACCAACTGCTAATAAATCGGATGATCACTGGAATCACAAAAAATAAGAAAGGCCCTCTATCTCAAGCATGGATAAACTATAAAAAGCTTTCAACAGTGTACCACATTCATGGATCTTAGAAGTCATGAAGATGTACGGAATTCACTCTCGGATTGTTGAATTCATCTTGCGTACCATACCTCAATGGAGAATAAACCTAGGAATGAGACACATGAAGGGAAATATGAAAATTCCTGGGATCAAAATAATGACAGGGATTTTCCAAGGAGATTCATTGTCACCTCTTATTTTCTGTCTATCACTTTGCCCTTTGAGGATTCTTTTGAATGAGAAAAACTCTCCAGCTATTAAAATAGGCAAAGCTGAAAAAGGAAAAAATCTCAACCATCTATTCTACATGGACGATCTAAAAATTTACAGCAAATCAGACTCTGATTTAAGATCACTCCTTAGAATAGTCAAAAAGTTCAGCGATGACATTAGGATAAAATTTGGCTTAGAAAAATGTGCAGAGATATCCATAATTAAAGTTAAAATGGTGAGAAGCTCCAACATCAGTCTGAATGAGCATACGCACACAAAAGAATTATCTAATACCGAATCGTACAAATACCTAGGGGTCGAAGAGTCATCTAATACACACCACAAAAAAATGAGAGAGAGATTAAAAAAGAGATATTACAGAAGGTTAAGAATGATACTGAGCACAGAACTTAGCTTGCCAAACAAAATTATGGCAATAAACAGCTTGGCTATACCAGTCTTATCCTATAGCTTTGGCGTAGTGAACTGGTCGAAAACTGACGTACAAGGAATAAACAGAAAAACGAGAAAAATACTCACAATGTTCAAAATGCATCACCCTCGAGCCGACACAGAAAGACTCTACGTTTCTAGATCAGAAGGAGAAAGAGGATTGATGCAGGTAGAATCCCACTTTTACACAATTCTCGCTAGCCTGGAAATTTATTGAAAGAAACAAACTACTCCTTCAATGTGTGCAGTAACAGAACACGAAGAATCAAAAAAGTCTGCTTATAGTCTCTTTAAAATCAATAAAAATGTGAGGAGAGCGTTTAATCTGAACTTTGAGAATACAGTTTCTCAAGAAAATGTTCACCCAGTTACTGTAGCGCGTAAAACAAAACACATGGTAAAAAAACACTCATGAAGGAAATTCAAAACAAATACACAAATAAGCCTATGCACGGTCAGTATGCACAAGCCCTTGAAAGTGAACAAATAGACAAGAAAAAATCCATAGCATGGCTTCGCAGCGCTGGGTTGAAAGAAACAACTGAGAGCCTCATAATTGCCGCCCAAGATCAGACGCTTGCAACAAATTATTATGGAAAGAAAATATTGAAAAAGGCGTTGATCCCAATTGTAGGCTTTGCAGAACTCACCCTGAAACAATATCACACATTGTTTCAGGATGCCCAATGCTGGCAAAGCACGAGTACCTAGAGCGCCACAACAGAGTCGCTAAATTCATCCACTGGACAATATGTAAGACACATGGATTTGAAGTCAAAAGTAAGTGGTACGAACACGAAATTCGACCAGTGATAAAAAAAGACGAACTAACAGTACTATAGGACAGCCCAATACACACAGACAGAAACATACAGGCAAATAAACCAGACATAGTGGTTGAAGATGAAAAAAAAAGAGAGTGTATTCTGGTTGATATCCCAGTACCATCAGACACCAACATAGTGTCGAAAACATCTGAGAAAATTTGCAAATACCGCGATCTGCAAATAGAGATATCAAGATGCTGGAATATGAATACAAAAGTAGTTCCAATAGTTGTAGGCGCGCTGGGAATAGTCGGAAAAGCTTTAAGTCTCAAACTCTCGAGGCTTACTGGATCACCTAAAATTTATGAAATCCAGAAAACAGCGCTTATGGGCACGGCGCACATTTTAAGAAGAGTTTTGGCCCGTAATGAATGAATAGCATCGAACTTTACTACCCTAGGGTCTTGGTGAGACTCCGGTAGTAGTTTAAATCCCAGTATGTATACTGTGTTAAAAAAAAAAATAATAATAATAAGAAAAATAATAATAATAATTACAATGATGACGTTAATTATTTGTTATTTTCATGGATATTGTGTCCAGAGAGATAAGAGTTTTGAATAAAAACCCAAAATGTGGCTCATAGTAAAGATGAGAGATTTATTATGCCATTGTATTTAATTATTCTTTCAGATCGAATTCTATCTGGAATAATATAAAAATTTATTTTAGTCGAAAATTCCGAAAAATATTTTTTTTGGAGTTTTGCACTTTGAGATTGTCATAAAGAGATTGGGTCTATTAGGCTTTTAATGGCAAACTTTGACAGTCTACACAGTCTTTGAATCACATAAAAAATCGGACTTTTTAATGACATGTTGAAATCATTTTATAAGTACAATCCATGACTCAAGTTTATCTCCATGTAGCTATAAACGATGATGATGATATCTGTTAGAGAAGGTTATTTGTTTTCTATTGTTTTATCTTATATCTTTTTTTTCAAAGACTTAAATCCAGGTTTGAGGGAACTCTTTTTCATAAGGCACTCAACCATAACTAGGATGATGACGTAGACAGCCTGAACGAGGTAAACAAAAACAAAGCATCTATTAACTTTATTCCCAAAGCTTGTCGTGAGAGATTCCTTGGTAATGTGAGATCGTCTGACGAGAAGCTTTGTGCGTTAATTTAACAAATACTTTCCGTTTGTTTCGCTCACTTATTATTCATAAGTGTGTTTTAAAAGTTTGAAAAATAAAGCTATTTGTGTCCATTGACAATAAATTAATAATAATTTGAAAAAAAAATTTTTTGTTTTTTTGAGCAAAAAGTTTTGTGTGACGTCATACTTGTTCAGAACAAAAAAAATGATGAAATAACAATCAATTATGAAACTCAATTAATTATGAAACTCAATTAATTATGAAACTCAATTAATTATGAAACTCAATTAATTATGAAACTCAATTAATTATGAAACTCAATTAATTATGAAACTCAATTAATTATGAAACTCAATTAATTATAAAACTCAATTAATTATGAAAGTCAATTAATTAAATTATGAACTCAATTAATTATGAAGTTATAAGCTCAATTAATTATGAAGTTATAAGCTCAATTAATTATGAAGTTATAAGCTCAATTAATTATGAAGTTATAAGCTCAATTAATTATGAAGTTATAAGCTTAATTAATTATGAAACTTAGGCGCCATCTTTAAAATGACTGGTCTGAAAATATTCAGAAGGGGAGGTAGTTTGGAAAGCAGCACAAACATTTGTGAAGCTGATCACAACTACACGAGTTTTCATTGGTGGGCAATAATGACTGCTTGTTTTAGTTTAGTGCTCTAATTCATATCTTTTCAATTTAAACTTCATTGGATCCATTGAGAAAATTCTTTCAGTCTCTCTTATTATAGTGGTGTTTGTGATGAACAAAAGTAAACATTTTCATAACAATTTAAAAAAAAAAGAACAAAGTGAGAATAAGCTTACTTTTAATTGGACAACAACTTCAAAAAACTTAACAAACTCAACAAAAACAACAAGTATAGACTTGAGCCAACTTCATAATCCCTGTAATTTGAACCAAGCGCGTGTGTTATATATATAAATATATATAAATATATAAATATATATAAATATATAAATATATATATATATATAACTTGAATGATTTTTTGTCATGAGGCTCAAACATGGCATCGTCAACATTCCATGCAAAACAGATGCAGATGAGCTGATCAGAAACATGGACAAAGACCATAAGCTCGAGGCACAGAAATGAGGGTCAACCCAAAAACACTCTGTTCAGTACTATCTCATACCTGCTATCAAATGCAATCTTACCACTCCAGCTTCAAAGACCACAGATTTAATTCCTCTTCTCCAGGCCGACTAATGTATGCGAATGTATCTCAACCTATCCATTTTTACAGGCGTTTATATTCTTTCAGAAACACAAATCTCGTGTGTCTTGAACCCTCATTACTGGGTCACTTGAATCTGAACAAGATCTTCAACCACCTCTCATTACAATGCTCCTTGTCAAGACTAGGAAAGTTTATATACAAATGAAGGTCAAAGCAGGGTCAATATGAAAGTAAATTTAGTTTTGATGAGAAATTAAATTAATAATATAAGGTTAATCTTGAAAAAAAAAAAATAAATAAAAACAAAAAAAAATTAAATTGAAAGTAAACTGGATAATAATAAATTGAAAGTAAACTAGATATTATTCGAGGCATAATTCACGGTTGGTTGACTTTTGTGGATGACTTGAAAAAAATTCAAAAAATCAATAAACTGATCGTTTGAGTTTAAAAGTGGAGTGAACACTTTAAAAAAATTGACTGTAAATGAAGAATTCACGAGCAAGGTGAAAGAAGAACAAAAATAAAAATAATATTCACTAAATAATAAGAATAATAATATTATTAATGATAATAATAATAATAATAAAATATAGTAAAAATAAATGAAAATGATAAATCAGCAAAAATTGAATATGATCTCAGAACACTGGTTCATTTAGATACGAAGCTTTTCGTTAACAAAGTAACATTTCCAAATCGGTTATTTCAAGTCACTTGAAAATGTTACTTTTTTAACGAAAAGCTTCGTATCTAAATGAACCAGTGTTCTGAAATTATATTCATTTTATTGCTTGCTTTTTGAAAAAATCAGCAAAAATTATCAATGAAAAGTGGAGCGAAATTTAAATAAATGATATTTAAAACCTAAAAAATGTGAATTCAAACTTGGAACATGAAAGTGAAGGGATATTTATAATTGATTTGAAAAAATCGCAATAATAATCGAAAAAAAATAATAGAAAAAAAAAACAAAAGTACTAAAAATAATGAAGCTAATAACATAATAACAATAATAATAATAATAACAATAATAACATCATATGAACCTATTGCACACAAACGACTGTTGGCATAATGACCAGGGGATGCGACTACTTCATCTTTTTAATATGACCTTATGACGTTCAACATCAGACCTGGTAGTCAACATCTCAGTAGTTAAGTGAGAAGATGATGATGATGATGACGATGAAACAATAGTAAACACGACTCTAATGCTATTTATAAAATTAAACATTGTAATATGAAGAAAAAAAACAACAATGATGACGTCATCCCTCAGTCGTTCACCTTCTTCAGCAAATACTCAATGTAACTGAGGGCAGATTTGAGAATGAAGACGCGAGAAACTTTGATGTGTGACGTCATGTGGCTGTAACTGTTTCCGGGCATTTTTTTCCACAGTTCCTCGAAGGCCTTGTTGAGTTTGTCCATCCTTTTCCGCTCCCGCAAATTAGCTGCCTGTCGCTGAGTCTTGGTGATTTCCCGCTTGCGTCTTTTGCGTTTCTTGCCACAGTTCGAGAAGAATATGAGTTTTTCTTTGTCTAGTTTAACAGGGTTGAAACTGTACTGTGGTTGGTCGATACGTGGGGCGTTGAAGGTGGTGTGACTGCTAATGGGGTTGTCTTTCAAAAATTCTTCAAATCCATCATTCCTCAGAAAAAGATTCTCTGTCGAACCACTTCCGTCAACGCCTTTTAAGTCACTCAAAAGTGAATTTTGATTGGAAGGTTGATGGCGCTTGAAGAAGATGATGGAGGCATGGGGTTTGGAGGTAGAAAGGTTTTCAGAGAAAAGTTGAGAAGGGAGGTGAAGAGAAGAGAAGTGGGGAAAAGTGGTGTTGTAGGTGAAATCGTTGAATGAAGGGTGGGTGTAGTGGAGCTGATTGTCGTGGAGGGGCTGGTTGTTGTGGAGAGGCTGGTTGTTGTGGAGGGGCTGGTTGTCGTGGAGAGGCTGGTTGTTGTGGGAGGGTTGGCTGAGTATGGGGCATATCGTGTCGTAAGACATCCTGTTTCGGGAAGGAGGTTGTTTTTGCTGAAATAATAAAAATAATAATATATATTATTTTTATTAATTTGTTTATTATTATTATTCATAATATTAATATTTTGATTGGTAAAGTGCCATTTATATTGGCACTAAAGAGTTTGTTTTTATTGGAGTGGTGAAGACTGTCCATTATTAGTGCTACTATTATTATTAATACTTTTGTTATTATTATTTCACTTCAGCATCAAGTTAAGGTGAACAATTTTTGAATATCGTCAAATTTTTATCAAAAATCTCTATATAGTTTTTGGATCTAAAAGTAAACAGGCACCTACTATGAATGATGGATGAGGTAGGAGCAATGAGGCAAACTCAAATTACTATATATATATATATATTTTTTTTTTTGATAACTACAACGCAATTATTTACAGTTAATTAATTAATTAATTAATTTTTAAATAATAACAAAAAAATTCTGAAAGAGTTTTCATCTCTTCTTGATTTGTTTTTTTAAATATTCATTGAAGCGTTAAGTATTGATTTTTTTATTAATAGCTTATTAATAACGAAATAACCAACTATGATTGGCTGATAAGCTTGAACCCAGCCTCTTTGCGGATAGTTGACAAGTGAAATTGATGAGATATAAATAATGTGTTTTTTAAAACGACTTTATAATGTCAGTTTTGAAAAATATTAATTATGATGATGATGATGATGAGGAAGATGGTGATGACAATGATAACAAGACAAAAGTAAACAAAATTTGCAGGTGAAAAGCGTTGGAAACTTATCGATTAGGTACTTTGAAGTCAAAACTTTGGACTTTATTGAATTCACTTTTGAACTCTTCATGATGTTGATCCGATCAATAAATATTGATCGGATCATTAAAATTGAAATTTATTTTTTTCAAGTGTTGCATTGAAGCAAAATGTTGACAAATTTCCCCAAAGAATCATAATTCTAAATAAGGAATATGAAAATGAGCTAAAAACAAAATAAAGAACAATAATAATAATGTTATTATTATTAGTGGGTGAAAAAAAATAATAAAAATAATATTATAATTGTATGAAAAAATAATAAAACTAAAAAATAAAACAATATATTAATAAAATCATCAATAACAATTCACCATGAACTTTGTCGTAAAAAATGTCATCAGTGAAATAATAATAATAATAATAATAATAATAATAATAATAATAATAATAATAATAATAATAATAATAATAATAATAATAACAATAACAATAATAATAATAATAATAATAATAATAATAATAATAGTAAAAGAATAATAACGATAAGAACAATAAAAATAATGATAACAATAGAAACAATGATAATATCAAAAGCGATGAAAAAGATCAAGAAAGATAAATGATGATGATGATGATGATGGTGGGGATTATGATGATGATGGTGATGATGATCATGATGAAGATGATGATGGTGGTGATGAAGAAGAAGATGATGATGATGGTGATGATGATCATGATGAAGATGATGATGGTGGTGATGAAGAAGATGATGATGATGATGGTGGTGATGATGAAGCTGATGATGATGATGATGATGATGATAATGGTGATCATCAGAGCAGGTGTTCCCCAAGGGGGCGTCCTATCACCCACTCTCTTCGACATATACCTCTCAGACATACCAATCCCCAAAATCAGCTCACTCAACCTCATTATCTACGCAGACGACATCACCCTAACATCATCCCACCCCAACATCAACACAGCCACCCACAACCTCTTACCATACCTCAATGAAATACACACATGGGCTCACAATAACAACCTACAAATCAACCCTACCAAAACCACATCAACTCTCATGACCCCAGACCCATCAGAATATAACAAACCTCTGAACATCCACATCAACAACATTCCCATCTCCACCACCTCCAACCCTACCATCCTTGGCTTAACTTTTGATCCCAAACTAAAATACTCCACCCACACAGGCAACACCATCACTAAAGCAATAAAAACACTCAATCTCTCAAAACTCCTCACATCAACACACTGGGGAAAAAGCAAAGAAGCACCCATCACCACATACAAAACATTACTCTTTTCCATCATCGAATACGCCAACACCATCTGATCACCCATCATCTCATCCACCTCTCTCAACAAACTCCAAAAAATCTAAAACGCAGCCTTGAGAACAATCACTGGCTGCACTCTAGACACCAACACCCAACACCTCCACTCAGAGACCAAAATTCTCCCACTCCAAAACCTTCTCAAACTTCACGCATCACAACTCACACAAAAAGCTTTCCACCCCACTTATCCCCTACACCCACTCACCACACAAAAAGCCCACCCCAGATGCAAAAAATAATCCACGTTCAACAACAACATCAACTACACCCTAAACATACCCTCCTCCACCCAGTCCACCTCTCACACACAAATAAAAAACAACATGAAAACCATACACACAAAAATAGTACACGACTACATATCATCCACTCACAACAAAATCTTCAGCAAGCAACCCCCACCCATTCATAAATCAGAAACCACCCTAGACCACCACACTAGCCGCACTCTCGCCCAACTCAGATCAAATAAATCACCTTTCATTCTCTCATAGCTCAAAAAAATCTCACCCTCATTTCCTCCCTCACCTTCATGCCCACTGCCAAACACACATTCACGACACCTCTCACCTCTTCACCTGTTCCAAAATAAGTACCACACTGGGCCCTGAGAGTCTGTGGACCGACCCCGCGAGAGCGGCTGAGCTTCTCGACCACTGGACGGTCTTGATGGGGACATGAGGAGCACCCAACAAGACTAGGGTGATCGGGGTAAAGAAAAAAAAAGAGGATGGTGATGATGATGATATTGATGGTGATGATGATGAAGATGATGAAGATGATGATGGTGGTGATGATGAAGATGATGATGGTGGTGAGGACGAAGATGATGAGAATGGTGATGGTGATGATGAGAATGGTGATGGTGATGATGAGGATGGTGATGATGATGATGATCATGATATTGATGGTGATGATGATGATGAGGATGGTGATGATGATGAGAATGGTGATGATGATTGTTGTTGTTGAGCGATGAGTGAAAGCGAGTTAGTGTAGTAGGGGCTGGGATTGTGAAATGTTTGAGAGGTCTGATATCGATTTCCACTTATCCCATATCATCAGTCAGTTTAGGGTTTAATGCCATTGTGTCGAAAGAAAGGGGTTCAGCAGGTGGCCGATATATACGAGGACATTTGTAGATGGCATGCTCAGCGGTCTCATCACCTAGGCCACATTTCCGACAGATGGTATCAACTGCTGTGTTGATTTTTGCCAACCAATATTTGAGTTCTGGATGGTGACCAGATCGAAGGCGGCCTAAAGTCACCTGATCTCTTCTTCCCAGTTGGCCTTCTTCTTTTCTGTTAACCTTTGATTCTCTATCACCATAGATCTGCTGAGTGAGTTTATGCGACGCCTGCCCGCTCCTCGTTTCTCTGCGTATCATCGCTTTGGCTGTGGTGTAGTGATGGTCAACGTCCGTTTGGTCAGTGTCAGCCCCCTTCTTTGCCTGAGCATCTGCTAGCTTGTTGCCACTGATGCCGCAGTGACCCGGGCATCAAGTAAAGGTCACCTGGCAGCTCCATGCCGTCAGCATTGAAAGTGTTTTAAGGACAGTGTGTTCGTCCCTGTCGTTGCACGGTTGGGATGGGTGCGTTGCCTGAATGCGAAGTAAGACAGATTGGCTATCGCTGACAATTCGGGCTTTCTGAACGTGCACTTCCGCCTGGATTTCTTGAAGTGCTTTAACCACCGTCTTTATTTCCGCCTGGCAAGAGAAACACCATTTGCCGGTGGGAATGGCAAAATAGCGGAGAACTTGAGGGTCGCTAGGGTGGCCAGTGGTAACGACAATTTCACCACCACCTGTTCCGGTCCCACTCGTTGCTGATCCGTCGGTAAACAAAACCAGGTCAAAGGTGTTCCAGCCTTCCTCCAGTCGTTGCAATGAGCATTTCTTGTCAGCTTCAGCGTCCCCGGACATGCTGCTGAAAGTCTCGAAGATATGTTCACCTATCTGCATCCATGGAGGGAAAAGTTTTAGCTATTTGGCAGAACTGGCATTTTCGAAGATTGACTCCCATACTGCTCCGGTCTTGGCTCGCCAGCTGGGCATTTTCGTGCGTTGACGGGATGACGCGGGTTTTCGGGTGCAATCCTTTTCGACTTTTCTAGAGCTATGGAGCAGAGTTGTGTGGCTTTCGTGCCAATTTTTGGAAGATTAGCCTCGGCAAGAATCGCCTCCACTGGTGTGGTTTTGACTTGTCCAGTGATAGCTCGTCCCGCAAATCGTTGGCATGTCTCCAGCTTTTCCATAGTTGAAGACGACACCCATGGTAGCCATGAGGCCGCCGCATATTCAACAGCTGATCTGCCCGTCGGGATGAAGGTAGCCCGTAATGTTTGTTTGTCGTAGCCCCAGTCAGTCGTCGCAAGGCATCTCAAAGCACTAGCCTGTCTTCGCAGCTTTCCGCCGACAGTCGCTGCATGGGGGACAAAGGTTAACTGACGATCATATGTGACACCAAGGAACTTGGAGAGGGGATTATACTTAAGTGCATGGTTTCAAATTGGGACGCCAGCTAGCTTCGTGCGTGCTGGTGATGAAAAAGGAGCATTCTGACTTCTGGACAGAGAGTTCCATCTTCCACAGCTTGCTCCATTCCGCGATGTGGTTCAGGTTAGTTTGCAAGGTTTGTTCTGCTTGTAGTAGACCAGAAGCCTGACTCCAAACAGCTACATCGTCTGCGAAAAGGTTCACGTTGGATTGAGCGATGCCGTTGGGTAGGTCATTAATATAAAAAAGGAACAGAAGTGGCGATAAAACTGATCCCCGTGGGACGCCTTGCTTCAAAATGACCGTTTTGCTTTTTTCTCCGTCAAACGTCACCCATGTGAGTCTGTTGAAAAGCCAAGTTTGGACCCATCGTAGCATCTTGGTTGGGACTCCCATTTGCTGCATTTTGAAAAGAAGCGCGTCCCGCCACACCATGTCATATGCTCTAGAGTAGTCGATCAGAGCCATTATCGTACGCTGCATTGGTACGTGCTGGAACCCATCACTGATAGATTGGGAAAGTCGGAGAAGCTGGTCTTCTCGGCATCTATGATGGCCTCCGCCAGCTGGGCACCTGTATCGTCAGACTGTGCATGCTTATCCCATATTTCACTGTGGGCATTCAAATCAGCACATAATATCTCATTCTCCTGTATTTCTGGTTGAAAAACAAACATTGAAAAACCAATCCGTTGCAGGAAATGGGAGTTCTCCGGAGGGAGATACCAATTGGAGATGGTTACTGTCTGCTGGTTGGAAATTGGCATCTGTATTGACAGTCTTTCAAGAGCTCCTTCTTCATTGTTGATTGGTCGGCACACTTTGTAGGGTAGTGATTTCTTGACATACATTAGAAGACCTCCTTCCCGAGATTCCCCTTGTACTGGTCGGTCTCTACGAACTGAGTGATAATTGGTGAGAGTTGGGGTTTTATCGCGCGGGAGAAGGCGAGTTTCTTGTATTGCGATTACATCTACCTTGTGCTTTTCGGCTAAGTCTTCAAGAAGTTGGCTTCCCCTGTAAATACCATTTGCGTTTCACTGTAGTATACTGATCTGTGGCTGAAGATCCCGGCCGAGGTCTTGTCGAGCTTTGGTTTGGTTTTGTCGTCAGTGTCTTTCTGATCTCCTTGTGATCGGCACTTGGGGCAACGCCATGTAAGTGTTTGGGGGTACACATTTGCTTGACTTCTCATCGTAGTCATGCATTGGATATGGAAAGGACTCTTACACTGACTGCATTTGAGTCGGCGAGCACCACGGTGGATTTTTTCTTTGCATTCCATGCACCAGGTGCCATCAAGCTGGGCTTGTGGTTTCTTCTCAGATTCAGCTGCGGAGGTATTTGTTTCCACGAAAGTTGCTGGAGGGTTTGTAGCTGGGAGTGAAAGCACGTGGTCTACTTCTGTCACCTCTCGACCAAAACAGCAGCTCCACTCTCGACGTCCATCTATGATCTATTCTCTCTGGTTTCTCAAGAGACCTGTGCATACAAGATGGTAGTGGGCGCCACAGTCGTTGCAGGTAGCCTTGGGGGCCTTGTGCCTGATAGGATGCTTACACTTAGCGCAATCTTGTGGTACTCTATCATTGTTGTCAACGTCGTCATTTTGGTCATCTTCCGTTTCTTGGTCATTACTCATCGTCGAGCGAAGGCAGCAAATCCAAGATAACGCTCTCGTCTTTGCTCTTTCACGCTCATTCCGTGTCAGTCTGGTGCATCTAAGATGAGTTGGAAGATTACAGAAGTGACACTTAAGCCCTTTCTGTCCTATTCGGAAGCTCCTTCCGCATTTGGTGCATGGGTGGGATGGATTCTGCGGGCGGCATCTCCGGCATTGGTAGTTGTGGGCCTCTCGGAATGTGACCACTTCCGTCCTCGATAAGCCGCTGCATTTGTGGTGATAAAAGAGTCTGCACATGGTACACCATAACGCCTTTGCTGTGCATGTTTCCCCACATTCTCCGCAAGGCTGCTTGGGACCAGGGTTGAGTTCAATGTCTCCAGCACGGATAAGTTTGGACCCAGACCTTGGGAAAAAACCGACTTTCTCTCTTTTGATGGTGGTAGTGGTGTGTATGGGTTGTATTGGTGATGGTGTATGGGGTTGTGATGATGGTGCTGGTAGGGATGATGGTTTCTTGTGTTCTTGCTTTTTCTCGTCGTGAATAGGAACTCTCCGTTGGGTCCGACACCGCGTGAAGGTGGTTTCTGTAGTCGGGCTGATGATGATGGTGATAATCTTTCAAATAGATGCCATTATGAAAAATGAGAGCAACAATAGAAACCTAGTTTAGAGAATGTAATAATAATGATAATAATAATAATAATACTGGTGGTGGTTCAACCTAAAAATAACTAGCCTCAAAAGAGAAATGCAAAATAAATTAGATACGAATAACGGCGTCAATGAGACTCGAACCAAAGGTGACAGCCTCTCATCCGGCAGGTGTCTCATGGCCCAGCAGCATGAGCCCGGTTGTAACACAGTTACTGCTAAGAAATAGAAACGAAAATGGACAGTACCAGACAACAGGATTGGGATGAAGTGCTACTTTTGCAGCTAACCAAGTCGCTTCGGGTACGGGAAGAGAATGCATCTGCGAAGAAAAGTTAGCTGACTATGACAGCAAAAGAAAGTGCATGTGGTACCGATTGTAATTGGAGCCCTTGGAAGTATAAGCAAGAACTTCATAGGCTTTCTCCACCAATTAGAAATTAATACAAATATGGGAGAGTTGCAAAAGGCGGCATTACTCGATACCGCAAGAATCTTGAGGAAAGTTCTGGAGCTGTAGGCAGACTTAGTAAGACTCTGGTCATTAGTTATGACCCATCTTACTAAAATTTTATTTGCAAAATGCTTGATAGCTTTCATATAATAATAATAATTATTATTATAATACAAATAATAATAATAAAATAATACCGAACTATCCTACAGTTGTAAAATAAAACACCAACATGAGAAATTGGAAGCAGAAACAGCTTGGGGATTGTTCTTCCGGGTGGAGATGAAAACAGGTAACTTATGAAATGATCAAATCTACTACTAACAATAATATTAACAACAACAACAACACCAATAACAATAATATTAACAACAACAACACTAATAACAATAATATTAACAACAACAACACTAATAACAATAATATTAACAACAACAACACTAATAACAATAATATTAACAACAACAACACTAATAACAATAATATTAACAACAACAACACTAATAACAATAATATTAACAACAACAACACTAATAACAATAATATTAACAACAACAACACTAATAACAATAATATTAACAACAACAACACTAATAACAATAATATTAACAACAACAACACTAATAACAATAATATTAACAACAACAACACTAATAACAATAATATTAACAACAACAACACTAATAACAATAATATTAACAACAACAACACTAATAACAATAATATTAACAACAACAACACTAATAACAATAATATTAACAACAACAACAACACTAATAACAATAATATTAACAACAACAACACTAATAACAATAATATTAACAACAACAACACTAATAACAATAATATTAACAACAACAACACTAATAACAATAATATTAACAACAACAACACTAATAACAATAATATTAACAACAACAACACTAATAACAATAATATTAACAACAACAACACTAATAACAATAATATTAACAACAACAACACTAATAACAATAATATTAACAACAACAACACTAATAACAATAATATTAACAACAACAACACTAATAACAATAATATTAACAACAACAACACTAATAACAATAATATTAACAACAACAACACTAATAACAATAATATTAACAACAACAACACTAATAACAATAATATTAACAACAACAACAACACTAATAACAATAATATTAACAACAACAACACTAATAACAATAATATTAACAACAACAACACTAATAACAATAATATTAACAACAACAACACTAATAACAATAATATTAACAACAACAACACTAATAACAATAATATTAACAACACATAATAATGACAAAAACAATAATAAAAGTCTACCCCAATTGAGCCAACTCAATTAAGAGCTTAGTCCTGTCTTAGTACAAGTCGATCTGTTTCCGCTTTTAATTGTCGTTATTATCATTATTTCAAAGGTTATTATTTTTATTATTAACGTTGTTATTGTTATCTTTATTAATATACCTTTAATTTATTATTATTGTTGTTATAATTAATATTTTTATTCTTATTTTTATATCTATAGTTACCACTGTAATTTTGCCCAAATTATCAAAACACGATTTTTTTTCCTAGTTTTCCATCTTGATTGCTGTTGCTACCTGTGATGAACTTCCATCATTTTTATTATCCCTAATTTTTTATTATTGTTATTATTACTACTGTTTATTTTAATGTTTATTCTAGTATTATTATAGCTCTTAGCATTATTATTATTTTATGTTATTATTATTGTTTATTATTTTTATTATTTCACAGTTATAATCCATCAGCAACCGCTTCACGCATGAATGCATTAAAATTGATCTTCAAATAAGACGATATTGCAATAGCAATAACAACAATAATAATGGAGTTGATAATAATGAGAATAATAATAGTATAAACAAGAAAAATAACAAAAACAATACTCCTACTACTATTAATAACACTAATAAGAATACGAACTTTTATAAAAAAAGATTAAGAACTATAAAAATAGTTATAACAAGAATAATAATTGAAAAAATAATGCTAAAAAAGCAATCGTTCATGCATATTTCAATAGTAAAAAGTTAGGTAAATATGAAACTTAGTTTTCAGACATCGTATGTTTTTTTGTAAATAAAAAATTATAAATGTTAAATGAAAATTTTTTTCTACTTGTTTTCACAAATCCTCATAACTTGAAGTTTACTGCTAAAAATATGGAACTTGAGAATGGGATGAATGAAGTCAAAAACAATAGAAAAATAATTATATCAAGTTAACAAAAAAAATAAAAATAATAATCGAATATTATTCCTTTTTATTATTATGATTTATTATTATTATATTATTTTGTTATGCTTGATTTTATTTTCTTGTGTCTGAACAATTTTCATTATCATTTAATTTATAGTATTTCTATATTTTCCTTTCTTTCTTCAGCCACTTGTTTAAATATCATTGCTAACAAATACACGCACTCTCTGCCTTATTAAATTCATAATTATCCTCTTGGACTTCCTCAAAACAACCCCACCCATCCAATCCGTCGTTCAACACTGCTTCAATTTGGTGGAGTTCAACTATTTGAGTTCCATAAGAGTTTACGTACAAGATGTTTAAATTTAGAAATTTGATGAAATTTGCTGAAAGTTCAAATTTTTTGTATTTTAAGAAGTTAAAAAAGATGAATTTGTGTGAATCATCAAATTTTAGTTTGAAGAATGTCAAAATATTATTGAACGAAATTCTTCTCAACTTAATATAAACTCTAACAACATCAAAACAGAAAATATGTTAATATAGATGGTTTGCCAGAGCAACTTGTCACAAAAGAGTGCATATCCTCCTCCTAACCATTCAATCCTACTCACATTGAATTTACTTTTCATGATTTCACATGATAATATTCTTTGGACAATCTCTATCTTAACCTCCCTTTCATTACACCAAACCACATCCTCCCACACAGCACAAACTCTACACATCACTCCACTCTACCTCAAACATTCCCCCCCCCCCCCACACACACACACTCTTCAAATGTCAAAAAAGGTGAAGTAGACATTCCTTCTAGGTTGTTGTAGGTACAAGCCCTTGACCACATGAAGGACTCCATTGCTACCCACCTTGTCGCTCTTGTCCCTGTCCAGCAAGGCACCACCCACCTTTACATCACCATTTTGAGCTTTCCACTGCAAGTACCTGTGTCTGGAGTTCTTCAGAGTCACACTGAAGTTATCGTCAGGGTCGTTGGTGCAGAACTCAGCTGTATGTTGGTGGTGAGGTTTGGAGAGGAGGAATGTAGTGTAGACTGTAATAAGCCTAGACTTATCAAAAATTATAGCTTTTGTGTTTTAAATTAATGTATTGAACGCATTCACACAAACATTCAACCTCACACACACATACATTCAACCTCACACAGACACACACGTACATCCAACCTCACAAACACAAACTTTTAAGTATATGATTCATAACTAGAACCCTAGCAGACTCCTTATTGCTTTTAAGTCTCTGCAGATCTCTCGAGTTAAGTTGTTGTTTGAATGTCTGTTGGAGTGTTGTTGTTGTTATGTTTGAATGTCTGTTAGACAAGGTTATATTCACTGTAAAAAACACTTCAGTGCGAGGAATGGCCTGACCACCCACCTTCACACCCACAGAACCCAGAAATAAAAGTTGTGGTCGTCCTTCGCCCACGGAAAATGAGTATCATCATCATCACCCGTGGTTATACGGATGTTATTGTTTTTAGTGCTGATGAATTATGATAATGTTGAACTATGATGATGATGGTGGTGGTGATGATGATGATTTTGGCTAATATTACTTAGTAAACTTTTAGAAAAACTAATAATAAAAATGATTATCATTGTTATTTTTATTATTGAAGAAACTCTTATATAGTTGATATTGATTGGTCATCAGATGGCAAAACGTGTCGTACTTCAATTAACTACTTAATATTTATTTGTTATTACTATTTAAATTATTATTGTTATTTGAATTATTATTATTTAAATTATTATCCTTATTATTATTAATGTAATTAAGCATTCATGGATGTAGCGCTGATAACTTAACAACCCGAATCATCGCTACCTAATAGAGACCAACATCTGAGTAAACCTATTTTTTCGAAACACCCACTCTTCAACATTACCACCAACCCCACTCTAAGCCCCATTTTCACGCATTTTGATACCCCTCTTCCCCCACCCACTTCATCATCAGGTGCAAGCAAGGTCAACCGATGGTCATCTGACACCTCTCGCAAAAAATCATCAAGTTGGGTGAACTTGACAAGGTGGTGGAAGGTCGAAAGGTCAGGGTCATTCTCGAGCATTTGCAAGAGAGAGCCTTGAGTTTTGGGCAAGATCTTGAGGTGGATTGTGTTGTTGTTATCAGGCAGTTTATGTAACGCGTATTTTTACAAATTTACAGACGGTTTTCGTTTCAAAAACATTTGAAACTTGTAAAATATTATGAAGTGGTGCATGGTTTAGTTGAGTTGTCGCAAATTGAGGGTATTATCGAGGGAAGTGATGAGGTTTAATCAAGGAACGATTGCTCTAAGATTTTATAATTTGTATTTACAACAATAAGAAAAAAAAACAACAATAAAAGTTATTATTTTTATTATTAAAAGATCATTATCATGAAAACCTTGTTAATGGTGTAGAGATCGTAACCCAGTCCACTCTTATGTCGGTGTAGAGGCACACATTGCACCAACTTCTTCATTGTACTGCCCAGCTGTGATAAATGGACAGGGTGGTTGGGGGCAGATGAAGTGATGGAGTGTAGAGGTGGTATGGATGGTAGTGGGTGGGTGATGTGGTGATGGTGTGATGTGCGTGGTGGGATATTGAAGTGTGGTAGGATGATGTAGTGATAGGTGGAATGGTTGTAGAAGATGGTGAGTGTTATCAGTCAAGTGGTGTTGTAAGGTGGTTGTGGTGGGTGGTTATGTTACATCATCATACTGCATCACCTACCATGAATCTACGATAGAACACCTTCTCTCCCGAATCAGTCAGAAGGGGACCAGATTGGTGGAAGGGGGTGGTGATGGTGTGGTGTTTAAGAAGGGAAGCTTTATCTTCTGATTCATCTAACTTCTGAGTGTGGGGGGATGGTGTTATGAGTGAGAGGGAAAGAGGTTGAAAAGGTGGGTAGTGATAGGTTAAGCAAGGATCAGTTCAACTAGGGCTAAGTGCCCAGGTTTTTGCGGGCAATATAGTGGTCAATATGCAATGATGACAATGAAGACCACTCACCTCCATGGCCTCGTCAGATGGTACCAACATGGTGAATTTATCCTCTCTGACGTCATCAAAGTCACTCATCAGCTTTGCGAATTTTGTGGCGCCTAACCTCTTGGAGAGTGCCATTGGGGATAACACTGGTCGGTTGTTATTATTTTTTAAATATTATTATTTCTGTTAATGTTATTTTTATTGACATTATTAATATTGTTATAACAAACGAGAATCTAGATTGAAGAGAGAATCGATGAGGTAGACAATAGCTCCCTCTGTCGTCACTATTTCTTTTGCTTCTGTATCTGCCTTGTTCACCTGTTGCATGTCTCATCTATCTATCTATCTATCTACCTATTTACCTACCTATCTACCTATCTATCTACCTATCTACCTATCTACCTATCTATCTACCTATCTACCTATCTACCTATCTACCTATCTACCTATCTACCTATCTACCTATCTACCTATCTACCTATCTACCTATCTACCTATCTACCTATCTACCTATCTACCTATCTACCTATCTACCTATCTACCTATCTACCTATCTACCTATCTACCTATCTACCTATCTACCTATCTACCTATCTACCTATCTACCTATCTACCTATCTACCTATCTACCTATCTACCTATCTACCTATCTACCTATCTACCTATCTACCTATCTACCTATCTACCTATCTACCTATCTACCTATCTACCTATCTACCTATCTACCTATCTACCTATCTACCTATCTACCTATCTACCTATCTACCTATCTACCTATCTACCTACCTACCTACCTACCTACCTACCTACCTACCTACCTACCTACCTACCTACCTACCTACCTACCTACCTACCTACCTACCTACCTACCTACCTACCTACCTACCTACCTACCTACCTACCTACCTACCTACCTACCTACCTACCTACCTACCTACCTACCTACCTACCTACCTACCTACCTACCTACCTACCTACCTACCTACCTACCTACCTACCTACCTACCTACCTACCTACCTACCTACCTACCTACTTACCCACTCACCAACCCACCTTATATACGTCATCTACCTCAGACAGACGGATCAGCTCTCCACTGATGGTACGGTCAGAGGCACCTGATTTGAACTGGTGAGGACATAAGGGTGCACCAACCACCAAACTCTTGATGAATTCTTTGGGAGAGATAGCCGGGTTATACTACATTAGGGTGAAGGCAGTTGTTGTTGGTGTTTTTATTGCTTGCTTCTATTAATTTAAAAAGTGAGACGATGATGATGATGAACTAATTATTTTGGTTCAAACTTAAATTTATATTTCGTTTTTATTATTCAGTCGATATTATTATCCTTATTATTGGTAATATCATTTTTTCTTGTTTAAATACCACTATCAGTGTAATTTCAAATTTTTTATTGTGTTTGAATTGCCAATCAAAGTTTGTTCTCAAAATTTTGTTTTTGCGAGAAATTCTGAAAAACTAAAAATGCAAATATTTTAGTCAAAAAACATTAAAAACTCACGTAACACTGAAAAAATTCAATTTTTAATTTTCAAAAAAAGATGAACTAACTGACTAACTAACTAACTAACTAACTAACTATCTAACTAACTAACTAGCTAACTAACTAACTAACTAACTAGCTAACTAGCTAACTAACTAACTAACTAGCTAACTAGCTAACTAACTAACTAACTAACTAGCTAACTAACTAACTGACTAACTAACTAACTAACTAGCTAACTAGCTAACTAACTAACTAACTAGCTAACTAGCTAACTAACTAACTAACTAACTATCTAACTAACTAACTAACTAGCTAACTAACTAACTAACTAGCTAACTAGCTAACTAACTAACTAACTATCTAACTAACTAACTAACTAACTAACTAACTAGCTAACTAACTAACTAGCTAACTAACTAACTAACTATCTAACTAACTAACTAATTAACTAATTAATTAACTGACAAACAAACTAACTAACTAACTGAAAAATAAACAAACTAACTAACTAACTAACTAATTAACTGACAATCAAAAAAAATAACTAACTAATTAACTGACAAACAAACAAACTAATTAACTAATTAATTAACAAACTAACTAACTAATCAAGTAATTAAAACAAAACATTACCTAGAGGATTTTCCTTAATTCTATTTTTAGCCCAGTCGTCCAACTTCTCTAAAGCCTCATTGGTTGGCACGAAAATAGTTTGTCCCGCTTCCACCATTTCAGTGAAGTTTGCTGTTTCTGCCACTGATGGTGAGAGGTTGTTATTGGTTCAACTTGTGCTGAGTGAAGGCATTATGCCCCCAACCTCAGATTATCATTATCCTCTTCACCACCATACCATCACTACCCTCGCTACAACTACAGTCACAACCATCAACACCACCACCACTACAACTACCCTCCCCAGCAACCCTCCACATACATCCCCTGAACTCAGACACATCTTCATTATTCTGGATGACGTCATCGAAGCTGAGCTTGAGAGGCGCGAGAAACCCCTGGAGGGCGTAGACCCTACCCTCCTTGGAGGCAGTGTATGTGGGGTTGAGGGGCTTGCAGTTGACACTCACGTCCAACTGGGGTGATGATGATGATGGTGGTGGTGTCCATATGCTGTTAGTGTTTTCAGAATTCTTTTAAATTGATTTATTATTTTCCACGTATGCGTCTCTTGTTAATAAATGAACATGATGAATATATACTGTACTGCATGATCCATGGAAGAAGTTGCATGGTATGAGAACTCAAGTCTCAAAAATATTTGAATATGTTGCAAAATATTATAACTAAGAATTACAACTACAAATTATAATTTAAGAATATTTCAAACTGTACACACCCTCTGACGAATAATTTAAAACAGAACTTACATGTTCAAGCCTGGTATCAATGGAGTGTCTGAAGAGGAAGGTGTCCGATGCATTAAAAGCCGATGTGGTCTTCTTCACCCCAGTAAAATCGCTGATGCTCAAAACTCCCGGAAATAGGTGCGACAACAGACGACTCTCGATGGTTTTGGCCGCTTCTTCCATTTCTGGTGTGACTACGAGGACGTTTGCTGTTTGCTGGAATGGGTTGGATGGTGTTGGTGGATGGATGATGGAGTGGGTTGGTGGATGGATGATGGAGTGGGTTGGTGGATGGATGATGGAGTGGGTTGGTGGATGGATGATGGAGTGGGTTGGTGGATGGATGATGGAGTGAGTTGGTGGATGGATGATGGAGTGGGTTGGTGGATGGATGATGGAGTGGGTTGGTGGATGAAGATGAAATTTAATTACGTTAAATGACTTATGTGTAACAATATGGAAAGAAAATAGCACAAAACTAAAAATACAGAAAAATATAAACAGCCACACGTACAAAGCGAAACAGGAAAAAAAAATACAAAATAGATTAGAATGAATACAAACAGACATACTGACAGACAGAAAAAACACACACACACACACACCGACCTGATCAAGCTGCTGCTTGAACTCATGGAGGGCTTCTTGGTCAGGCACGAGGATGGTGTAAGGACCTTCTAGATACTCTCCCAACTGGAAGGTCTCCAAAGCGGTGATCCACTCTGACATGTTGAGGTACCTGAGGCTCTCCAAGTTTGTGTCTTTTTCCACTTTGGGGTGAGATGTGGGGGGATAGTTGAGAGATTGATGTGGGTTGTGGAGGTTTGGTGCGGGAGTAGGGTTGGTAGGTCAAAGGTGAAAGAGAGGTTTGTGTGGAGATAGGAACAGTTTTTGGTTGGTGGTGAAAAGTGGTTGGTGGGAAATAACTGCCAGGGTTAGTCATCACTACAATGAAGGGATGTTGCTGAAGTTGAATTCAAAAATTGGGGTGGTTCAGAATTTGAAAGTAGTGTGGTTGAGGATTAGTGGCGATGGTTCGAAAATTAAGGGTGTGTGATAAATTCGGAAAAGTTGTTTGAAAAATTCAATTAAATTCAAAGGTTGTATTATAGTTTATTATAAAATTATGGTGGCGTCAACCCGAGAAGTATCTAGACCGCTCTTTCATGAAACTGAATTTATAAAACCCTAGAGAATTCTCAACCAACCAATAGGACATCCTTGAGATGCGGGGTCTTTAGTATAACCCTCGCAACACTTCCACGTGTTGACGATCGTCTTCATTTTGCCGTTTGAGCTGGTGCTGTCGGGCGATAAAAGAAATTTTTTAAAATTAAGATTTATATAATTTTTTGAAATTATATATTATTATTCATCATCATCATTATCGCTCAAAAACAATCATCATTATCATCGTTTTGCTTCCGATTCCATGATAGCATGGGTTGGACTGGCCCTTCTCCACAAACTACAGTCTTGGGCAAAATCAGGATTGAGTTTCATTTTTTTAAGGTTGTTGCTTACTAATTGCAAACGTAATTTCTCGCAATAAATAATTTTTATTTTTATATACCATTTTATGGCTATAAATAGTAAACTTCAGGTTTCAACCATCCTGGTGCAAGCTAGTAATTCATCGAATAATAACCAAGTTGCCAACCAACCATATCACACAGTTCTAAATATATTTCACTAATCAGCCAACCAATCAACACCAACGAATATAACTCCACCTACCCACCTACCTTTGATTACATTGCACTTGTCCATCAAGGAAAGTGCAGGAAGTGGACATAAAACCTCCAAAACGACTCGTCACTTCCCTCTCCACCACCCTCTTCTCATGACACATGTTGGCGCTAGAAAGAAGGAGTTATGGACACGTAACTAAGCAGAAGAAAGTCTCAAGCCATCAAGTCACCCCAAATATCTATCTATCAATTTATTTATTTTTTCATCTGTCTATCTATCCATTTACTTAGCAAGAGTAGAACTCTCTTTGAAACTCACCCAATATTAGATGGATTGGGTAGAGAGCTGGAATCAATGAAAATACTGTGAGTAGAGAAATCAGAGAAGAAATCAGAGCTAAATGATGAGTCGAAACTCCCCAATGGGTTACTGAAGATGTTTTCAAACAGCTTCTCATCGTTTATATCTTCTATCGATTCATCACCATCTTCCTCATCGTGATCTCCATCGTTATTCTTTTTGTTTTCTGAGTCGTTCTCTCTCCATCTGTTTCTGTTGAACTTCACGACGTTCACTTCGCTGCCATCACAAGTTTTGATTCGTTAATTTTTTTTTATTATTATCATTTTTACTATAATGTTTATTATTATTATTATTAAAATCAAACAAAAACTTTTAGTGAAAAAGATAATGATATAAACTTATATAACGCTAAACGTTTAGGGAACAATTGCGCAGTACTAACTCAAAACTTGGTTGGTTGGTGGTAGTGGGTGATATATTACCTCTTCTATTTGTCTTCTCATAACCACTCACTACCACCACCATCATTACCATCACCATCCATGGCAGTGTTGGTCTCATATTCGGGTGTCTGTATCGATTGGGGTTGAATTTTGAAGGGTTTTTGGAGATCGAGTAGTTTGATTTTGGTGTTTTGTTTGAAACACAAATGTTTGAAGTGGTGAGAATTTTCGTTTTGGAAAACTTTAGTGGAGTTCGATAAAGTTGGAAAACTTTTTGAGTTCAAAAAGTTTTGATAATTTAAACACCATTTTCGAAAATTTAAATTTTTCTAATATTGAGAAACTTCAGAAAATTTAAATCTTTTGTGATTTACTCACAAATATGCCTTTTCAGACGGCTGTTATCATTGAAATAATAAATTTTCAAAAATGAAAACCAAACCTGCTAATTTGATTGCTAATTTGATCAATAACCAAAAATATCCGAGCTTTTTTTTTAAAAACTTTTGTAAACTATTTCAACCGCAAACTCTGCTCCTTATATAGGATCAGTTGTGTCTCATTAAGATGAATATGCAAGGACAAAGTCCGATTGGAATGTTCTGAAAGGATTAATTTTAACTCGAATTTCTTCCAAATTCTCGAAATTTCGTTTGTTTATTTTAGTTTTTTTGCTATTTTATTTCAAAAATGATTTTTTTTTGACAATATGTGATAATCGTCTGAAAAAAGGGTTTGATTAAAAGTAAATGCAGTTTAATTCAATTTTAATCGATTTATGTAGATGAAATTATCTCAAAATTTTTCACATAAATAAATTAAAATTTAATCATCAAGTTGAAATAAATCAAAAACTCAAATGAAATAAAAGATGTAGCGAAGGCTTTGGTGGTTTTGAAACTGAAAAATACTTTGAAAATGATTATTAATTATATTATTTTATATTTAAAATTTATTTATTCCATATTTTATTCAAATTCTTTTTTGATTAATCTAAATTGAACAATATTTATTCGGTTTTAATTCAAAATTGAACCTTGAAAAGTACATTTGAATTTGATTTCCTGGAAGTTAACTTTTATTTCTACCATTATAATTTATTGGTTGATCGAAATTATAAAAAAATAGTTGAAAAAACAAAAAAAAAACAAAAAGAATAAAAAAACAATTTATTTAATAATTATCGTTCCATTCGAATATAATTTCAGAACTCTAGTTTATTAAGTTAAATTCATGCTGAAATCATATTTATTTTATTTTTGAAAAAAATCACTTAGTCTCATTCGTTTGAATACTTTTTTGAAAGCTTCAAGTGTAGTCTATATGAAGTCCATTAAAGTACCATCAACTCTAATTAAAAATTACGACGTAACCAATTATAAATTTGAAAAAATTTTAAAAATAACAAAAAAATTTATGATAACAACAAAAATAATAACAAATAAAAACAAAAAAAAGAAAAATAATAATCACATTATCTAGATAATATGATTGTTAAAATAATAATAACGAAAGAACAATAAAAAAATGACAAAAAATTTTTAAATGCCAAAAATGGAAACAAAATAACGATAATAAAGTGAATAAAGATCATAAAGGGAATAACAACAAAAAAAAGAAAATAAAACAAAAGAAATAAAAACAAAGAAATAACAATATTAATCAAACAAAAAAACAAGAAAAACCTCAATAATAACAAAAAGAATAATAAAAATAGTAAAATAAATAATAAAAAAAACAAAAAAAATGAAATGAAAATAACAAAAAAAAACAAAAAAAGTAATAAGAATAAATGTTACAACGAAAAAACAATAATAACAGCATAAAAAAATCATAATGAAAAAAAAATAATAAAAAAAATAACAATAATGGAAATAATAATAACAAGAAAAAAAGTAATAACAAACAATAACAATAATATCTCGATTAAGCTGCAAATTGGCTGTGGTCTTATTTTATCGAGATAAACATGTTATTTGGGGACATTTATAATTTCCACCTCCTTTTCAACAGTTCAGTGCCACCATCATTGGCTTTCGAGTTGATTTAACCATCATCCCCCTGTTCTAGAACTTTTGCAAAATTCACTTTTATTCATGTTTAAAACAGGCAAGTTATTCGTATAAAGTTTGTGCGCACCAAATATTGTTGGTAGGAGTGGTTTGTAAGGAAAGTCTGGATCTGTGAAGTACAAATGGTACATCACTGCTCTGCAGGAAGCAAAAGCTGACAGAAGAAAAGCATACAAATTATGGTTACAGTTATGTAACATGAAGAAAAACAAAGACACTGTGAACTCGAGCTTGCCTTTAGCCCCCATGTAGCAGTTTTCGAGTCATGTAACACCACCATAAGTACACAACTAGTTTTCATAAACGTGAGGTAACTTAAAAAAAAACAATGGATGTTGTTTTGCAAAATGAGGTAGCTAAATAATTTTCGATCTGAAAACATTCCTTTTTTTAATCAAAATCTGCTACTTTTCAAAACAAAATTTATTCAAATGCAAAAAATTCAAAGTCAGAATTTAAAATAAAAAATCAAACTCATCCCTATGCAACATAAATATGCAAAAGTAATCAAATTTTGCGAATAATTTTAACATCGACTTAAATAGCCTGTTCTTAAATAAGAACGAAACGCAAGCAAACGTCAAACTTCGTAAATAGTCATTTTTATTTCTTTTTACCCTTTGCTATTTTCCCATTTTTCTGCTCGGTAACCTCCTCAGCTTGAGGCACCGTTTCTATTTTGATGCTTTTCTTAGAGCCCATCTCCTCTTTGATAGTTTTCCTTGGTGCGTTGCCTTTTTTTGATTTCTTGCTAGGTTTTTTGGGGTTTTGTTAAAATTTTACATTTTTCGAAAAAAAATATTTAAAAAACATGGTCAAACATGCATATTCAACGAAATTTGAAAAATAATATCATGTTACACTGCGGTAGAATCCCAATAACTGGATAGAAAAGATCCCCTCCACTCAACTCTATTAAGCGAGTGCACATTTTTTTGGGCATATGATTTCTTATCCTTTTCAAGGCAACTCAACCAGGTTTTTGCTAGTCTGCCACAAAAACGATCCCCAGACAGAGGAAATTCGAGCAAGTCTTTTATACAAATGGATTAAGGTCTTACATGATTATACAAGCAAAGCCGACAGCTCTGCAGTAGCGTCACTATGTCAGAAACTTGAAGTTTTGTAAAGACTGAGCATGGAATTTTTTTTTTCTGCTTAACGCCACATATCTAGCTGATCATGAACCCATCGTTGCGCTGTAATCTTTGCAAAACAGCAACTGTTGGAACACAGTTTTCACTGCCATGTAACAAGGTAGAATGCACACAAGATGTGTATAATTTGCCACAAAATTTCAAGATGATTTGTAAAAAAGTAGGCATTGGAAAATTGTCCAAATTTTTTTTCAAGCAACTGTACATCTAGAAATGATTGGCAACTCAAAACCTCCATCTGCTCACAACATATCACGAAGGTTGCAAAACTTGGGTTTTATATTCTTTGTGGTGTGGATGTGGCTCAAATATTGAGCCAAAATGAGACAGCAAAGACGATCATAAACATGATTTTCAGCTTTCCAGACAAAAGTTATACTCCTTTTAAGCCCAGAGAAAGCACGTGGTGCATAAAACTGAGTTGTCGCCAACACCTTTGCGGCATACACGGCAAGCAAAAGCTACATTTAACCCGAGATTTATTTCTTTCTAATTTTGAATTCTTTTTATAAAATTTGGATATAAAAACTTCTAATGTTTTGAAAATAAAAACCAAGTTATCAGCATAGAAAAGTTTCTAAGAAACGCATGTTTTAAACTCTCTAGACAAAGTTCTGCTTTAACTACATACACACAACAGCCCACTCATCAACTTCGAGCTTCCTCATTGCCCACCAAATCGTTTTGCACGAGAAGTGATTAAAACCCTACTTTATGGCAACGATAGCAAAAGAGTGGTTTTGACAGTTAGGTATTTATCCTGAAACTGACAAACTAGAAACCCCTTGTCAATGACGTTTCAATGCAAAATTATATTGGCAAAAAATAAATAGTAAGCACACTTTGAAATATTTTAAAATGACTCACCTGCAGCAAAAGCACATGCAGCAGAAGAGCATGACTATGAAGATAATTGCTCCTACGATGATCGGCAAATCTCGAAATTTATATATTTTAACAGTTGAAAAAATTATTCGAAAGTTTTTGAATTCATTGAAATCAAAACCAAATTATTATTTTCAATCAATAAAACTAAGAACAATATTTTTCAATGGGAGATTTCAACTCGGGAATAGACTCAAATTGCAAGACACGATTATATAATAGATATGAAGACTAAGATGGGGCGTTTGATGTGAGAAAACTGAAACAAGTATAAGTCTAAAAAACGAAAAAAATTGCTGTTGATTTTATAACTGAAAACAAGACCGAAGTATTATCAACCCCAAATATTCTGCATCGACATAGTTTCTCAACGTGGTAGCCATCAAAAAGGGCTTGCTTCTCATTCCCTCCTCCTCATCATGAAAATAATATGAGAATCCATGGACATCTCTACAAACCTTTTCGATAGCATTGAAGAAAAGATATCTGGTTAGCTGTGATGCACAAGATCTTTCTAGATCAATTCCTCTACAAATTTGTATATAAATGATGGAAAAAATATTCAAAATGCTCCGGATCTGCTAAAACAAACTAAACTCACACCTAAAGCCATAATGGATCCCTGCGTTTTATCTTGAGCTCATGTATTTTATCTTCGAATTCTCTATTTGACAACAACCTACTTCAACTCTCAATTAATTCAAACCTCCAACTTTCACATCCAACCATAGAACAAGTACACATTTTTTAATTCCGACACTGCTAATGCTTCAACCATCTCATCTAGTTTTTTCTAGCTTGGAAAACTGTAACTCCTTTCTCTGCGGGCTGCCAATATATCTTTTGCGTAAATTTCAATTCCTCTAAAACAACTGCTTGCTTCACCTCTTCCACGTCTTGGATGTCTGCACTGGTTTCCAGCTGTCAAAAGACGCCAGTTAAGATTTTTATGGCACGTTGTTTTGATTCTCAAGCTTAAGCAGCCAGCCTGTGATCGTCTATCTTTTAGTCACATCTATCGACAACTCGAATCTTTACAGATTGACCTCCAGATTCATCAACCTGTTTCTTCAAGTTTGTTCATAAGTCGCTCTTCTCACCATGTCCAACGTCTGTGAAACTCTCTCCCTCAATTTAAGTTCATCACCTTCTTTCAAAAACTTTCGCTAAATTTTGAAAACTCACATATACTATAGAAAATTTTATTCACAATTTTCACAACTTTTTGAGTGCTTTCGGACAAATTTTGGAAGCCCAAGCAGAACAAGAGAGGTAGTGCCTAGTGGAGAAGGCTGGGAGCATTATAAAGCCATTTTTTAAACTACATTTTCTTTTTAATGAATGAGAGTTTACAAGTAATAATAATATAGATACGATTCGTAGATTCTTCTTGCAATGGTTTTTCAGTAGATGGCGCGTAAGTGGATTTGACATAGTCAACAATGTGAATACGCTTTACGACATTGGGCGCTTTGGGTCCGCCTTTTGTTTAGGGGTTTATTAAAAGTAACTTTAAAGCAAAAAGTTTTTAGACTAAACAGATAAAAATAATGATATACATAAATCAATATATATATATATATATAGTTTTCAGTTATGAATACTCAAATGGATTCTTACTGCCTGCTGGACGGAGCTCTGGAATTGAATAAAATATTAGTGAGTGAAAAAAAAGAAAGTTTAGCATACCATCATAAAGGACTTCTAGATCGCATATTAGGGCATCTTTTTCGTTAGCTATATCCATACTCTCCGAGAAACCTGTTGAGTCCACATCTATATAGATGCTCCATCTAAACGCAAGCAATTTTTAAGATAGCTCATACTTGGTTTTGAAGATTTAATCTTCATATGAAACAAAAGACAAAGAATAGAATCTATAAATGCTTTATCAGTATAGTTTTCCATTAAACCCTAATGGGGTGTGGTAGTATGGAAAGGCATTGATAAAATTTGAAATGTCACAGTTCTCAATGATTTATGCATAGTTAATCGTGCATTTTAATATTTAATAGAAAACAATATTCAGTATTGGGCCCAATACTTACCCTGGGATAGTGTTCACTTTGTCGATCAAGTATGCGTTACTGAAATACACTTTTGTGCACGTTTCCCTTCAAAGTTCATTTCCACATTCAATTTTTTTTCGTGGCGAATAAAATTTCTCCTACTTTTTTAAAACTCTCAACCAAATTATTTAGATTTGAAAAGTATTAATTTAAAAGTCTTTGAAAATGAGTTTTGGAAGGTTACCTTGGTACATTTAAACATTCTGGCAAAGAAAACGGAAACCTTCTGTCTTCTATGCCTTTCTGCGCCCAGGGACAAGTCCCAAAACTCTTTATGTCTTTTGCCGCCATCCTTTTTTTCTCAAAGGGCGCTTTTGAGGTTGCATTATTAGCAGCGGCTCCAAAGGGAAAAGTTTTTGCAACGTTAGTAATTATTGGCACCTTATTTTTCTTACTTTCATTAACTAAACGGTAAGCTGGAATAGAATACAAATATAAGTTATTGTAAATTAAATGCTCAAAGCGTATCATACCGTCATAATAGAAACTGATCTTGCATATTCTTGCGGATTGATGTCCATTAATTAATTTGACTTTTCGAGTGTAATTTGTTCCTTCCGGAAGCAGGTTGAAGATCCATCTGAAGGTGATACATTTTATAGCAAGATTTAATAATTTTTTGATTCCCAAATAAATATGAAAATAAGACATATTTTCTAAAATAGAATTTTTTTATTTCCATTGCTTTTTGGTCTATACTATATTAATTATTTGTGCAGCCTAAATGGTATTTCGTAGTATGGAAAAGCCTGAAGAATAACATTCCATATGTGGCCGTTTTCATTGATTGACGCCTAGTTTATCGTGCATTTGTAATGAATGAAAAGTTCAGGAATGAAGACAATACTTACCCTTTTGCGTCATGCTCTTCTTTACTGATCTGATATTCATTCTTGAGAGTGATCATTAAGCAATCTCTTCAAAGTTTAATTTTTCCATTTAAACTATAAATTTCATTTAAAAAATTGCCAATAGAATTCATTGGTATTAGTTGCAATGGCAGCTTAAAATGAAGGTATCTTCATTCAAGTAAACAATATTATCTCTTTAAAATGATTAATCATGTTACGTTATTTCTAGGCATCTTTTCAACTCAAATGGGAATCCTGAACCTTCTGTGATTGCCTCATTGTTATTACAATCAGTGATAGATTCAACATGGCTGTTCTTCATTTTGAATCTTTTCATAGAAGTAGTATGAGTATTTCTGGGACCTTCTGGACCATCGGGGGCATCAGCATGATGTGTTGTAATAGATACATCGCAGGTGCCTGTTGTTCAATCATATTTTGGATTTAACTTTTCAATAAAGTTCTTTTAAAAACTGTTTTTCAGAAATCAATATTTTTCGAAGATTTCAACTTATATCAGCACTTTTAGTTTCTCAACTTTTTAATAATAGCTTCATGTCTGCCTTCCTTGATACCATTCCTCCAGCTCTCGTTAAGGACCTTTTTTAATACATTCTCACATTATTAAATTATTGAACTCACATTATCAAGTATACAAACTTATTTTGTATACTTGATAATGTGAGTTCAACTTACGAAAAGCTTCGTGTTATTATTCAGTTAATAAGTGTTTGATTCAAATCTTTCTTTGTTAATAGGCTAGTTTAGTTAATCATTTTGCTTACTGCTTTCCACTTCCTATCTCGTCTTCCATTATTTCGTCTTACCTTGAGAACTTCTCTTTGGACCCTCTGTCGTTTATAATTATTGAACTATCGCCAATATTTCTTTTTTTTTGAAATTATCGGTGAATCTGTTGTTTAACTCACACAGATTCAGCGACTTTTACAAAACCCACAATGCTAGCTCCTGCTTACAATTGCATTTGAGATGATAGTTTTCAAGCTCCCTTTAAACTGTTTTGAGCCACGACAGTCCTTGTCGAACCAAGGCTCAAACGGTTTTTTCAATGTTTTCAGGGAAAAAAGGTTGATATATTCACTGAATAATATTTTTTATTTTATCTTTTGAAATATTTCTAAAAGCTCTTTAAAACTACCTTACTTACTAATCCTATTTGAATGTCCTAGAGGGATGACAATGCCGACTGCATAGTCATTTGCGATGAGAACAATTGAAAAACAAAAATACCTTCTCGCCAGAGGATGAAAACTAAAGCAAAAATATAGCGGCTCGAAGAAGACATTTCTTGCAGTTTCTATTTTTCTAACGTTTTTTCATCTCACATGAAAGAAAGAAAACTATCTTAAAAATATTTTTCAACAATAAAAAACGTTAAATCACGTAATATTAAAAATGAATTTTTATTCAAAAAAAAGCCAAAGTAATGGGTTGAGAAGGAAAAGTGCACTAAAAATATTGGTTTTCATTGCAAAACTATCCAATCAATTTTAATGAAATTATTTTTGATAGTACTTTTTATCTCAGTTGTTTTAATTCTTCGAGCCAAACGTAAATATTCAAATGAAAACACTTTTAGTAGTTTATTTTATTCCACGAAACTTTTCGTAAGATGAACCTACATTATAAAGTGGAGGTACAAATATTCAGTCGAACAATGTGAGTTCAACTTACGAAGATCGTTTTTTTCTTTCTTGCGTTTGAAAGCTTCGTTCAACTCATTTCGCTTTTTGCAAACCACACCGTTTTCCCATGGCAAATCTCTTTTTGGTTTGATTTTTTTTAGGACATATTTTTCAGCAGCTTCAGCGTGAGCTGTTATTATATTTCCATAAATATCGTTTGTTGAAAAGTTATCAGGATTAAGGTTTTGCAATTGTTCAAATCGGTTCCTGATTTCTACAGCATAGCTATTTTTTATATTTCCATCATTTAATCATTTCGACCAATCATCACTCATTGTTTTTTTGATTTTTGAGATATTTGATCTTAGAGACAATCTGATCTTTGCTGCACATATCCTGTGATCTGATTCAAGTGGTGAGTATGTGCTGAACGAGCGACAGTCAATAAGCACTATTTTTCCATTTTCTGTTCAAGTTGACTTCTGGTACAGTTTGGATAAGTGAAAGTCCATAATTTTCCTTTATTTTTTTGAAACTTTGTGGAAATATTGACTAGACCACAGTCGATTGTTAAATCTAACAAATACTCGCCATTTCTGTTTGTATAATTATGGTAGCTATTTCCTAAAAATTAATTATTGTCGATTTTAGCATTCATACCACCTCCTATAATTAGCACATTATGTTTGGGAATTTTTTTGATTGAATCTGTCAATTGATGGTAAAAGTTTTGTATATCTAATTCGCCAGAGCAATTTGTAGGACTGTAGCATGATATCACAGTTGTTTTTGGGTTTCCATTAACCATGATTCGTGGACTGATTGATTCAACGTTCAGTTAATTAGTAATAAAAATATTCCGTCGTTGTTGTTTTTCGTCGGTTCAATAATAGGTCTAAATCCTAGAAAACAAATTTGATATAATAAAATGTTTGAATAATAAATCATTAACTAATTAGTTACCTGATGATGATATAGAATACATCGTAGTGAGTAGGGGTCTGTCTGGTGTACCTTCTCCAGCTTTGCGCCTCATGCGTTTCTTTATGCAAACAAACTTTGACAGGATTATCTATGAGCCATTTTTATTCAATTAAAACATGGTCATATAGAAATTTTGGCGTTGTTTCACCTTTTTCTCTTTGGTTTTGGAAGTTGAAATTTCCTTCATCAATGGCAAAAAAATATAGCAAAAATAATATAATTTTCAAAATTTTTTCTCTAAACTGTTTGAACATCAATGTCATTTCCACCAACAAATCTTGGAGTTTTCTTGAGATTGTGCCAGAAACTTGTGAAGTACATGAATAAATGCTTGTTTTCATGAATTTCTAGTCGTTGCTAGCAGCCATTGAGAGTTCAAGGGTGGTGGCAAGCCCTTGTTGAACACCAAAGATGAAATTTGAGGTACTTCGACGTTACCACACTCAGTTTCTTAGTTTCTGAATTGTTCAAGTTTTTAAGATTTCTGTATAAGTAAAAAAAGTTTCAAATACTAAGTAGAATTAAAACTGTATGAAGATTGTGCAAAGTTGGACAAGCCTTAATGTTCAAACAACTCAAGAATTAAACAATTAACTAATTCAATTGAAAATCTGTGACAAAAATTCTAAAAAAAGAAATAAAAAACGGATAAAAATTCAAAGTTATTAATAAATCAAATTGCAAGTTCACAAAAATTCGAGATAAGCTCCCGAAATTTTCGTCCTGGTAGTAACTTGGAAAGATTGAAATGCAAAATCAATAATTTCAATAAATTTTAAATTAATTATCTAATACCAAATAAAACAATAAATTACTTAAAAATATATAGTAAAATTCAAATATCCTAAGACGTTAAGTAAACTCATTTTTATTTTGAATCAATGTGAACAAGCATATAAATAATATACAAATAACACATTGGTGAAAATGGAAATTGAGTTTAAAAAACAACGTTAAGTTGTTCACACAAGATCAAGCTAAATGACAAAAAACTAAATTGATATAAAAACTAATAAAATTTACCAAAAAAAAAAACAATTATATAATGAAATTATTTGTATCAACTGCAGTATTCTAAGTTTTTTTCTCGAATGGCTCGCTGGCTTTGAAGTCGCTGTGGAAGGAGCATTCCTGTTTGAGAAAAACTCTCAGTTCTTGAAAATTGAAATGTTATGCATAGTGAAGATTATTGTTTATTCAATTTGTTGGACACTTCATCGGCATTCATTTAATATTCAATAAAAGCGTTCAGTTGACTCACATAGCTCAGCTGGTAGAGCATTAGAGTGGTTATCTAAAGTAACCGGGTTTAAGCCCGCGCGGGCCGACTATTATACACACAAAAGAAACGCCCTGTGAAACATCTGTTGAGCTAACGAAACTCCAACATGGGACGAATGAGAGTCGATCTGAAAAAAAAGCGTTTGCGATATTGCAAAAGCCCTGAGCTTATTGTTGCTTATAACTAAATTCTATTTTGACTTTCAACACTATTTGTTCAATATAAAAAAAAGTTGGTAAAACAGTTAATGTGGAAACTACGCAAAAATTCACTGAATTCTTTTTCGATCAGGTTTTTGTAACCGAAGATACCAAATCTTCCATAATTCCAGCTAAGATCCAATTAAAGAGGTGGAAACTTTTTCAGAGATTTTTTAAGGTATTTGAGGAAAAAACTTCATAACTAAATGCTGGAAACATAACAATAATAATGATTTTTAGTTTACAAACAAAAGCATTCAATTTTGTACTTATTTGGATTTTAAAGCACTAATCACAGAGTTACAGGTGAATGAGAGAATAATCACTTTTTTTGGTTTTTTCAATTTATTTTTTCTGTGAAAACCACAAATTATTATTTCTTTCACTGAGTTTTTTTTCAAAAGTATATATTTTGCAGTCCATTCCGATTAGAAAAAGTCATTTGAAATGGATTTTATTTTGTTCTCAGTCTTTTTCGTTCCCAGTAAACAATAATAGAATCTCCATCATTTTTTTTGTTTCCAATATTTTTATTAATTTGTTTTTTTTTATTATTTTGATTTTTTTTTTTCTTGTTTTTGCTTTTATTATTTTGATAATTTTTTTGTTTCTTTTATTTTTGTTTTTATTATTTTTGTTGTTGCTCATGTCTCCAGTCCATATATATAACAACACACACAACAGATGCTGCAATTCAAAGTCCTCTCCCAATCATTTCAAATTTAAATGTTTAATTCAAAATGGAGAACTTATGATTAAAAAAAAATATGAATATTATTACAACATTAATAAATATTATTAAAACTACCCACAAAGCATCCGAATAAAAGACAGTTTTAAAAATGGCTACTAAACCTCAACTAATAATAATAATTGTTTGGTTGGCAATTGCTTGCTCGAGTTGTCCAAAGAGTTGTTTTTGCTTCAAGTCAAAAGAAGTTTCCTGCACAAAACAACAACTGAAAGACCTTCCCAAAGACCTTGATCTCGCCACCAACAACCTTGACTTTTCCTTCAACTCCCTCACTTACATTAGTACCCATACTTTCTCTCTTCTGCCTAAACTCACCCATTTAAACCTCCATGCTAACCAACTGGAAGGAATTTCTCAAGGAGCGTTTTCTTCCAACCTTTTCATGCAAAACTTGAATCTTTCCCGAAACTCGATGACCACGTTGGACAGGTACTGCTTCACTGGGCTCCAACTCTTACTCTATCTCGACCTTTCGAACAATCTTTTGAGGAATGTTGATGGCGCTTTTGAAGGCTTGGGTCAGTTGTCGAAACTGGATTTGTGTCATAACAAATTAAAACAAATCAACAAAGACACATTCATGGGGTTGAAACATTTGCGCCATCTGTCGATCTGTAACAACAACATACAACAAATCCACAAGGACAGTTTTTGGAAGATGGACAAGTTGAGGATGATAGTGTTGGAAGGGAATAATCTGGTAGCCGTGCAGAAGATGAGCTTCATGTCGAACTATCTCACCTACGTGGGTTTGTCCAACTGCCATCTCAGCTGCATGCCAAGAGGACTCCCAAATTCCATACGTTATCTGCAGTTGAAAGGAAATGACATGACTGTTTTGAAAAAGGAGACGTTTGAAGATTGTAGATTTGTTAGTATTGTTGTGTTAGATGATAACGCTATAGAAGAGGTGCACGAAGGGGTGTTTGGAGGAATGGTATACCTGCAACAGATATGGATCAACAGAAATAATTTATCTGTCATTAACGATCAAATCCCCAAAAATGTGCGCAAATTATGTCTCGATTCAAACAGGCTTGAAGGCATCCCATCTTATAATATCCCACCACACTCTCGTCTCACCATCCTATCTTTGAAGGACAACTACATTCACAAACTCGATGAGAAAGCTTTTGAAAATATGGGATATTTGGAAGAACTTTACTTATCTGGCAACAGGATCAAAACACTCACGAGCACCTCGTTTTCAAGCCTGATGAGGCTTGTTATTCTGGATTTGTCTAAGAACCCTTTAAAATACTTTATGGGACCTTGCTTCAAACAGCTGCTTCAACTCCAAAATTTGCACCTTTCATCCATAACTTCAAACCACCCCAGCTTAGACCCGAATGCCTTCCAAGGCTTGAGGAATCTCGAGATGTTGGAACTAAATGGCAGTCCAAGTTTGGTTAGAGTGCTTTGCAGTTCAAAGGAAGTTTTAACTGCTATCTCAAATGTGCGTGATTTGCGAATGGAAAATTGCCACTTATCTGCATTGGATGCTGCATTTTTGGGGCATTTCGAAAACCTCGAAAAGTTCAAGATCACCAGCACGTCTTGGTGCTGTGATGCAAATCTCATCTGGCTCAAAAAGTGGCTACAAAACAACCCAAATAAATTCTCGTTTGCCCATGAAAACAAATGCAGGTCACCCTTGAAAATGAAAAACATAAGCATACTCAAAGCAGATTTCTTGACCAGTTTTGACGCCCAATGCCACAAATCGGCCAACCAGCATTTCCTGCTTCTTAGTTCCAAAGATGGAAAAAATAATGAAGCATTCAAAAACAAAACTATTGACTCAAACCTTTATAAGGTTAACAAAATGCTGGAAAGTTTGGAAAGATTTGAGTTTCTTGAACAAAATTCAAGCAAGAAAAATTTCTCCCAAACATCAAGAAACCTTGACAGCACATTGGCAATGACAGCCAATGATAGATTGCTGTTTGTTGGCGAGGAAAGCAACACACAAAACGATACATTTGAACTGACCAATCAAATCGGCGAACAGACGACCAACCCTCTTCTTGCTATGTCGATAGTTTTGGTTGTGGTAATATTAGCTAGTGGCTTTATATTTTTCTTTTTGATAATTTATTTTTTGAAAAAAGGCATACAGTTGAAAAACAGAGCCAGGATTATTAGAAATAAGAGGGTAAAAATAGGATCGAAAACTATCAGAAGAGATAACAACTTCATAAGCATCGGTGGAAACTCGAATAACTTGCAAGAAACTGATGACAAAAACAAAAATGAAAAAGTTTTTGTTTGAAAAAAAGTTGAGTACATCAAAAGAGATTACGAAGAGTAATACGTGAAATACACGCCATCAAACGTTTTCAATACACAATCGAATACATCAAAACTAATACAAAAAGGTCCTTTGTAAAGAGATTACAGACAGGAAATTGGCGGGCGATTCTTCAAAGCCACAAAAACTTATACATCAAACGGCTTCTCTGCAAAATGCCTCTGTCATTTTTCACATCTTTTTTCATATTCATCTTCCTCATCAACGCCATTATGACAATAAAGCTTCCATCATCATATATTATCGCCATTTTCATTGATTTTCTTTCATTTTATATTTCTTTCCATTTTGATCACCAACTGACTAAATATTAAGATATGAGCACGAAAAACAACCGACCAAAATATAACAAATTTTGTTTAGAAAATTTTGCATATTGACAAAGTAGACCTATTTCCGGTGGAGAAACGAAAAAATCGTCTGACAAATGTTTGATGTATCGTTTCATTAAACATTAACTTCACCTCTCTAGTGATGTTTACTACTGCATCAAGTGATTTAAGGCTTTGCTGTCAATAATTATTCTTGTTATTGTTTTATTATTGTTATTCTTGTTATTGCTTTATTATTGGTATTGAAACTCATGTCGGAGAAGAATTTCATTTTATATGACACATTTTTAGGCGTTTTTGATGTTTGGCAGTTTTTTTTTATTGGTGCAGAAGTTCATTTTCAAATGTTTTATTCACTTTTTTGCTTTTTTTATACTTTGCAAGTTTTTTTTGCACTGAGGTCCACCTTTTTGTTTGACTTCCATGTTGCTTTCTTATTGAACAAACTTCAAATATTGAACTTTTTTCTTTTATTTTAATAATATTAAAAAATTCGTTTTTCAAATTTCCAAAACGGAAAATATATAAGTTTTAAAATTCTTTTAGCGGGAATTGAGGCTTTCAGGCATTTGTGTGAGTTTGTTGAAAGACGGAAGGTTGCTAAGTTTGATTGAAGCATTTAGTTGTAAAACTCGAATAAAAGTTCAGTGAAATTTAAAAAAAATAAAAATGGCATAAAAATGAAATAATAAGTGAATGTTTATAAATGGTGGAAGGCAAGGAAGGGAAGAAAATTTGATGAGTGAATGAAAGATGGGTGTATTGTTGGTCGTTTTGATGGCGAGGTTTGCTTTTTTAGCAGTTTTAATCAACTCTTTTGTTGTTTTTTTCGATTTGAAATTCAAATGAAAACTCAGTGCAGTTCTGAATCTGGTCACTTTAAATTGTTTTGAAAAATAAAATTATCAAAACACGAAAGCTGAAAAAATGTTTTAATCAAAAATGAAAAAAAAATATTTTGATTATTCATAAAAATAATTTTTTGCAAACACATCACGTGACATTGTGGCCAAAACACGTTTAGAGGTTTAGTTCTCTGGGGAATAATTTGGCAACATTAGTAAAAGCTCCCTCTTTTCAACTCTTGTGCCTCTATTAAATATTGAAGCCTTCTTAATTTACTTTTTTATGAGTTTTTCCACAATTTTAGAGTTCTTCAACGATGTTAGAGTTTTTCAAATATTAATTTTACTCCATTTATTTTAAAATTGAATTCGCGTTAACAAGAATTTGAAAAAATTTTATTATTTATATAGCGCTGCACATAAAATTTATTGCAGATGGCACAAGCAAAATTTTTTATTTTTTCACAAAATTTTATGCTTCGACATTATCAAAAAAAAATAATAGCAATAATGAGAAAAAAAATCTGACAATCACAATAAGAATAAATTAAATCTGAAAAATCAATAATAATAATAATAATAATAATAATAATAATAATAATAATAATAACGACAATGATAAGAAAAAAAAATAATGAAAAAGCTGGCCTAATGTTTAGCAGACATATTGTGATAAATTTTGAGTTGCTGCGACGAAACACTGGGCTTGATTTTACACATTACTTCCTCAAAATGGCGGATGTTGATGGCGTGGTGCTGGTTGAGATTCTGTTGCCTCTTCAGTTTAACCTGAGTGGGTGTTTGAGTTATGTGTAGATGGGCTGTGATATGTGGTTTTTTGGGTGTCACACCACACTTGCTTGGTGTTATATAAAAGGGCATAGAAATAATAATGAAAATTTCTATTATAATTAAATGTAATAAATATGAACGTAATTAAATGGCATTAAAAACATAATCAAAAAAACAAGAACGAAAGAATAATAAAGTTCTCACCAGCGTAGCTTCCCTAACGAGGTGCAAAAGATCGGCTCCATTGAGGTTTTCACACCTGGGGTCCTGGGCCACTTTCCTCAGATCCACATCATCTGCCAGCAGTGGGCAAGTTCCACCCTTTGTAAGACTGTGGAGGATTTCATAGCGGCCTTGTGGTGTGGGAAGTCCAATGTAAAACTTAGTGCCGAATCTGTGAACCATTGAATAAAATGCATAAGCATGGGCTTTTAACAACAATATTTGTAAAAGTGAAAATGATAATCAAGTGTTAAATAATTCCTTTCCTCTCATTGCTAACAATGTAGCATGGATGCCATATATGATGCACTAACCTGTTTTCCCTCAGAAAGGCTGGATCAACTTGATCAAGTCTGTTAGTGGCTCCCATCACATACACCCCCTTCCTCTCTCTCACCCCATCCAGCTCTGTCAGCATCTGTTGAACTACATTCACCCCATTTGAGGACTCCGAACCAAATCCCCGAGTGGAGCAGATTGAGTCAATCTCATCAAAGAATATCAAACACGGAGTACATTCTTGAGCCCTACGGAACAATGCCCTAATGTTCTTCTCACTCTCCCCCACGTACTTGTCCTTCAGTTCTGGACCTGCCACTGAAATGAAGTTCAAAGATGCTTCATTGGCAATGGCTTTTGCTATGAGAGTCTTGCCACAACCCGGAGGTCCATACAACATCACACCTCCTCGGAGAGGAAGTCGGTCTCTCTCAAACACATCAGGGTGTTGGATGTGTTTGAGGATGAGCCATGAAAGATCATCTCTGATGCCCCCAAGAGCCCCGATGTCACTCCATGTCACCTCAGGGACACTGACCACATCCTCACTCATGGTCGATGCCTTCACAACTGATAATGCTTCTTCAAAGTCCTCTAAAGAAATGACCACATTTATTGGGTCAAGGGGATGTTGGATGGGAGGTTGGATTTTGTTGAAACAGAATATGATTGCTTCATCAATGAGGGTTTTGAGGTCCAGGGCTGAGAAAGACGGTGTCTTTTCAGCAATGAGTTGGATGGTACATGAGGGTGATAAGATGACCTTCACTGGAGTTGTGAGGTTCTTGAGGTAAGAGGGTATATCATCTTCTTTGGGAGGATTTGGTGGTTGAAAAGGTTCAGCCTTATTTGTGTCATTCCAACAAGCCTCAGAAAGAGCTGGAGTAAGATAAGATTTCAAATATTTCTCTAGCAACAAAATTCTTTTTGAGAGATTAGGAAGAGGGAGATGGAAAGTTTTTTGGAAGCGATGGCCTTTTAACAACTGGGAATCCACATTTTCCACTTTGGTTGTGGTTGCTATGATCCAAACATCCTTAGAATTCTCATTCAATTCATCGATCTTCTTTATCAGCCTCTCAGTCAACAAGCAATTCGAGTTTTGTTCTCTTGTGTTGTCAGCAAAAAGTTCAATTTTCTCAATGAGAATAAAGCAAGGTTCGTTAGCAACTGCCTCTTCAAAAAGTTTGTCAATCTGCTCTGCTTTTTCACTCGGAAGTCCATTTAAGATTTGAGAACTAGAAGCGATGATCAATGGTAGGTTTAGGTGATGACAGATGCATTTAGCAAGTGTTGTTTTGCCACTTCCAACAGCTCCTGATAGCAAATATCCCCTCCTCATCAACTTATTATCACCCAGAGAATACAATTTCAAGTAGGATGTTATTTTTGTGATGATGTCATCGAGACCAATGAGGTCTGAAAACATGCAAGTGGGATGGGTCACTTGAAAAGCTGCTTTGTGCTTCTTGTTTTTTTCTTTGACTTTATTCCTTTTGAAAACTTCATGGTCTTTATTTTCAGATTTTAGTTTTTTGAAAGGCATGGTAGATGTTGAAGTGCTGAATCTTTTTGATTTTTTCTCCCTGACCTTGTCAATAGAGTCTTTCAATAAAGTCATTGTATCATCTTTCAATGAGGGTGTTGTACAATCTTTTGACGGAGGTGTGTTTTGGTATTTTGATGTGAGCCAGTCATTAAGATTATGTGTTGACTCAGGCATGGTATAATCATCCTCTGAATGACTATTATCACTTTCACTTTCATGAACATTTTTTTTATTTTCACTTTCATTAAGATCTTTATTTAACTCAATTTCTTCTAAACTTATTCTAACTAAAGTATGGAATTTTTTGAAATTTTTTTTTTTATAATTAGAAAAATCTTTTGGATACTTATATAACAATTCTTCAGCTATGAACTCTGAGTTGAGATTTTTGTCTCTATAAGGTTGGCTCAAATCTTTCAAATAACACGTGAGTTTACTTTTTATTAAAACTTTCAAATCCCTCAAATTCATCTCTTTTGTATGCAATATCTTTTTTAACAAAAGAAAAAATTCTGAGAATATTTTTTAATCTAAATTGTATTTTGAAACAAGTTTTAAAAGTAACTTAAGCTTATAAATTTATAAAAAATATCATTTTTATAAATTTAAAAAAAAAAACATTGAAAAAATTTAGATTACTGCTCTAAGTTGCATTTTTTTGATTAAAAAATCATTTGCAAGCTAACTTTGAGTTCACTTTTTTGAAGCTTTAAAAACTTTTCGCGTGATATTCAAATATATTGTATTTTAACTCGTAGAGTATTTTCATATTTTAAAGTTACTATTTTAATTTGAAAAAATATTTTTTGTCAGTAATACAAGCCAATCATGAAATTAATACGCTCAAATAATGGATGATAAAAGTCGAGATGTTTTCCTAAAATTATTGAAAGCCGTCGTTGGTGATATAAGCAACAATAAAGAGTGGGAAGAGTATCACAACTGGTTTCTTCTGTTTAAAAATATAAAATCCTGTCCAGTTACATTTCATGATGCTGATTTCTGGACAACAAAACAACTAAGGAACAAGAACCACATTTGGCTTATATTGAGAAACTGTTTATTGAACCACAGATGGAAGGAAGCCTTGGAGGCTTTGGTAGAATTAGCGGAAACTGCATCTTACCCAAGTATCTACACAATTCCCAGAGTTACAATGGAGTTGGTGCATCAATTAGGGGCGAGTCCAGAGTTTGTCGATGAGATGATTGCTGCTTCCAAACATCGATCTGTGGGGCTTAGCAAAAAGGAATTCAACATTGACTACTTCCTCTACAATCTGATGGTGAACTTTCCCAAAGGATCAGAAGTTTCTCTCAAAACTGTTCAGAAATTTGCAGAGTTATCAAAAATTTTGGATGAATCGATCAAACGAGTTCATAATTATCGGTACTTCAACTCAATATCAGAGAAGATGAACAGTTCATTGTATGACACCATGTATAGAGGACTTTTCTCATATGCTAAGTGGCTTCTTACCAAACTTGAAATTGAGAAAATTAATGAAGAAGATTCAGAACAGAAGAGGAAATTGATTGAGATTTTGATGATACAACACAAAGAAGCAAATGAGCACATTTCTCGAGGGATGGAAGAGGATGGTAACTGGAGTTCATTTGTATCAAAGGTTATTGAGATGGTTGAGTTTCAGGCAATTATAGAGGAAAATAAAGAATTAATCTTGAAGGCAGAAGCTGTGTTGTTGACATACATGAAAAAAAATAAAGATGAACTCTCTTGTAAAAAAATGCTGTATTTTTTGTATAACAAACACAGTGACATTTTCCCTCATGATAAACAGCTAGAGCTTCTACGAGAACTTTCAACCTCACATCCACATGACCTTCTCGTTCTCGATCTGGCCAAAATAGAAGATCGACTCTCTACAAAAATAAAACTTCTCGTGTCATTCCTTCATTTCAACAAGACACACCACAAAACATGGATGCAGTTTCTATCAATATTACAAAACAATGTTAACTCATCTGATAAAAAGTCCATCACTAAAACCTTAAAGAGATTAGTGAGCCAAAGAGAATTGCATAAAAGTATGTTTTACCACAACAGTAAAACCCCAGTCACAGACTTGATACTCCTCAAGGCCAGTGTTGCCTGTCTGTTGATGGGCAAAAAATGCCAAATGTATAAAAGTGTTGCGAAATCTCTTAAAAAAATGGCGACTAAACCATCTCTTAATTATCTTTTCGAATCGGTAAAGAATCTGTCTTATAATATTGACCTTTGATTTCAATTCTTTTTTAAAATTTATTTAACCCCAAATAAAATTTTTACTTTTCATTTAAAAGAATCGAGAATAAAACAAAAATTTGTCTAATTTCACCATTTTCAATGAAGGAAAGTACAAGCTGGTCCCGCTTGTTTTCTTGATAGTAGTAGTGTCTCCGATCTTCATTTCGGTGACATGACGTAATTTTTTCACCATATTTGTCTATCAGCCATAGCAGTACGTAATTCGTTAGAAGTCAGCCCTGTGTCTTTTTGAAGTACGCCTTTCCATGTTATACTTGAAAATTTAAAGTAAAAACACACAATCAATTTTCTATAAATTTTTACCTGATGAGACCCTTTCTGCAAGATCAGCTGTATCTTTCTGTCTTAGAAAAAG
>OZ038321.1:314286-432347 GCA_964035795.1 Pterobdella sp. o SKG-2022
CAGCTAGAGCTTCTACGAGAACTTTCAACCTCACATCCACATGACCTTCTCGTTCTCGATCTGGCCAAAATAGAAGATCGACTCTCTACAAAAATAAAACTTCTCGTGTCATTCCTTCATTTCAACAAGACACACCACAAAACATGGATGCAGTTTCTATCAATATTACAAAACAATGTTAACTCATCTGATAAAAAGTCCATCACTAAAACCTTAAAGAGATTAGTGAGCCAAAGAGAATTGCATAAAAGTATGTTTTACCACAACAGTAAAACCCCAGTCACAGACTTGATACTCCTCAAGGCCAGTGTTGCCTGTCTGTTGATGGGCAAAAAATGCCAAATGTATAAAAGTGTTGCGAAATCTCTTAAAAAAATGGCGACTAAACCATCTCTTAATTATCTTTTCGAATCGGTAAAGAATCTGTCTTATAATATTGACCTTTGATTTCAATTCTTTTTTAAAATTTATTTAACCCCAAATAAAATTTTTACTTTTCATTTAAAAGAATCGAGAATAAAACAAAAATTTGTCTAATTTCACCATTTTCAATGAAGGAAAGTACAAGCTGGTCCCGCTTGTTTTCTTGATAGTAGTAGTGTCTCCGATCTTCATTTCGGTGACATGACGTAATTTTTTCACCATATTTGTCTATCAGCCATAGCAGTACGTAATTCGTTAGAAGTCAGCCCTGTGTCTTTTTGAAGTACGCCTTTCCATGTTATACTTGGACGACCTCTTCTACGACATTCTTCCGGCGTCCAGAACAACAGAGTTTTTGCAGGCTAGTTGTGCCGAGCTACATGTCCAGCAAGCACTAACCGTCTTCTTTTGATTATGGTAAACAACTTTGGAATTTGACCGTATAGCTGAGGATTTGAAAGGCGGTGCTTCCAGGAGATACTTTTGACTCTTCGGAGCATGCGAGTGTAGGTGCCATCAACTTTCTTCATTGCAGCGCTGGTCATTACTCTGGATTCACACCCATATACTCATCCAGGAGTGTAATGCTTGCGGTAATATAGTTTACGAATTGAAACTTGCGGTGAGCAAAAAAGCTTGCAATATTTGTTCGGCCGATACAATATAATTTAATATAACATTTTTTTCTTCTCATGAAGGTTTTTGTAATTTATAAAATTTTTCTAAAAATAAACCTTGGGTCGACTTTAAGTTTCTCCATTAAAATTTTAAAGCTGTGCGTGAAAGTCTCTTCGTCCAGCTGTTCACACACAGCTCAAAAACGCTTATACACATTTTTCATAAGTGCAAGGTAACGAATTTTCTCCAAATTTCTATTCCAGGCTTGATCTATGGCACATGCGCACAAAAAATGCTGGAATCTGCCCATTGACAATTTTCCATGCCTGTATATTAAAATATTTATTCTGTTTGAAACTAACTCAGAAAGTAAAATTGGAGAATATTTAATGTCATATATTCAAATATTAATTTATCGAAAACCTTATAAAATACATCTGTATCATCTGTCATTAAATATATGGCTTTTAATTGTCAATGTTATCCAATAGGACTTTGGAGAAAACCGTCATTGTTTGGATATCCACCTGGAAGCCACATAGAAACAATTTCTTAATGATTTCTCAAACAAAGAATAATTAGTGACATCAAAATTGTTACCTTTGTATTTATACAAAACATGACTGGAAATCCAGTTCCATAATTATCAGTCACCATTACAGTGGTCAGCTGATACCCGTACATGATGACACCATGTGTTGAATCTGATAGGAAACAAAAAAAAAATAAAAATAAAATGGGTAAAAAAATAAGAAGAAAAATTCAAACCTATTTGAATCACATCTTTGGGTTTACAATACTTTTACCCTTCTATCATCTGCTGATCTTTGGCTAAAATTATTACAGCATCATCATCAGGCAAGTCATAAGAAGAAATTCCCTCAGGCAATTTTGACAATTTTATCAAATCTTTTTTTTTCTTTTGACCAAACTTCTGCACTTGTAAAACCATTTTTGTGTAGATTTTTCTTTAATTTGAACTCAGTTCTTATATTATTCAAGTCTTCTTTTTTAACGTGTTCAGAGCCGAAATTTTTTATTAAGTTATCCAGAGGTATTCCTTGAAACAAAGGAGAACTTTTTCAAAACATTAAATTTTGAGTACAAATTAACTAAAACTGTTAAAGTATTCAATTAATCAGCGAATGAAAATTTAAAGTAAAAACACACAATCAATTTTCTATAAATTTTTACCTGATGAGACCCTTTCTGCAAGATCAGCTGTATCTTTCTGTCTTAGAAAAAGATGTTGTGGATTCTCAGTATGTTGATTATGAGTACAATTAAAAGCTTCATTCACCACTCCTGCGTAATTATTCATAATATATGATTTTGATAATTTCAATAAAAAATTTCTTTGATCAGCTTTCAGAGATATTTTTGTACATAGATCGATTTTGCTTTTTTTAAAAATTAATTCTAAAAAACAGTTTAAAAAAAGCATGATCATTGAATTAGTCCTTGCCACTTCGACTGGAATATCTTAATAACCTCTCAGGCGATTTGTAGCAGCACGTCTCTAAACAAAAAGAATACTAAAAACACAAAACTAGATTCAATTAAATTGAAATCGGATTTCATATGTTTATAAAAAGTCATTATATGTATATGAAAAGTCAGTGCAGAATTAAGTTCTCATCTGAATATTGATATACTTCAGCCACTGTTGAATTCATTGATTAGCTATATGGACATATAACTAGGGGTAGACGCGTGAAGTTTAAACCAAAAAATTAGATGCTTCAGTACAAAACAATCGGAAATCGATGTAAGTTTATACAGCGCTTCACGTCGTGTTTTTATATTAAATTCGCATCAAAGGCCCAGAAGCAGATGCTAACTGTGGAATCGACACGACATCGAAGCCAAATACATAATGCATAAGTTATCAGTTGAGTTACAGTCTTTTAGCATAAATCAATGGCGAGCTTAATTATAAATAAGAGATGAGACGAGCTGCAAAAATTTCAAAATGTTCTCAGAACTAAAATTCCTTTTTCTCTTCGTGTGTGCAGCTTCTGGTGAGTTATTTTTATTGTACTAGTCACAAGCACAAAGGTTCGTTAAACAACAAAGCTCTTAGTGAGCAGAGCTTGCATTATCCAGTACTGGATGACACAAGTCCTGCTCACTAAGAGAAGTTTTCTTTTTTAAAACAGCTTTGTTCACGAATCTAGACATTCACCATTGGCAAATCTGTATTCTTTGTTATTTTGCTCCCCTATGTAGTCAATATGGCAGTTCGAGTGATGTCATATTATTCAGGCCACATGTTTGCGCAGGTTTTTGAGAGAGACTTCTGTGTTTCATTGTTGACTTGTTTCAAGCTCAACACAAAATTTTTTTGAAATTCTTCTGCCTTTATTACCAACAAAAACTATATTTATTCCTATGTTCAAACTTTAATGAATATATATCTTTTAAAGTTTGAACATAGGAAGAAATATAGTTTTTGTTGAAAATAAGAGCATATATATCCTTTGCAAAATCACCAAAACTCAAGTTATCAAAAATATAAGATTTAAATTTTTAAAAATTGCCCAAAACTCTTCATTAATTTGACCTATGAAATATAAACCCTTGAAGCTGCTTTGCCTCCACAGTACCAATCGAAACCTCAAGGTTTTGATTACGAAGTTCTTAATTTTGAGCGTCTTGTTGGTAAGGTAGAAAGAAATTTGACATTTATATCGTTTTAAAGACATCGTTTGTGTTTTAATGAAGTTATAAAGTTCAACTTAGCGAAAATTTTAACAATATATATTGAATATTTTAAACATTATTATATATATTTATAAAATGTAGAAATTCCTTCTTTATGAGCAAGGATTTGAATAGAACTAGTGAATTTCAATTGTTTTGTGGGTATTATCACTTGATTATATACAAAATATTATATCAAAATGAAGTCGTTTTCCATCAGCATACAATCGAGGCCAAAGCAGAAATAGCATGCAAGTACCCAGGCATTTCTGTGAGCAAACATCCTAATAACATAAACTTTTTAAAAACCTAATTCCTTTTCCTGCTTTCTTATCATCAGCAATCACTCTCATCATTCTTATTCTAAATCACAAGCAACCAACTCCCGTAGATGGAAATCGGTGTAGTACATTCAATATCAATCTTTGATGGAGTGCGTATCTCAACAACACAAGATGGCTTTGTCAAGAGTATTGGAGGGCGTAGATTAGGTATTTAATGGAAATCTTTGCATATATAGATACACAATTTAGTTTGAGAAGAACATTATGGAATGATTCTTTATGACATCTTGCATCTTCTCTAGAGTAAGGCACAAAAGATAAACTTAAAGAACGCATTCTGCTTTCATATGGAAGCTTTTTAGAAGCTTTGAGAAGCTATTTTGAAGTATTGTGATTTTTTCGTTTACTCTCTATACTTGATTAAATATGGGCTCTATTATTTTTAACCCAAATATTCCTAATAGTTCCAATTCGTTCCCTTACCGACAACATCCGCAAAAAAGTAAAACCATTTTCTAATAATTAATTCTAAAAAGTGAATGTAAAAAACGAAACAAAAATTATCGTCATAATCGCACGGATTTCAGCCTATTGACGAAGCGGTGAATGAACTAAAAAGAGAAATTCCTACGCTACGGGTGCGTTCTAAATAAATATTATGATTTTTATTGGTTTGTTGTTTTTTCATTTTTGACATTTTATATGTTTTTAACCAAAATGTCATACATCATAACTCACGAATTAGAAGTTCAAAGTAGATTTACCTGAAATCGATTTTGACACAAAGGTCTGAAGAAGCATATTTGAGTTTGAAAAACTTTTTTTGAATCTAAAATCATTATCACATTCATATTCGTCTGGTTGGTTGTAAAATATACCTGCAATATAGTGAGATGGAGAGAGAGAAAGTTAGGTCATGAAGAAAACTCTGTGACTCCTTGGAAAAGATGTTGAGGTCTTTGAGCTAAAATTGATGTGGTCTTCAAGCTTATATTGAACGATTATTTGATTTTATGTGTTTGCGTTATTGAATTCATTCCATCTTATTTGAACATGTGTCCAACTTCCATTTGTATTCAAGTTGGGACCACAAATCATAGTAATCATTCAGATGAACAAATTTTAATAACTCCCAAGTAACCAATGCAAAACCTTTTGAATATTTCTTGTTTTAATTGCACAGCTCATTGCATCTTACGAACACCAACCCTCAAAACTGCTATATGGACCTTCATATCCGATTGGCACTCTTATCATCCATGTCAGGATGGGACGAGTTAGTTAATGCTTAATTACCTTGATATTTCAGTACTAATTTCTTCTTTTTTTTTCTACACCAATGAAATGAACAAAAACATGCAAAAAAAGTCAAAAAAAAATTCATCCAACTGATATAATCAAATAAATAATAATAATCAAAAGGTATTGACCCATACGTACCTTCAGTGAACAAAAGTTGAAACTGCCTTTGAATTCTACTAATAAAAAAAAATGACTTTCAAATGTTTTTGAAAAAAACTCATACTCAGTTATTTTCAATAAAAACTGGAATTTTGTCATTTAATTTCCAACAACAAAACATCCACACCAATCTGGAAACACGAAAAAATCTGTACAACTTTATATATACTTGAAAATTCAGTTAAAATATATCTCGAAATTCCAATGATGTTATAAATGTCCAAAGATCAATACTAATGTCAAATAGAATTATTATTCTAATTTTATTCGATACAAATGTAAGTTCGGCCCCTTTTTTTGATAGTGAACGCCTCTCCCCCAAGTGTATTTTGCGTCAGTTTGAATGGTCTTAACTTTCTTCTCCCTTTTCTTCTTTTTCAAAATTTTTGATGAAATAAGAAATTTTGAACTAAAAAGCATTTCAAGCATTGAACGAGTTGAAACTATGTTACAACGTAGACGTCTAAGATGGTTGGGTCATGTTCAAAAAATGGAAAACACGCGTCTGCCAAAACAATTACTTGTGAGCAAAATTGAAGATAGTAAACGGCTTAGAGGGAAACAAAAATAACATGACATGATGTCATCAATGCAGACCTAAAAGGCCTGGATACAACTGCAACTTGGAGAGTAGAAGTTCTTGTAAGAAACGAATGACGAAATTATGTAAACTTGAATTTTTAAAGGGAACGGAGAGAGCAAAAAAATAAAATATGAACGGATTTAGAATTTCCTTATTGAATAAAAGTATTTTTGAACAAAACTGCTTTATCCAATCACATCAGGCATTCTGACACAACCGACTCACATAAAACATCTTCAACTCAATTCTGCAGAAAAACTTCAAACTTATGCCTATCGTACCTAGCTGGGACATAAGTCACCAACGAAGAATCTACAGCAGTTTTTGTTCTGAGCGAGCTTTTCAAGCTGTGTCTATGAGAACCATCTTCTTGACTTCAGCATCTATGTCACGTCGCCGTGTGTTTCGTGGTCTCCCTCTTTTTCTTTTTCCTTAGAGGTCCTATTTCAGGACTTGTCTGGCTATGATGGGGGGAGCAGTTTTCGTAAGATTGTTGACATAGCACTTTATTATATATATAATTTTGAATGAAATAAAATTGTTATTCGTCAGCATGAACTTGAGGTGAGAATCGAAATAGGAAAAAAATACTCCTATCTTGTTGTGAGCAAACTTACCAATATCCTTTTTAAAATAAACCTTTCAAAATCTTAATCTTTTATCCTATTTTTTCACCGTCAGCAGTCATTCTCATCTTTTTTATTCTGCATCGCCATCACAAGCAACGAACTTCTGCAGGTAGACCGCAGTCCGATAAGCTCAGTACCCCGCTATTCTTCTGAAGCGCGCATCAGCGTATCAGATGCTGGAATTGTTACTCAGATTGTGGCAAGCAGATTCGGTATATGATGAAAATATTTGCATATATCAAACATAGTTAAAAGATCGTTTGAAACCATAGTCACAGGTTTCAAAACCCAGGCTATTTCTTAGTTGCAATAGAGCATTATGTTATGTTGCATAATAACAGCTAGCTATAGTTAGGCCCAAAAAAAATAAACCCAGAAAACGCATCCTGGTTTCCTATGCTTTATTTAAGTTCAAGCTTTTTAGAAAATGTTGAGAAAGCTTTTTAAAAGCATTTTGATAGCTTTTTAATCCTGATCTGTTAGTGTATTTTCTATAATTAAATGTACCCTATAATTTTCAACCCAAATATTCCACATAGTTCCAAAGCCTTCTCTGATTAACAACATCAACGGAAAAGTAAACTCATTTTGTCAAAATTAATTTATTAAGTGAATTTTCGACAAATTCAACTTTGTCATAACTCATTATTTGTCGAAAATTTTAGTTTCTGTATAATAAAAGTATCTTTAAAAAACCTCATTTTGTGAAGAATAAAAACGAAAAATTATTAAATGAAAAATACTTACGATGTCTCCAAAAGAATAAATGAAGAAATAATAAGAATAAAGTGAATAATAAAAGCATCAACAATAATCGCACGGATTTCAGGCTATTAACGAAGCGGTGAATGAACTAAAAAGAGAAATTCCTAGACTATGTGCGTTCCAGATTAATATTAATATATTTAATTTTTGTTGTTTTTTTTTAATTAGTTATTATGGACTACTATTAAAATTATTATTTCGTTTATCATAACTCACGAATTAGAAGTTCAAAGTAGATTTACCTGAAATCGATTTGGACACAAAGGTCTGAAGAAGCACATCTGAGTTTGAAAAACTTTTTTTGAATCTAAAATCATTATCACATTCATATTCGTCTGGTTGGTTGTAAAATATACCTGCAATATAGTGAGATGGAGAGAGAGAAAGTTAGGTCATTAGGAAAACTCAGTGACTCTTTGGAAAAGAGAAAGATGCTGTATGGAAGTGATGCTTCAAACCAACATTTTGTCACTGAGATGTTAGTGTTGAGGTCTTTGAGCTAATAGAAAACTAGTACTTGATATTTTTTGTGTGTCCTTTAAGTTATTTTATTTCATTTGATTTTTCAAATTCTTCAATTACCTTTCTACCCATCAAATCTTTTACCCATCGTCTTTCCTCCTTCGATGCTCTCTGGCTCGATCATGAATGCACCACACCTAAACCTACCTTACTCAAGCTTGAGCGTTCTTATTTTTCTTTTTTCTTTTTTTTCTTCCATAATCTGGCTCTCTCACCTATCAGCCTATCACTATCTTCTTCTCTCCAAACACTCGACTTTTCTTATTTTTTTTATTAGGGAAATCTCATTTGCATTTTGTCCAAAAAATCTTCTCTTAATCTTCCTTTTCTTCAAGATTTACAGTTATTTCTTCAAAACAGAATTCTTTACATAAGAACTAATAACTCATCATATCACACTTTTCCAGCTCCTTTCTTCTTTCCGTCTCTTTCTCTCAATTTTTACTCATCACCTTTTCAGATTTCATTTCCATCATCAAATCTGTATTTTCATCTTCCTGCTTCTTCGACTTAATTCTTGCTAATATTTTTAATTATTTTTTCTTTTTTTCTATGCCGTCATTCAAAATCTTATAAGTTTTTTTTAAGGTACTTCTAAATTTCCCACCTCTTTTAAATCATTTATCGTTACCCCAATACTGAAAAAATCTCTCGATCCTTCTATCATCTCCAACTACAGTTCCAATTTTTAACCTTTTTTACCCAAAATTTTTGAAAAAATTTTCCACTTTTCTCATTTTCTTCTTTCTAGCAATCTTTACATCCCTACGCAATATGGCTTTTGACCTTCCCACTCTACTGTAACTTGCCTTCTAAAAATTTCTGATAATGCTCTTCTAGCTTTCGACTCTTGTAAGCTCTTCTTTCTATTTTCTTGGTCTGCTTTCTGCTTTTGAAAACGTTGCACTTGCACTCCTAGTTTAACATCTTGACTTTTCTATTTGTTGTTTCTTGCTTCACCTTTTGCTGGCTTACTTTCTTCTTTCTAATTGCCCTTTTACTGTTTCTGCTGATAATTCTTTGTTATCTTTGTTTCTCAAAGATCTAATATTGGGTCTCTCTTTCTTGTTTTTTACATTTCTCATCTCCCTAATCTCATTGAACCCTTCACCTTTTAAAGTCAGCTTCTTGCTGACGATACCTATATCTGTTTTTTTCCCTCTTTTTTCTCTTTTTTCTACTTTTAGAAAATTAAGCTTTTGTCATTAATTCTCTTTTTTTTGAAGTGCTTCTATGCATTTTAGACTTTCAACTTTTTTTTCAACTAGTTTTTAAGTCCAAATCTCTCTTTTCCTGTCCGAATAACAATCTTTTTTGACCTTAATGCTCATCTTTTATCCACTGTTCGCAGTCTTGGATCTTTTTTTGATTCTACTTTTTCTTTCAAATCTTAAATTTCCTCGTAGCTTTTGCTTGTTTCTATCATCTCCGTTGCATCAAAAAGAGCTTTCCTGCCCTGACGATGCTTCTCCTAAGCTTTTTGTGAACTCTCTTATTCTATCTTGCTTTGGTAATTACAATTCTTCATATTATAACCTTTTTTTATTTATTTTTCACCCTCTTACAAAAGCTTCCAACATTCTTGAATATACCCGATATATTTCCATCTCATATTGATCTCCACTGGCTACCTTTTCACTACCGTTTGCCATATAAAACCTGTAATCTCATGTACAAAATCTTTTATACTAATTTATCTATTTGTCTTTCTAACCTCATACTACCTTTTGAGCGTGATGGGCTATGATCTTCTACCCACTCACAGCTCTTTGTTATCTCTTCTTCTCATTTCTAGGCTAAATCTGCCTTTCATTTTTTTGATATTCGACATTCGGATCTTAAATCAACTCCTTATTTCGTTACAACAAAAATTCATATTTTCTTTCTATAAAAAAATTCATATCAAAACGCTTCTGAACGATGCGTGATAGTTGCTCTATGAGTGTTGTTATACTTACACTTACGCCTTCAACCTCCATTTGTATTTGAGTTGGAACCTCAAGCCCTAGACATCATTTGAATGAAAAAATTTTAATAACTCCCAAGTAAACAATGCAAAACTTTTTGAATGTTTCTTGTTTTAATTGCACAGCTGATTGCATCTTACGAGCACCAACCCTCAAATATGGTGTATAAATCAACAACTGCATCTGACACTGCTGTACTCAAAAATGGAAAAGTTGGTGCTTTTGTTCATGTTTTGATATCTCAATGTTTCACTAATGACTTATTTTCTTTTTGTGAATGAGAAAAAAATAATTTAAAAAAAAACTCAATAAGTAAAAATGAGTTCATTGAACTGAAATATTTAAATAACTATAATCAACAAGTATCGGGCCATAGGTTCTTTTCATGAAAAAAGATGGAAATGGTTCCAAATTCTACCATTAAAAGATGACTTTTAAATGCTTTTAAAAAATAACTCATAATCAGTTATTTCAAATAAAAATTCAAATTTTGTGAATTGGTTTCAAACAAAAAACATCCACACCAACATGGAAACATTGAAAAATCTGTACAACTGAATATATACGTGAAAAAACAGTGTGGTTTTGTTATATACATTCAAAAAAGATTTCAAAACTCCTATGACGTTATGAATGTCCGATGAATAACAGAGGGGTAGGACGTTGGCAATAATAACAATTTTCGTTCCAATCGATGAAATTCTGAGTTCGGCCCCTTTTTTGGATAATGAACGCCTCACACACAAGTGTATTTTGCGCCAGTTCAAATAGTCTTAACTTTTTATCAGTCTTTTTCTTTTCAAACTGTTTGATGAAATAAGAAATCTTAAACTGTGTATAACTTCTTTGCTGCGAAAGCGATGTTTTGCGAAACTGACTTTCTGTGTTGCAATTGTATTGGTTTGATGAAACAAGAAATCTTAAACTAAGAAACAGTGCAAACATTGACGGAGTTGAAATTATAATACTGCGTAGACTTCTCAGATGGCTAGGACATGTTCAAAGGATGGAAAACACGCGTCTGCCAAAGCAATTACTTGTGATGATTTTTTCAAAAGCCAAACCGTAAAATGAATATAATTTCAGAACACTGGTTACTTTATAAAGATACGAAGTTTAATAAACTAACCAGTGTTCTGAAATTATATTCAATTACTTGTGAAGAAAACAAAAACCACAATGACATGACGTCATTAATGCAGATCTAAGAAGCTTGGATATAACTGCAACATGGAAAGTAGAAGTTCTTGTGAAAAACAAATGGCGAAAATATTTAAACTTGAATTTTTCACTTTAATCAGTTTAAAGGAAAAGAAAACAACGACAAGAAAGATCGCAAAAATATAAAATATATAACGGATTTGGAATGTTCCCATTGGATGAAAGTATTTCTGAATAAAAGTGCTGTATTCAATCACATCAGGCATTCTGACACAACCGACTCACATAAAACATCCTTCTCTCCTTGTTTTTTCCAAGCACTCCACTTTTTCATCTCTACAATAAAATCTGTCTCTTTTTTGCTTATTTTCAAAAACATTATTTGTATTCTTACAAAAAATTTCTTCTCCCTGCCTCTTCTTTTCAACGCTTTCATAGCTTTCTCAACGAAAGACTTTTTCCCATGAGTTTTCCAGTTTTTACCCGTTACTTTTACTGACATCACTTCCATCATCCATAAAGTCTAATTTTTTGCTAGCTTATATCTTTTGAAAACCTCAAAACATCTCAAGCGGCTTGTAGCAGCCAACACCAACCTAGATTGAAATTAGAAACTGACTTCATATGTTTATAAAAAGTCATTATATGTATATGAAAAGTCAGTGCAGAATTAAGTTCTCATCTGAATATTGATATACTTCAGCCACTGTTGAATTCATTGATTAGCTAAATCGACATATTCAAAACTAGGGGTAGACGCTTGAAGTTTGAAACAAGAAATTAGATGTTAATAACGTGCTGAAGACTTCAGTGCAAACCAATCGGAAATTGATGTAAGTTTATACAGCGCTTCACATCGTGTTTTTATATTAAATTGGTATCAAAGGCCCAGAAGCAGATGCTAGCTGTGGAATCGACACGACATCGAAGCCAAATACATAATGCATAAGTTATCAGTTGAGTTACAGTCTTAGCATAAATCAATGGCGAGCTTGATTATAAATAAGAGATGAGACGAGCTGCAATCATTTTAAAATGTTCTCAGAACTAAAATTCCTTTTTCTCTTCGTGTGTGCAGCTTCTGGTGAGTTATTTTGTCGTACTAGAAACAAAAAAAAGATTCATTTGTCTCTCCTATACCTCATTAATAGAGCATTAGACTAAAAAACCGTGGTAGCTTCTGCGTGCGCCGACAATTAGCATGTCTTTTACAGTTTTTTCACTTTTTTTAATTTGTAGTAAAAGCTTTAATCTATAAGAAAATGCGTTTTGTAATTACTCCATTACATTACACTAATCAATAAAGTTTTTAGTAAGCAGAGCTTGCATCACACATTAATAGAAAGTGCTTGAGAAAATTTTTTTTAAAACATTCACCATTGGCAAATCTGTATTCTTTGTTATTTTGCTCCACTATGTAGTCAATATGGCAGTTCGAGTGATGTCATATTATTCAGGCCACATGTTTGCGCAGGTTTTTGAGAGAGACTTCTGTGTTTCATTGTTGACTTGTTTCAAGCTCAACACAAAATTTTTTTGAAATTCTTCTGCCTTTATTACCAACAAAAACTATATTTTAATTATAAAAACAAACTTTAATGAAAATTTATTTTTTGAAAAAGTACTAAAAATGCCACTTTTATCATACTCGTAATTGATTTAATATAATTCTCCTCTCTAGCATCTGTCGCAATACCACAAGGTTTTGAAAGCGAGAATCTTGATTTTAGACGACTTGTCGACAAGGTACGAAGAACAATCAATGCATTCATATATAAATTCAAAATTGATAAAATTGAATGTATTTAATTTTGAATACAAAGAATTGACGTGGAAAAAATTTTTCCAACAACTTTTCGTTGATTTGTGAGAATTTTTAAGAATTTTAAATAGCTAAAACAGTTATAATTATCAACAAGCCTCAGGGTAAGAAGTTAGCACAAAAATGTATTGTCAACATTGCTTTATATAGTAAGCTTTCGAAGATAGGAGACGACAGGAGTATATCTTAAAGGAAGTATAGATTCAAATGTGGAGCTCAAGAGAAAATCAAAAGGAGAGAAAAGGTCCTTTACATCAGAAAAATAAGAGGGGTCAAATGTTGGTGAAGTAAGATGCAAAAGATAGATTCATATTAACCTGGGACCAATGTGCACACTGAAACAAATTCAGATCTTCAGCACTTGATGGGCAAAATGAGTCAACGGGATCAAAGAAAAAAAAGGAATAAGTTAAAATATTGTTAGATTCAGGGAATGGAGATGAAGGTATTACCAAAAAAGTGAGAAGAGAACTTACAATGGTGAAAGAGTTTGAAAAGATCAAGCCTATCTTGAAGTTTATAAGTGTATAAATCATTTTTAAAGTCGAAATGTATTTTGAAATCTCCATGTATGTAAAAAGAAGATAAAATAAAGAAACTTAGGAAGGTTGAGAAGCCTTTTAGAAGGAAAGAAAGAAAGAAAGAAAGAAAGAAAGAAAGAAAGAAAGAAAGAAAGAAAGAAAAAAAGAAAGAAAAAAAGAAGGAAAGAAAGAAAGAGATCGAAAAATTTCATAAATTACAAATAATAATAATTATAATTATAATAATAATAAGAATGATAATAATAATAATAATAATAATAATAATAATAATAATAATAATAATAATAATAATAATAATAATAATAATAATAATAATAATAATAATAATAATAATAATAATAATAATAATAATAATAATAATAATAATAATAATAATAATAATAATAATAATAATAATAATAATAATAATAATAATAATAATAATAATAATAATAATAATAATAATAATAATAATAATAACATCCCCATCGAGTTGTTCTAGTGGTATAGTTGACTGAGTTTCTCTTGGGTAACTCTTCAAAATTCTTCTCCAAGAACATTTCTGTTGGGCAAGAAGAAAAATGGTTTTGAAATCTTCTGAGTTTTCGAGTTTCATTTTTTGGATAAATTTGACATTTTTTAATGTCTTTGGTAAGGCGGTTTAAGGTCTGCCTAGGAATTTTTTCTTATTTGATGGGGCATAGTACTGCTTCATAGCCTGGAATGCTGGCGTATCAGGTCTTCTTAGGATATGTCCCAACATCCTCCATCTTGCACCAGCAATTTCAACTAAATGAGGTATGCTATTCGTTCTTTTGTATAGTTCTTTGTTGCTGATTCTATGAGGATAGTAGATACTGATCACTCTCTTAGGCTGTTTGCGGTGGAATGCGTCAATCTTAGCTCCTATATTTTTGTTGACTGCCCATGCTGAAGACTGCAAATTATTTGAACACTGAAAATAATTTTATTAACTACAAAGCTTTTCTTTAACAAGAAACAACGGTGTCTTTGGATTTTAACGTACTTGGTAATGTTACTTTGTTAACGAAAAGCTTTGTGCTTAACAAAATTACCTTTTGCGTTCAAATAACTTGCAGTATTTACTTTGGCCAAAAAAGATTGTCATGCTGAAAAGTTGTGGGTGACAACTGGTTTAACAGCAATTATACACTCGCACTTTTTTGCTTATCTTTAGCTTTTCCCTTTCATGTATATTTTCCATAATTTACTCATCGCAGTTTGGACAAGTTGTTTTCTCCTCTCAATATCTTTTTTGTCATCAAGGAAGGAGCCTAGTTTTTTGCTCGTTTTCCAGGCCTCATCTGATTTTGATATTTTGATGAGTTCCGTCTTGTCAGTATTGACTTTGAGGTTCCAGTTCGAGAACTCATCTTTCAGTTTGCTTTCAGTTTTCTAGATTGAGTAGTTGCTGTTTTTCTCTACCAATGAAATCTAGATCGTCAGCAGATCCTACAATTTTTGCTGGTGTCAATGGTTGTAGGTTTGTGTAGCTGTGATCTAGCTTTATATGATTTGTTATTTTAGACTTGAAAGTGCACAGTGCTGCTTCTAAGTAAATTGTGAAGAGAATGGGTGAGAGTCCATCTCCTTGAGGAATCCCTATTTTAGTTTCGAAAGGGGTTTGTGTGCTTTTGCCATTCCATCTTATCTTCAAACAAGTGTTTCTTAAGAACTTTCTGATCATCATTATTTCATCTTTGTTTAGAATTTTTTCAAGAACATTTAGCAGAAGGGGTCTGTCTACAGTATCAGAGGCTTGGCTCAGGTCGATACCAAGGATATAGTACTTTTGATCTCTGTACGTCAGAGCTTTAGCTATAACCCATTTACAGAATTAGTCAAAAAATAATGAAAAGAGGAAACAAAGGATTCAAAAAAAATGAATTTGAAAAAAAAAAAACAAAAAAATAGATTTTTAGTATAAGAAAATTTCACCATAAAGAGATAAGGAAAAAACAAAAAATTTTTAAAAGGCCGAGAAAGTTGGAAGGATGAGTATGTTGTAGGGCAGACAGACATGAGGAGGAGAAGAAGCAGACTCATGCCTGGTTTCTCTGAGCAAGGATATCAGAATTAGAATCAGTTAGAATGTTATAGGTGTCTGAAAATTTCTTATTAATTTATCTCAAATTGAAAAAATAAAATAAATTCAGCAGAGATTTGGGATTTTTCATTAAAACTTTTGTCGTCCGAGGAAGGAGGTTCACAGAATAAATGAAGTTTATAAACATGTGAAAATTTTTTCATATAATGTGCTTCAGAATTATGCTCCTCAATAGATTGAGGTTTGATAACTGTTCAAATATGGGATTAAAGAGGATCATTACAAGTGATGAAAGGGAACCATTCGGAAGGTTGAATATGATTTGAAGTGTTGCAAAATACCTTAGTGTATTCACAACGCCTGAGAATGTTGTTAAAAAACAAACGACGTTTTATGATGCGAGAAAGAGGAGAAGTAGATTTAGAGAGGCTTTATAAAAATTCTATAGCAGATGACATAGCATGGTGGAAGAACAAAGACGAGAAAAAGTAGAAATTATAAAGCATCAGCAAAATAGTTCAAATGAATAAAGAAATTGACAAAAGAATCGTTTTAACAAAAAAATTGAAAACTGACGGTAATAAAAGTGAAACTAATTTTATATAAATATTGCTGAATAGTTTTCATTTTGTTGTGGACATATGCAATTTATTATATTTAAAATATTGAATTAAAAGGAATCGTTATTTTCCAGCATGAGCTCGAGGCCAAAGCAGAAATAATGATGAAATACCCAGGTGTTTCTGTTAGTAGTTTTTTCAATATCATCTTTAATATAAAGCGTAAACTATTTGAAAAGATAATTCAACTTTTTAGAATATATCTCAAGTGTATTTGGAAAATAAAAGAAATTTATTTCCATCAAAAAGTTGCCATATTGTTTTATCATGAAATTTCGATTTGAGATGAATTATCAGCTCAGAAATGAACTATATAACATCATAACCTATTCTGCTTTTTTATCATCAACCTGCATCGCCATCAAAAGCAACCAACTCCCGCAGATAGACAGTCGTACTGTACACCGCTTCGCATTCTATTTTGGAGCGCGAATAACCATATCAGATAGAAGAATTGTCACTCAGATTATGGCGTGCAGATTGGGTATATGATAGAAATATTTGCATATATAAGGCTTAGTTAAAAAACCGTTCGAGTCCATAGTCACAGAGTTCAATTCCCAGGCTATTTCATAATTGCAAAAGAGTATTATGTTATGTTATGTTAATCACAACTGTGTCTTAGCTAAAGTTAGGCCCAAAACAAACCCAGAAAACGCATTCTGGTTTCATATGCTTTGTTTCAGTCGAAGCATTTCAGAATCTTTTAGCCTTTCTAGAATATTTTGATAGCTTTTTAATCCTGATCTGTTAGTGTATTTTCTATAATTAAATGTACCCTATAATTTTCAACCCAAATATTCCACATAGTTCCAAAGCCTTCTCTGATTAACAACATCAACGGAAAAGTAAACTCATTTTGTCAAAATTAATTTATTAAGTGAATGGTAAATAACATAATTGTAAAAACCACACGTATTTCAGTCTCTTGATGAAGTGGTGAATAAGCTGAAAATAGAAGCTCCTACACTATGGGTGCGTTTCAGATTGATATCATAATTATTTTTTTAGTTTTGCTTATCTCATTCCTTATTTTATGTTATTGAAATTATTATTTCGTTTATCATAACTCACGAATTAGAAGTTCAAAGTAGATTTACCTGAAATCGATTTGGACACAAAGGTCTGAAGAAGCACATCTAAGTTTGAAAAACTTTTTTTGAATCTAAAATCATTATCACATTCATATTCGTCTGGTCGGTTGTAAAATATACCTACAAGAAGGTGAAATGGAGAAAGAGAAAGTTAGGTCATGAAGAAAACTCTGTGACTCCTTGGAAAAGAGAAAGATGCTGTATGGAAGTGATGCTTCAAACCAACATTTTGTCACTGATAGGTTAACGTTGAGGTCTTTGAGCTAAAAGTGATGTGGTCTTCAAGCTTATATTGAACGATTATTAGATTTTATGTGTTTGCGCCATTGAATTCATTCCATCTTATTTGAACATGTGTCCAACTTCCATTTGTATTCAAGTTGGGACCACAAATCATAGTCATCATTCAGATGAACAAATTTTAATAACTCCCAAGTAAACAATGCAAAACCTTTTGAATATTTCTTGTTTTAATTGCACAGCTCATTGCATCTTACGAGCACCAACCCTCAAATATGGTGTATAAATCTAGTAGAAAGAGTGGCGTCTTTGTACTCTATGTAAAAAATGGACGCGTTAGTACTTTTGCTAATGTTTCATTATTTCAATGTTTCATTTTTTTTAAAAGATATGAAAAAACCGAGAAAAATAACTATTTGGAGAAAACTTGATAGCAATAAATGAATGCATTGAAATAAAATCATCAAATAATACTTATCAACAGGTATCTTCCCACAAGTTCTTATAGTGAAAAAGTTGAAACGGCTTTTGAATTTTACTATTGAATCAGAAACATGACTTTTAAATGCTTTTAAAAAATAACTCATAATCAGTTATTTCAAATAAAAATTCAAATTTTGTGAATTGGTTTCAAACAAAAAACATCCACACCAACATGGAAACATTGAAAAATCTGTACAACTGAATATATACGTGAAAAAACAGTGTGGTTTTGTTATATACATTCAAAAAAGATTTCAAAACTCCTATGACGTTATGAATGTCCGATGAATAACAGAGGGGTAGGACGTTGGCAATAATAACAATTTTCGTTCCAATCGATGAAATTCTGAGTTCGGCCCCTTTTTTGGATAATGAACGCCTCACACACAAGTGTATTTTGCGCCAGTTCAAATAGTCTTAACTTTTTATCAGTCTTTTTCTTTTCAAACTGTTTGATGAAATAAGAAATCTTAAACTGTGTATAACTTCTTTGCTGCGAAAGCGATGTTTTGCGAAACTGACTTTCTGTGTTGCAATTGTATTGGTTTGATGAAACAAGAAATCTTAAACTAAGAAACAGTGCAAACATTGACGGAGTTGAAATTATAATACTGCGTAGACTTCTCAGATGGCTAGGACATGTTCAAAGGATGGAAAACACGCGTCTGCCAAAGCAATTACTTGTGATGATTTTTTCAAAAGCCAAACCGTAAAATGAATATAATTTCAGAACACTGGTTACTTTATAAAGATACGAAGTTTAATAAACTAACCAGTGTTCTGAAATTATATTCAATTACTTGTGAAGAAAACAAAAACCACAATGACATGACGTCATTAATGCAGATCTAAGAAGCTTGGATATAACTGCAACATGGAAAGTAGAAGTTCTTGTGAAAAACAAATGGCGAAAATATTTAAACTTGAATTTTTCACTTTAATCAGTTTAAAGGAAAAGAAAACAACGACAAGAAAGATCGCAAAAATATAAAATATATAACGGATTTGGAATGTTCCCATTGGATGAAAGTATTTCTGAATAAAAGTGCTGTATTCAATCACATCAGGCATTCTGACACAACCGACTCACATAAAACATCCTTCTCTCCTTGTTTTTTCCAAGCACTCCACTTTTTCATCTCTACAATAAAATCTGTCTCTTTTTTGCTTATTTTCAAAAACATTATTTGTATTCTTACAAAAAATTTCTTCTCCCTGCCTCTTCTTTTCAACGCTTTCATAGCTTTCTCAACGAAAGACTTTTTCCCATGAGTTTTCCAGTTTTTACCCGTTACTTTTACTGACATCACTTCCATCATCCATAAAGTCTAATTTTTTGCTAGCTTATATCTTTTGAAAACCTCAAAACATCTCAAGCGGCTTGTAGCAGCCAACACCAACCTAGATTGAAATTAGAAACTGACTTCATATGTTTATAAAAAGTCATTATATGTATATGAAAAGTCAGTGCAGAATTAAGTTCTCATCTGAATAATGATATACTTCAGCCACTGTTGAATTCATTGATTAGCTAAATCGACATATTCAAAACTAGGGGTAGACGCTTGAAGTTTGAAACAAGAAATTAGATGTTAATAACGTGCTGAAGACTTCAGTGCAAACCAATCGGAAATTGATGTAAGTTTATACAGCGCTTCACATCATGTTTTTATATTAAATTGGTATCAAAGGCCCAGAAGCAGATGCTAGCTGTGGAATCGACACGACATCGAAGCCACATACATAATGCATAAGTTATCAGTTGAGTTACAGTCTTTTAGCATAAATCAATGGCGAGCTTGATTATAAATAAGAGATGAGACGAGCTGCAATCATTTTAAAATGTTCTCAGAACTAAAATTCCTTTTTCTCTTCGTGTGTGCAGCTTCTGGTAAGTTATTTTTATAATCGATTTGAAAAGAGTACTTCACATAGTTAACTTAGTTATTGATGTAACTCTCATATTCTCTTCTCATTTCACAACTCCCCAAACCCAATCTTCCTTCTCACATTTAGGTTACACGTTTGGAAAAGGTTTCAAAATTGATGTATTGGATCTAGGATATATGGTCGGCAAGGTATCAGTAATTTCACTATTCACTTGTTTCTTACTTATTAATATAATAACTATAATTATTATTTTTAGTACGAGTTAGAAGCTGTAGACATGATTAACCTCAAGTATCCAGGTCAAAAGGTGAGAATATTCCATCTTATCCCACCATTAACATCTCTGTCATGAAAAGCTAAAAAATCAACATTAGAATCTATTTAAACTTATTGAAATCTTTTCAAAAAGATTGTATCAATCTTCATGAACCTCCATCACCTTCATAACTTCGGCTCTTTAGCCACCACCCTCACCTCTGTAATTCTTTTCAGCAACCACTAATATAACTAATCAAATCTCATAAATCAAAGATAATGGTTCGAAAAAAAGAGAGTTTCAAGCCAGATAGTTTTGGAATACAAGTGAAAATGTCTCCAGAGAAAATAATCACTGAAGCTATGGGTCAAATTGAGGGTGGATTATCAGATTACAGTCTTATGCATTTTGATTTTTCTGTAGTTTAAAAGCTTATTATACAAACCATATATTTCAATCGGCCATATTATCTATATTATCTATAATAGTTCCAGATTTTTCTAAGCTACAAATAATCGGACGTGTGAGTTTACTTAGTCGAAAAAAAAAATAATTATATTAATAAAAAAACAATAAAAATCATCAGGCGATTTGGGACGTTTCATCAGACTTGAAGAAAGCCATGCCTACTTTACGGGTGCGTTCAAAACTATTAAATGTTAATTCCGTTTTGTATCATTCTTTTATTTGTATCATTATAAAATTTATTTTATTTTTTTTCACATTGCATTTTTTCATATACTGATAATTGAAAAATCCACTTAACATCGTCCATTGAGATCAACTGGCTCACAACCAAGATATTAGGACCCCACAACCACCCAACCCCTTCCATTACGCAGGTCATTGCTTCACATAGAAACATGACTTCACAAATTCTTAATGATGGTCAACCAGATAAATCACGTAATCCTACTGGAACCCTGGTGCTTGATGTCAAACAGAAATATGTTAGTAGATTTAAATTAACTTTTAAAAATTTGTATTAGTTTGTTGTGTTGTTGTGTTGATATTCTATTAATGATATAGTAATTGAATTTTGAGCATATAAAGAGTTGGAGTGATGTAGTGTTGGAGTATTTCAGATGCATGTTGTTATCCATCCTCTCTCAAAGTCCCTGTGACACCAGTTTCTATTGGGATAGTTCTCTAAGGAGAGGAATATTGGTGGAGAAGTTATCAAACATCACAAGTTGCCCTGGTTGGGAACTTTACTTGGGCACTTTGGTGCAAAAACTTCATCAGTCAATGAATTATAATGAGGTCCCATTCATCGGAATTCCAGATCAATATTGAATAAAAGGTTTAGGCATTTTCAAGCGTTGAATTGCTTGCAAGAAAGTCATGTTGAAAATATCTCTCTAAAAAGCTGCATCTCAGCTTATATAGCATGCCCTTCTTCGTGGTGTTTGTTGTCGATTTCATCATCATATTAGTTTCTCTGTCGTTAAATTATTCTTATTAAACAAATATAATTTCATTAACAAGCACTAAACAAATCAAAAGGTCCAAGCCAAAAGATATATCGGTTATAGTCCAATGGAAGCTTTCTCGTGAAGAAAATCAAGTTTTTGAAACCTTCTGATAGACTGTGAGAATAAAAAATTCATGAAATGAATTTTTTTTTCAATAAAAAGTTGCCACTTTTGATTTGATGCAAGTGAACCATGTTTTGAGAAAGGGTGACTAAATAATAATATCAAAATAATAATAGTCTTTGGTAACTTTGCCGTTAAAAAGAATCCCGAAAAAAGCAAGCAGTCCATATTTTACAAATATTTAATGGACTTTCATAGATGCATGTCAGACAACCGGTTTTTTTTCAAAATCTTACCATGCCTAATCGTTGCTAATTTTCAGATATTTTGTTGAAAAGTTAGTTAAAAACTTTTATAAGAAATTTTAGTTTCTAAATTGTTGGAAATAAAGAGCTTCGACGATTTCAGAGGTTAGACGAATCCAACCTGGACGATTCATTGCCAGTGATCTCAAAATGACGATATCTGTTCTGGTAGTTAGGCTTTGTGGTACGAGGGGTTCGACGTAGTTGTGATCATTTAGTACATGATACTGTGTCTTGTATTTTTCAGATCGTCACTAAGAGCGGTTACTATTGTTGTTCAAGGTCTTCTTTTGAACAACCAATCCTTTGTATTCTGTTTCATTCACGTTGCTAATGGTTTGGCAAGGTTTCACTTGTCGAACATTTTAGCGTAACAAAGCTTTCTGTACGTTTTCTTCTAATCTCCTCATAAGTTAAAGTTTTTACTGCACAAAACAATAATTACAGAAAAAACAACAACAACAACAATAAAAAATAAATAATCATTAGCCTCTTAGGAAAGCTATATCAAATTTGAAAGAGGCCATGCCTAGTTTACGGGTGCGTTCGAAACTATTAATTATTAATTCATTTCTTCATAATTTTTAATTTCATTTTTAATTTTATTTTTTTATATATCAAAATATAACACTTTTTCATTAATCCCAACAAATCACACTAATTATCGCTCATTGTCGGCCCCTATAGCTCAATGCTAGAGCCCTAGACTAATTATCTAAAGTTACCGGGTTCGATCCCCTCTGGACCGACAATTAGCTCCTTTTTCACAGTGTTTTCGCTACATTAAATTTTTAGCAAGCGCTTCGATCTATAAGGAAAAGCGCTTTATAAATAACGCATTACATATGCATTACATTGAGATCAACTGGCTCGCAACCAAGATATCAAAACCTCACAACCCCCAACCACCTCCATTGTGCAGATCATTGCTTCGTATAGATACAAACCTTCAGAAGTTGTTTATGATGGAAAAATTTTTGATAAACATGGAAGACTCAATAACCCTACTGGATCCCTGGAGCTTCATGTCTCCCATGGAATTGTTGGTAGATTATAATGAACTTTCAATCACCCTTATTAGATTACATTCAAATAAAAACACTTTTAGGAGTTTATTTTATTCCACGAAGCTTTTTGTAACTTCATCTTACGAAAAGTTTCGTGGAATAAAATAAACTCCTAAAAGTGTTTTTATTTGAATATTTACGTTTGGCTCGAAGAATTAAAATATTATTAGTTTATTGAGTTGATATTCTATTAATGATATAGTAATTGAATTTTGAGCATATAAAGAGTTGGAGTGATGTAGTGTTGGAGTATTTCAGATGCTGACAACAAAGATACATGTTGTTATCCATCCTCTTTCAAAGTCCCTGTGACACCAGTTCTACAGAAACAATTTTTTAAGAAAAGAGTTATTGGTGGGACAGTTATCAAACACCACAAGCTACCCTGGTTGGCAACTTGAATGCTTGACCAGTTCAAGTCCTCTATTGGCACCAAGGCCAGAACCTCTATCTGGATTTCTGGTTCGGTTTCCACAATACAATACAATACAATACAATAACGAATATGATTATAAGTTAGGCATGATTATAGTGGCATTAACTCCAAAAGTTTCTAGGCCACTAATATGGTTCAAAGTGCATCAGAAATCCTTTTGCAAGCATGAAGCCTATAACTTATGCAGACCCAATAGGCTTTCCTTGGTTGAAGTGTTTGTCGTTGTGTTCAGCTTCATATGGAACCATCTGCAATACAGCAGTTGCGACACTTCATTTTGGAAGCAAACCTTGCTCAAACGCTCAAATCGTACTTTGTAGAACCTGTAATTTTCTAGTTCAGAGTTGTTGGCAAAGTGCACCTGGGACATGATCTGATCAAACGTGTCTCACCACTTGAGCACTTTGGTGCAAAAACCCCATCAGCCAATGAATTATAATGAGGTCCCATTCATTGAAATTTCAGATCAATATTGAATGAGGGGTCTTGAAATTTTCACGCGTTGAATTGCTTGTAAGAAAGTCAAGTTGAAAACATGTCTCTAAAAAGCTGCATCTTAGTTTATATGGCATGCCCTTCTTCGTGGTGTTTGTTGTCGATTTCATCATCATATTAGTTTCTCTGTCGTTAAATTATTCTTATTAAACAAATATAATTTCATTAACAAGCACTAAACAAATCAAAAGGTCAAAAACAAAAGATATCACAATTATGATCCGATTAAAAGATTCTAGTAAAGAAGATCGGCAAGTTTCAAAATTGTTCGATAGACTATGAGAATAGCAGATTAGTTTTATGAAATTTTTTTTATCAATAAAAAGTTGCAACTTTTGATTCGATACAAGTGAACCAAGTTTTAAAACAAGTTAATGAACAATCTTAAAAAATAAATTAAAAAATAATAAAAATAAGAGGATAATAATTGACGACAAAATGAGGCGATTTTTTCAATACATTTTTTTATTCTACCAAAATTTTCGATAAATTCATCAATCTCTTTTGACGACTTCGCGACCCAAGATTTTATGTGGGGGTTTCCACGCCAGTGCGAGGTAGGTAGGTGTGGCCACAGCTACTGCAGTCAAAAGTTACGTCAGGTACGACTGCTGAGGCTTTTCAATTTTTCTTCTTGCAGCGTTTTCCCTTCAAGTTGATTTTACGAGAATTCTCAAAAAAAGATGATATGGCGCCAGAAGCTGCTTTCGTCAGCCAAAGTAGACCAATGGTTATAATCAAAGTGGTAGATACTGAAAGACTTCTCCGGTCTTTTTGGTGCTCCTCTCTCATGGTGGACAGTGAAAAGCTTGCCATACAAGACCGTCTTGGGCAGGCGATAATCGTCCATTTTGGAAACATGTTTTGCGCAGCGTAGTTGTGACTTTGACAGCATGGCCTCAATAATGATAACCTCTGTCTGTTCAAAAACCTCACCATTTGTGACGTAATCACCCCAGTGAATGTTGAGAATAACGTGGAGACAGCGCTGGTGGAAACGCTCCAGAAGTCGCAAGTTGTGACGATAAGTTACTCATGCTTCAGAACCGTACAGTAGGGTGGTGAGTATGACGGCTCTGTACACGCTAAATTTGGCACCCTTCCTCCGCTGCTTGTAATATAGATTTTTTTGAGCAGTTTGCCATAAGCGTTCTTCAACTTGGCTTTTCTGTTGTTTAGTTCTCTGTCGATTATGACATCTGGTGTGAGTGTATAGACCAAATAGGTGAACTGGTGAACGGTCTTTTACACAGTCTAACCAACGGTGATGTGAGAAAGACGGTACTCTTTTTGATGATGTTGAAAAGAGTTTGGCTAGACATATGCGGAGATGCCAATAACCTCCCTAAGTCGGGTCTCTCATGCTTCTTAATGATGCGATAAAAGAGAAGACAAGACAAGAAGAGTTGGAGCCAGAACAAAACCCTGTTTTACACCGTTGACAATGATTAAGAGTTTGAAGAAGTCGCTGTGTAGCACTGGACCTCAATCTTTTCAAAGCTCAGATAGAATTCCATCAACTCCTGCTACTTTGCCACTCTTCATCTGATCTATGGCTTTGGTAAGCTCCTGCATTGTGAGCAATCCGTTCAATTTCACTTTTACTGGCAACTGAGGGATGCAGAGCAGAGCTGAGTTTTGAAAAACTCGATTGGTGACATTAATGAGTTATAAAAATTTGAACATGTCAAAAATTTTATTTGTGTGAAATAAAACATCAAAAAAATTACCTCATTTCATGAAGTTATTTTTGGAAACAATTAACAAAACATCAATACATAATGTCTTTAAATAAGGTGAGAGCCAAAAAGTTATATTCAATTGGAAGGAACACTGTGGATCTAACGTAATTAAGGTAATGTGGTATTTATTGAGCGCCCACGCGGGACTGAATCTTTAGATAATTAGTCTAATGCTTTACCTCTGAGCTATAATTTTTTGAATATACTTCATGATGAAAAAATATGTTTCTGCAAATCTTCGTTTGGAATAAAAACTTAAATTGAAAGTAGAAATAATAGTCTTTGGTAACGTTGCGTTGGAAGTTTAAGTCATTGAACGTAGGTCTGTTCGCCACAACGAACAATGTTTTTAAAATGTTCAGGATAAAAGATAAGAGATATTTATAAGAAATGACATTTTTTGGTGGAAAATAAAACTTTTTTTTGAATTTTCATTTTTTATTAAAAAATTGAGAAAAGTTTTAATAAAAGTATTATAATTAATTTAATCGATTTGAAAAGAGAATTTCACATAGGTAACTTAATTATGAATGTAACCCCCATATTTTCTCCTCATCTCACAACTCCCCAAACCCCATCTTCCTCCTCACATTCAGCTGGGGGTTACACTTATACAAAAGGTTTCAAAATTGAAAAGTTGGATCTTAGTTATTTGGTCGGCAAGGTATCATTAGTTTTATTATTTACTTATTGTTATAATTATTTTTACAATAATTTTTAGCATGGGTTGGAAGCTGATCTTTAATTAGCATCAGATTCCCAAATCAATGGGTGAGAAAATGCATCTTTTTTCACCATTAAGAGTTTAGGAACCAATATAAAAATGAATTTAAACTGGTTAAACTATTTTCAAAAATATTGTACAATCTTCTATAAAGTTTCATGAACCCCCACCACCTCCTCCGTAACTTTGGCTCTTTAGCCACCATCATCATTTCAGTAATTCTTTCCAGCTACCAATTCAGTGAATAATTCTATTTCCAAGATAAGGTTCCAACAAGGAGCGAGCAAGGCAGTAGATATGTTGGGGACACAATTGAAATTGTCTTCAGACGGAATTGTCACTGATGCGGGGGGTCAAATTATGGGTAGGTTTTTGATTTATAGTTTCATGCTTTTGATTTTTATGTGGTTTAAAAGAATGTTATATAAACCATATATTGGTCATATTATGTATATTCTCTACAATAGTTCCAGATTATTCTAAAGTAGATATAATTGGTCACGTGAGTAGTAATATTATTAATAATAATAAAAACAAAAAAAAAAGCAAAAATAAAATTTTCAGCCTCTTAAGGAAGCTTTATCGAATTTGAAAGAAGCCATGCCTAGTTTACGGGTGCGTTCGAAACTATTAATTATTAATTCATTTTTTTCTTATTTTTTCTATTTATCTATTGATAATGTAAAAATCCAACTTTTTCGTTAAACCCATCAACTCACACTTAACATCGTCCATTGAGCTCAACTGGCCCACAACCAAGATATTAGGACCCCACAATCAACCAACCATCTCCATTGTGCAGGTCATTTTCTCCTATAGAAACAAGCCTTCAAAAGTTCTTTACAATGGCAAAAAAGACCAGTTCGATACCCCCACTGGATCCCTGGTTCTTTATGTCGAGAATGGAAATGTTAGTAGATTTCAATAACCATTGTTGATTGTGTTGATATTCTATTGTAGTATTTGAATTTTGAGCATATACAAATTTGGTGTGATGTTGTGTTGTCGATTTCATCATCATATTAGTTTCTCCGTGGTCAAATTACCAGTATTAGACAAACACATTATATATGAACAAAGCACTAGACAAACTCAGGTCCACAAAATAAGATATTTCAACTATTTAGCGAAAAAAGGTTTTTCTTGAAGATCGACAGTTTTGGAATCTCCCGATACACAATAAAGTGATTTTATGAAATTTTTCAATGAAACTTTCTACATGTTTTCAACTCTAGACTCGTATCATAATGGCCATATGAAACTGTCGAGTGCTCTTCCAAAGAATGCCTAAAAGCAGACTTCATTTTATACCCTCAAACTATATTTAACTTAATTTTTTTTACATTAATTTGATCCGTTATTAATTTAAAAGTTAAACACTGAATTTTCAAAATTTTACTGATAAAAACAACGCCAGCCGGGTATTTCGAGCCTCTAAGAGTATGATCGAGAGGGTCTTCCAATCTACGTAACAATGGCAACTAATCGTAGAAACAACAAATTAATAGGGGAATGAAAAAATCAATGGATGCTACAGTGCAGATAGGGTGCTAATATCATGTAATAATCAATACGATAAAATTTAGTAATCATTTGGGAAGATTTGAAACGCCTTTATGGAATCAACGATTGCTTAACAGTTTTTGGAGAAATAAATAAAAAAGGCGGTATAAATAGCAAATGAAAACAAAATATCATCAAATTAAATCTAAAGAATCAAACAAGAGACCCGCAATTAGGAATGCAGGATGACAAATGTGGCTTGGTGACCCCACAATGAGAAGTCTAATGCTGTTTGTTCACAAAGCTTTTATCGTTGTGAACTGGTTGATACAAGTCCTTGTACCCCAGCCAATCAATATAACATATGGACAATAGAAACAACTTTGTACTACAATTCATAACTCCAATGAACTAAACGGGCAATAACGGGAAACAAACGGTATTACATCTTAAAAGTGGATCTAAATGCAAGAGTGTCATATAAATGGAAGCTTAACATTGTGTTTGAAATATATTGATTAATTCGATTGAAGAATATGTGCGGATGATAAAAAATAAAGAATGCAGTTAAAAAATAAAGTCAACAAAGAAAAAATTGCATTCTAACTTCAGCTAACCTATCTACTCAAATGTCTCTTGATGCTGCTATTTATAGAATGGGGTATGACGTAATAACAGATGACAAAAAATGAAAACCATTAAAACTATCAAGCCCAGTGAATAAAAAACGATAAAGTGTGACCCCTAGAATGATATGATGAGAAACAAAATGTTCAAGTCTGCCCCAAGGTTCCACTGCAGGAGATTCTGAATCTTGCATCAAACTTGTGAAAAAATTTGTCGTATTTCATCATACAACAATACTGACTATCTAAAAAATAGTGAAGATAAAGGTAAGCGAGATTGGTGAGTTCAATTTGAATCGACCAATAGGAAAACATGCTTTATAAAATTGACCAATAAGCTTGTAGCTATTATAAATAATTTAAATCCTGAATAGTAATATAATCTAATCAATAAATGCAGAGTTTTGCATTAAATACTAAACGGTGAATTAAATTATAATTAATTATAAAAATTATTTCGAATAATTATGAAAATTATTTTGAATAATTATAACCGACCTCATGTTACAAGTATCATATATCAAAGAAACGATAATTATTTTCAACGCCATCATTGGTAACTTAATAAGCTTGATACTAGCAATAAACACCACAAAACCACCATCTTCAACCCCCACACCCCCACTCTAAACCACACCACCACTCCAAACCACACCACAACACCACCACTCCAAACCACACCACAACACCACCACTCCAAACCACACCACACCCCTCAATGTAAAAACGTGATGGCAAGAGCGATGATGATGGTGATGATACTGGGGAAGAGGGTTGACATTCCATTGCAATAATCATCGTCATCACACTCACAATATCTGTGATGAGAGGGAGGGAGGTTTGGAATAATAAGAAAAATTTATATATCGTCAAAAAAAGCAGCAGAAGCAAATAGTTATATCATTTGATGAGGTTTATGTTATGTGGTAAAAAAGACACACATGGAATATTAAAGAACAAATTTATAGGACATGTGTGAGGCCTGTCATGACATATGGCTCAAAAACCTGGGTGATAAAATCTGTTGAAGAGAGTATTTTGAGGAAAGCAGAAAAACGGATGCTTAGAATGATGCGTGGTGTGCAGCTAGCTGATGGTGTGAGTACAAAGAAGTTGATGGTTAGCTTGGGGTTGGTTAGTACAATCATTGAAGTGGTGAGGCAAGAGAGTTTGAGATGGCTGGGTCATGTAGTAAGGAAAGAGGATAATGACTGTGTTAAGCAGGCGTAGAGGTTTAAGGTTGAAGGTAGTAGAGGAAGAGGAAGGTCAAGGTTAGCTTGGAAAATTATGATGGAAAACCTGTCGTGGACTTGGGTTAGGTCTTGAAGATGCCTACAACAGGGTGAAATGGAGAGAGAGGGTTAGGTCATGGAAAGAAGTCAGTGACTCCTTGGAAAAGGGAAAGATGCTGACTATAATAAAATGATAATTTTTTGGGCTTCATTTTGATTGGGGGTGAGTAAATAAAGCTAATGTTAAAAAAGGCTGGAAATGCTGATTATGAAAAGGTTGATGCATATGTTTTTTTGGAAATTTTTTATCCGAAAATTATTTTATTTTCATGTAAACCATAAAAAATAATCCATAAAGATCGGTATGTATTTATGAATGGGCGAAATTGAGATTGTTCTTGGAGGTTTTTATATGCATCTCATCAAACTATTTTCCGATTTTATATAAAAATATGGAATATTTTTATATCAATAAATATTAGCAAAGTAACTTTTCAGAGAAACCAAAAATAAGAGAGAACTTAACACTGCATGATCTTGACAATATGAGCAGATATGATAAGAAACTAGATAAGAATAAGCTATCATATAGTTATGGCTCGGCTCACTAGATAAAAATATTTTTTCGAAGGAAAATAACATCAAAAGCAGAGCAATGTTGAGTGCATTAATATTATATTTGATGGAAAATCTAAAAAATACATACGATGTCTCTGAAAAATTATAACCTAAAAAATTTACTATGATGACATTTAAAGCATAATTTTCAAGGTTAAATACGTGATAATTACATTACTAGATAATTATACATGCTAATTACACTCTGACGTCATAATACATGCTAATTACACAATGACGTAAGATTTGATAATTTTCATGATGGATTCATTATTATGAATGGTGTTACACTTTTGAGCAAAGCAGTGGAGCCGCCAAAGGTAAACGTATGGAAACCAATGGGGAGTGGATAAAATTATTATAATGATCAATAAAAGATTTCAAGGAATATATATATTGCCTAAATGATTTCAGAAAATATATAAATTTCCTAAATGATTCCAGGAAATATATAAATTTCCTGGATGAATTTAAACAAACAAGAATTTATTGGTTAGTATATTCAAATATGGAAAACTAAGATATAGAAAAATGGTGTCTTTAGCCTATCAGAAGCTTGATAGATATTATTAATTTAAATGGTAGATTCTTACTGGTTCAAAATGTTGGCATATTTACTTGTGAATTTTAAGGCACCCAGCCATCATGTTTTGTGGGTAATAATGCTACTGGCTAGTAATTACTCAAAATCATTGACAAATATGCTTGTCAAATTTCATTTTAATTCTCCACTTTTATAATATTTTCAACTTTAAATAAAAATTTTTATTTTATTTGCTATTAATTTTAAATTCCACTTCACTTCTCCTCAAACAAGTGCATTATTACAGCAAATATTCATCGACACTGATTTCAACAATTCCTAAATTATTTTCTACTTTTATACAATTACCAAAAATCAATTTCATTTGAATTTAACTCTAAGTTCACTTTTACTTGTTTACCATTTAAGTTCATTCATGACCACCAACCCTACCTGAGCTTGATTTTGGAGGTTCCAGTCCTGTCTACACATCTGTTCTCTTTAGTAGTATCAGGCCATGTAGCACATGACCTCACTGTCCTCACCTCCCCTTCAACTGTGGCCGAAAGGTGTAAGTAAAATAAACAAAAAAAAATTTTTTGATCATATCACATAGTGTTTTGAGGTTTTTATTTTTTGAAATAAGAGAAGTGTTGCATAGCTAACCAATCAAATTCTCTTATAGCCTGTGTTCTTTTATCAGAGATTGGGCATGGATAAAAATAGAAAAATATAAACTGAAAACAAAAAAATTGAAAATAAAAAGTTATTCAAATAATAAAAAAATAACTGAAAAAAAAGAGAAATAAAATAAAAAAGAAAATAAAAAGTACACCGTAACTAAGACTTATATGAACATAAACAGCAAAAAAAATAAAAATAAAAGCCCACCATCTTGTACTATGATTCTACAGCGCTTGAAGTCAGGATTAGCAGAGCAATCGTTCTTGTATTTGTCCCCATGATCTTTGACGTTGAGACATTCGTCTCCGTCGTAACTTATCCCCGAGTTGCAAACATAACATTTGATTGCATTTGCTATAGGAGGTTGAGTTATTATGGGCTGGAATGGAAGTATCAGTCAATTGTGAAATTTTAGTTGGGTTATTAGAGTGAGTTGGATTGAAAAAAAGGGTTAAGTTATAAGAGCAATTTGTGTTGGAAAATTTGGTTTTTTAAGAAGAGAGTTGGTGATTTTGATACTTTATAAAAAGCATTTATTGAATTATTAAGCATTAATAACTATAGAAACTAAATGTTGTTTTTTAAATATAAAATGTGTAAATGATATGAAATATTGAAATTATCAACACACCAGTCTGTACTGAGAATACCACCAGAAGGACTGTGGTCAGAAAGAATTTCGAAGCCATATCTAGTAATGGTTTTGATGTAGAAAAGATTGATTTTATTATATAAAAAAAACAAAATATTTATTATACATAATTCACAAAGATTATCGTAAGAAAATCTTTTCACGAAAAGCTTTGCGAAGTTTTAAATTAAACTTAGTGTTTGTTCCTCATACAAAATTGAGCTTAGTTTTTAGATTTACGTACTATAAAAAATTAAATAATTATGTTTTGGTGTTAATTGCATGAAAGTATAAATGAGTTACCTTTAAAATCGAGACTAATTTCAATTCTGATATCTATTTTATGAAATAAAAAATGTGTTAAAATATGAAATTAGAGTTAAAACTAAAGAACTAAAGCAAAACTCACATCGAAAGTTGCAAGCGCAAGGCAAACTTAACCTCTAAAGCTGATTATATATGCCAATATTATGTCCAAGAGATGTGCAAAATTTATTTAATATCTATTTTTTTGAAATAAATTATTTTTCAATACTATTTTTTAAAAATTTTTTGTGAATTTAATACTGAAATTTATATTTCAAAGCGATTTCTACTATAGTCCTCGAAGAAAAATTTTTTCGACTAATTCAAGTAATTTTTCAACAAATTCATGGATTTTTTAATGATTAAATAAAAAAATTTCAAATTGAAAAATTCATGATAATTTTCACATTTTAACGAAATTTCTGTTGGAACTTGGTGACAATTTAGGACCAGAATATTCGGAACAAGTGCTATTTTATATTTGGAAGTTTATAATCTGAAATGAAGTTAAAAATATTTTGAATAACTTTTCATTACAATTTAAAATTATTTCAGTGTTCATTTATTTAGGAAATTCACAAAATTTAATAATATCGACTACTATTGTTTTAAATGGTTTATAAATAAACTCATTTTGAAACAATAGATATGAATAGCTTACAATAATATCAACATATAATATTTAATAAATACAAAACTATAGATATATCACCATCTTTTTTGTTTGTCTTCTCTTCTCTTTTTAAAGCCAAGGCGCCCTAGGTTTGAAATATGTAAATTTTTAGAATTGGCAAACAAAACAAAAATGAAAAAATAATGAATTGAATTAAATTTTCAAAAATGATAAAAATAAAAAAAATAATAATCATAATAATAAATCATTATGAAACAAAGAGGCAACCGTGAGACTGGTGTTGGTGATGACTGGGAGCAAGCAAGGAGAATCTCTGCAGCCAATCAGAAGGCGTTTAAAGTGGGTGAAGTTGAACGTTAGAGTTTTAATATTTATCCATATATCATAATAATGAATTATTTTCATGTATTTTATCTTTGTAGGATATTTTCATTCAAGTTCTTATTTTATCAATATGATCGTTTGAAATTATTTGGGAATACCTTTTAATATTTTTGCAGTTTTTAGCAACATCTCTGTCAGAAGAAGCGCTCCATTTCCGGTTCGAATTTCGAAAATTAAGTTCGCTATTGATTCGTTTGAGAAATTTTGTATTTTTGTTTTGTTGTTTTTCCGGTGAAAAAGGTTTCTTGAACAGCTCTTCATAGTCTTTCTGCTTTCTGATTGGATGTTTAATTTTATGATTGTTTAGTTAAAAAATTATATTATAAATCAGAATAATTGAATAAAAATTGTTTCTCCACCTTCCAAAATCCTCTCTTCCTTCTCCCCAAACTACACCATCATCGCCCCAACCCTTCATCCTCAGCTCTCCACTCCAATAAGGCACAGCGGGTCCAACCCAAGCCTGCGCAACACCCGTCCATCTATGGCACTCGTCTTCGCTACTATCCGTGAAGTCTTGCAGAGTCAGATCCTCTTGAGGGAGAGATAAATCGAAGTTGTCTTCCAAGTCTTGCTTGGTTTTTTTGAACTTCTTTCTCACTTTGTAAGCCCTCCAACACGCCTATGAGTTGGAGAGGTGGAGAGGAGTTTTGAGTCGAGAAGTATTACTAAAAATTACCATTCCGATAAAAATGAAGTCAAGCTAATTATAATAAAATTTATAAAATATATTTTCAATAAAATCAGAATCTCCAATAGAAAAACAAAAATTTGAATAATAATACTTTTAAAAAATAATCATAGTAATAAAAAGAATGGAAACAAAACAAAACAAACAACAAAAACCTGGATTTTTGTAGCCTCAATATGCTGTTGATGGTCTTGATAATGATGTTGCTTGCCAGATGCCAACCCACCCCCACCAAACCACTCCCTCAGCACTACGCCGACATCGTGCAAGTCCTTACTAATCTTCAAAAACTTTTCGATGTTTGTCGACGATAGTTCTCTGCGGGAAAAATGTTTATCTATATAGCGCTGGGTTGAGCAACTGAGGCACTAGAGATGGTACCAGACCGGAAATATAATTTCGTAACTTTTGATTAAAAATTAATGTATACATAAACCAAAAAAACAATAATAATAATGATAACCATAACCCCAAATCCCCAGCCTCAAGAAAATGGCGGCTAACTTGCAGAAGGTTTTGTACTGGGAGAGGGTGTAGTGGAAGGTGGTGGTATTATGGGGAGTAAGGTCATCTTGAATGTGGGTATTTGAGAGGGTTTTTTTGGAAGAATTGCCTTTCAAATGTTTCACCATCGTTCCATCTTTGAACAAAAAAACGAAGGTGTTAAAAAATGAATAAAAAAAACAAAGAATAAAAACAGTGATAACAAAAAAAAATTAATAAAAACAAAAATATAAATAGCTGGAAAATTAAAATAATTATGGAAACGTTATTAATAAATGAAATATTAAAATATATAATATTGATATGCTAATGATAATAAACGTCAATTTATGTAGCGCAAAAGCCTTCGAAACTCCAACCAGTCAACGGGTTCGTAAGAATTTCCCGCAGTGACGTCAGCTTATCCAATCCTTTTATTTGTGTTATGCTATTGGGTGGTGATGATAATGATGATTTAAGACATATCTAATGATGCTTTTGCATCTTGATTAACACCCCCTCACCTTACCATGCCTCATAAGCACTCCAGCCACCACCACATCTCACCATGCCCCATAAGCACTCCACCCACCACCACACCAGACCCTATCATCACTACTCACCACCACACCACCTCCAACCACCACACCATACCCCCATCATCACTTCACCCACCTATTATCGACCAGACTAACACTCAACAACAAAGGAGACCAAAAAGAGAAAGTAACACATGTGATAATGTTGTTATCACATGAGATGTGTGTTAGTAAAGGATTGTTGCTGAAGTTTGGCAGCTGGTGGTGTGGTGGTGGTGGGTTGGTGACATGATGGTGGATGGTGGTAGTGATAGGTTGTTGGTGGGTGGTGATGATGGGGTTGAGTGGTTGGTGGTGATAGTTCTATAAGTTTAGTGCTGTTCTATCATTTAAAATTAATAATAACAAAAAAAAATAATAAGAAGAATATTATTATTGTTATTATCACTTGAGCTAATTATGCAATAATAAGGGAAACAGTACCAATGGAAAAATAATGCAGGTAAATGAGTGGATGATAGGAATAAAAAAGAATACTAATATCAGTGATGATACATAAATGACACACAGAAATGCTGCCACCCACCTCACTTATCGTATTACCACTACAGTTCAAGTCAGCCAGTAATGGTAGGAATTTTATAAATCCCAAGTTGCAAATGAAGTTATTAGATATATCCAGTATTTTTAATTTGGCGGGAAATTGCATTTGTGGTGTTGTTACGATGTTATTGTTGCTGATGTCCAAAGACTGTAGATTTTTCAAGCTTCCTATTTCCGCTTTTGTGGTTGGATTCAAACTATTATAATGAGAATATCATTGAAAAATATTATATATTTATAAAAATATGGTAGCCTACATATATTGGTCAAATTGTTATGGCTGGCGCAGAGGTGTTTTAACCTAATGCACTTTTGAAGCCCTTTAAAGTCGGTCACGTGGTTGTGAGAGATGCGCAAGCAGACGAGATAGTTTAGCTCGTTGAAATTGAACCATTTGATTCTGTTGTGCTGTGAGTGGTCTATATATCTATCTATTTATTCATCTATCTATCTATCTATCTTTCTATTTATCTTTCTATCTATCTATCTATCTATCTACCAAAAAAACTGAACAAAGATGACTCACCTTCAAATCCAGGTACAGCAGGTTCTTGCATGAAGCTAGAGAAGAAATGACACAGATATTTGAATTTGTTATTGATAAAGAAGTGAGGTGGTGAAAGGTGGAAGATCGGTTGATATGGTGGGGGAGAGTGTGGTGAGGGTAGTGGCTGTTGGCAACGTGGCCACTCAAACGGGTAAGTTGTAAGTGCTTCAACTCCAAAAACTTACTCTGAAAAAGTTTAGTCATCAATCAATGGAATTAAATAATGATCTACAAAGTATTTTTTAGGCAGCTGAGGCGCTGGAGATGTTAAAAGGTTTAAACTCCACCAAAAAAAATAAATGAAAAAAATAGAATCAATCAACCAATCAATCGACCAATCAATCGACCAATCAATCAACCAATCAATCGACCAATCAATCGACCAATCAATCAACCAATCAATCGACCAATCAATCGACCAATCAATCAACCAATCAATCAACCAATCAATCGACCAATCAATCGACCAATCAATCAACCAATCAATCAACCAATCAATCAACCAATCAATCGACCAAAGATAATATTTTTAAAACCACACAACACACCCTTACAACATTGGTATCAACATTGAGGTAATCTTGAACAGTTGCAATTGAGTCGTTGTCACGTGGTGGGGGGATGTACGGAGGTTGGTGTGGGTGGTGGGAGAGAGAAGGGAGGCTATAATAATAATGATGAAAAAATAAAAGTTATAATATAATAAAATAATAAAAATAAAAATGAAATATTATATTTTAAAAATGATTTTGATAATAAGACATGAACAAAATAAGACCAACACAAAGCTTGTAATAGCAGCTGCCAACTTCTCCCTCAACTCTTGCAGACTTGGTACTACTCCTTCCAACCCCAGACCACTGCCCGAACTTTTATCCACGACCTTTTCTTTCTTTATTTTCATCTTCATGATCTTTTGTTTCCTCTCGTAGATCTTCTTCCGCAGTTCCTCTAGCACTTCTTGGTTTCGCCTGACTAGCCTTTCCATTCTGGAAGCCATTCTCCGTCTCAATAAGCTGGCGATCGCTTCTGTTCTTAGGGCAAGTGTCTTCGGGGGACAATTGTCGTTATCGTCTTTCTTACCCATTTTTCTATCATTATTATTATTTTTATTATTATTATTATTATTATTAATATCATTAATGATATAATTATTATTATTATTATTATTATTAGTATTAATTTCTCCATTTCCATTATATTCAATTTCAATGTTATTATTAACAATGCCTTCCTGCTCAACTTTTTTATCCTTCTTTTTATTGTTCTTATTATAGTTGTTTTTATTATTTCCAATATTATTATTCTTATGATTATTATTTTCACCATTATGGTTATTATCCTCATCATCTTCATTAGTTCTATTTTCATCAAATTCATCACTGTTCTTATCGGCAAAATTTCTGCTTCTAACAACACTTTCCAATCTTTTGTTATTTTTGCTCTTTTCAGCTAAATTCTTTTGAATTTCAATTTTTTCATTTAACTCAGTATTATCACCATATTTATATTGCTTCCGGTTTTTGTATCCACCCAACAAACTCTTTTTATCCTCAAAATTTGAACCAACTTTGCTTTCACCAGCATTAATTATTTTCAAATTATGTGAAGATGATGATGAAGAAGAAGAAGATGATGATAGTGGTGGTGATGATGATGATGATGATGATTGTTTTATTTGGGGGTTTGGGGTGGGTTTAAAAGTGAAAATATTATTGCCAATATCATAATTATCATTATTATTACTATTGTTAATATTATCACTATGAGTGATATTATGATTGTCATGACAACTGCTATGAAGGTGGTTATTATGTTGGTGTGGGTGAGCTTGTCCATTGTTGATCTTTCTATTCTCTTCATCATTATTGCCTATGTCATTCTTATTATTATCCTCTAAGTTTTCATCCTCTATCTTAATTTTATTACATTTATTATCATTATTTTTATCACCAATATTGTTATTGGTAACTGTGGTACCATTTCGAATTTTTTCTTCGGGGTTTTGGTTCATTTTTCTCATTTCAGTCAATTTTTTATTTTTTTGCAAAACTTTTTTGAAAAACTTTTGAATTCTCAAAGCTGCATCCTTCTTCCTCCTCTCCACTTCATTACTCTCCTTCTCTAAATACACCTTCAGTCTCTCTATCTCTTTCTCCCTTTTTTCTCTTGATTTTTTTTTTTCAATCTGAAAATGAATTAAAAATAAATTTCTCAAAAATGAACTCATTAATGAGATATAGTAATTTAGACATTATTACACCAACACCATCAATTTTATATATTTTTTAGATTTATAAATAAAATGAAACAATTCAAACTTACTGACCTCAAAAGATGTAAAATCCTCACCACCCTCCCCGTCCAAGAATTGTGGCATATCGTCTCCATCCATTTCATTTTTATTATCACCCACTTTGACTCTTTTATCACCCCCATCATTCTTATTATCACCCTTCTCATCTTTATTATCGCTCTCATCGTCCTTACCATCACAAACTTCAACCTTAAAAACAGTGATCATTCGATTCAAAATGAGAATATTATTTTTATTCAGATTATCTTGTGTTTATCATTTCGTTTTCGAATTCTTCACGCTAGCATAAGTTGCACAATAAATAGCCATTATCAATATTATTACTAGTTATAAGATTAGTTTATAATTACTCCAATTATTTGAAACAAAAATTTTTCTCACTTCTCCACCATACTCCATCTTCTTTGTCTTCATCTCTTCCAAAATATTCATGATACCTTCGTTATTTAAATCCATTTTTAAGGTTAAAAATAAATTTAAATTGTCTATATAAACTTCCAAATAACTACGGTACAATTTCAAAATTCAAAAAAGTCAACTTTTAAATAATTAAAAGTGAACTTTGGTTAAGTTTGACGTCATCAACGTCATCATAGTCGTCATTTCTTGCCAGCAGGTCATCCAGGAAGCAGTCTATGGCCTGGTTCAACTGGGAAATACATTATGAATAATTATTTTTTTAAAATTATTTTATTATAAATAGAATTTAATCAATATTTTTTAAACATAAAATAACAAAAAATAATTTTTTTAGATACTGAAGGTTATTAATACATAAAACGTTGAAGAAAACAATGACATTACGTCCCACCTCAACATCGCCAACATCCTTCGAGACTTCTTCTGTTTTTACAAATTTTACATTTTTTGCTTAATTTTCATCAATTTTTTATTGAATGAATGATCGTTTCAAGCATGAGGCGAGTTTGGATTGATTTATTAAAACTTGGTTAAATTTTGTTTGAGTTTATTTTTTTGAAAATTATTTTAAACTTATCCATTCGAGTTGAACTGAATTAAGCTGAGCTGTATTGATTTTTTAGAGTGAAACAAACTCTATCGTCATTCATTATCTTGCAAATTAATATGATATTCAGCATCTCTACATTCAACATTTGTCAAGTTAGACATGGAAAAGAAAGAATCCTGTTCTAATTTTCTCATTCTGCCGGAAAAGCCATTTGTGTTTTAAGGCGTTAAGTGGGTGAAGTCTAACGTTGTTCATAAATTTGATATATAATATAATTTAAGAGAAAGAGGAAGAAGAACGGAAACAGGAAAGAATGCTGGTAGCATTGCCGCGGGCAATTGCAGGGGAAATCTTTTGACGCAACCGTACTGCCTCCAAAGGGTCCCCTGACGCCTCGATAACTTTTCTACCTAACTTCTCAACAAAGCTACTGGTTGAAGGTCCGCAGCAGCCCGTTGTTTCGAATGTAACGGGTTGAAAATGGAAGTTGCCCACCAAGACCTGATATTTGCGGCTTTTTAATATTTCCGCAGATTTTGCGCTAGATCCTGACCCGATGGAGCTGGCGATAATGTGGGACTTGGAAAAAGCATCGACGACTGTTGCGTCCCAGACCAAGCATTTTCCATGCTTCTAAGGGAAGGTCGTTATGCCATCAGGACGACGTCCGTCACTCCTGTCGAGCCCTGATGGTTCGAGGATGCTAGGCAAGCCTATCTTTTTTTTTATATCTCAATTTTCATCTTCACCAATGTATCATTTGTATATTGTTTATTTGCTTGTTCAAAAATGCTTTTAGCTGTAAAATAAACCGCTTGATTGGTTTTTCAAAAAAATATAATTTCAAAAATATATATAATATAAGGTGAAATGATATTTATAATTATTGAATACCTTTGAGTAACTTTTCACATTCCAATATTTCTTGCACCAAATTGTTATAAGAATCTGATGTGTCGCACTCATCCACTTTCCTCAAAATATCATCAAAATCTAGATTTTTTTGATTCATTTGTTTTAAAAATTCATTTTATTTTTTTAAATTAATTTAAATTTAGTTTATTTAGCGTAACTTATCAAGTCTCAATTTCTCGATTCATTGTTCTTCTGGTATCGCTGGCAACAGTTTTTTGTGGTGAAAGGTAAAGTAGAAATGTTCTCTAAAAGAACTTTTAACACAATAAATTTAAAATATTATTCTATTTATCTTCATTCAAATTTAATTCTTGAACTTGATGACGCACAGAATAATCGTAATTAACAACACCTAAAAATGTAATTTTTGTTTTAATTTTATGAAAATTTGAATTGGCGGAAAAAATTAAAATTTAAAACACATTAAATTAATCGAAATCCAATGCTAACTTACTTTGGGAAATTTTAGACACAAAATTTTGTAAAATTATGGTAATTTTTGGAATCGTTTGGTGATTAAACAGAACACTGGTTAGACAAATTTAAAACTATAAACATATTATGGCCGAACCGGACTTAGATATCGATAACGTTATAGCCAGACTTTTAGAAGGTTAAAAAATTTTTTAAATTTATTTTTTAAAAAAACATATACTTTTAACTATAAACATTTTTTTGAAGCCCGGGGTACTACTGGAAAATTAAAAATGGTTCAAATGTCAGAAAATGAAATCCGAACTATATGTTTAAAATCCAGAGAAATATTGCTGAGTCAACCAATTCTTCTGGAACTGGAGGCTCCCTTGAAAATTTGTGGTTTGTACTCCATGTAAATATCATTGAAACATTTAAAGTGAAGAATGTTTTTGTTGAATATTTGTATAATAACCCAGTAGTATGGTCGAAATGTACAAGCTGACAACTAAGAATTCAAATTTTGAACACTTCAATAATTCATTCATGGAACACTACCACATAAACCGCCTCTGATAAACCACCAACATCACCACCACTAATACAACATCACTACTTAATTCATTGCAGGTGACATCCATGGCCAGTACACAGACCTTTTGAGGTTATTTGAGTATGGAGGTTTCCCTCCAGAGTCCAATTATTTATTCCTCGGTGATTATGTAGATCGGGGAAAACAATCGCTTGAAACTATCTGTCTTCTGCTCGCCTACAAAATAAAACACCCTGAGAACTTTTTCCTCCTTCGAGGCAACCATGAGTGTGCCAGCATCAACCGAATCTATGGCTTCTATGATGAGTGTGAGTGTGGGTTCATTTTTAATGTATATGTATTTGCAAACCTGAATCGAATAGAGAGGTAAACAGTGTTTGTTCAAAAAAGTCACGCTTTTTGTTGGCCTAGCTTACATTTCCAAGTGGTCACTTTTTTGAATAAATACTGTTTGTATTTATTTGGGAATTTGTTTATTTCATGAAACATTTTGGATAGATATATATATTTATTCAATAAATAACTAGTTATTTATATATATATTTTTTTTATAGATTCATTTTTAATAGTTTCAATCCACATGTTTTGTTTCAATAAAAGCTTTCTATAATTTTATTGTTTTGACAAAAGAATTAGAAAAAAATTTCAAAATTCTTAAAAATATTTTTTTCATATTAAATTTAGTATATTTTCTTAATATTATTTGCAATTATACATATGTGTGCAACATAAAAAATTTTTCTCCAAGAAAAATAATATTTTCATACCACATCACTCTAAATTGTTTATTTCCTAGGTCACCAAGAGTAATTAAGTGGATCTATGTTCAAACAAATGCTTTCCTACATGAGTGCTAATGCAATATAAATTCCTACCTTCTAAATAGCTTGATATTTTGAGGAATAATGAAAACAAAAATTCAAAAAAAAAATAAAAATCATAACATCAAAAATAATAATAGTATTAATAACAATCAAAACAACAAATCATAATAATAAAAACCATAAAAACAAAAATAAAATAATCACAATAAACTTACATCAACACCCGCCTCCCTCTCAGGCAAACGCCGCTTCAACATCCGTCTCTGGAAGACCTTCACAGATTGCTTCAACTGCCTGCCCATTTCTGCCATCATCGATGAGAAAATCTTCTGTTGTCATGGAGGTCACCAATGATTATATATAGATGTGTATCTGAGTTTATAGGTGACCAAAGATTACATATGTGTCTGTAGATTATGTATCAAAATTGTTATAGGTGACCAAAGATTACATATGTATCTGTAGATTATGTATCAAAATTGTTATAGGTGACCAAAGATTACATATGTATCTGTAGATTATGTATCAAAATTGTTATAGGTGACCAAAGATTACATATGTATCTGTAGATTATGTATCAAAATTTTTATAGGTGACCAAAGATTACATATGTATCTGTAGATTATGTATCAAAATTGTTATAGGTGACCAAAGATTACATATGTATCTGTAGATTATGTATCAAAATTGTTATAGGCGACCAAAGATTACATATGTATCTGTAGATTATGTATCAAAATTTTTGTAGGTGACCAATGGTCATATTTGTGTGTTTTTATTTTGTGATGACAAAGACTAAATATCACTTTTGTGAGAAATCCACAAAATAATGACAACAAAAATAAATAGTATAGAATAATAAAATAAAACAAATAAAAATAATGAATAAGAAAAATAATAATGTAATATGACATATATTCATATAAGGAAATTATAATAATAACAATAACAACAATACTAATAATAATCAAAATAACAAAAAAAATGTCTCTAAAAGAACAATAACAAAAGTAAGAATAAAAACACTGAAAATAATAATAATAAAAATTATAATAATAAAAACAATAACAACAAATGGTTTCAGGTCTGTCTCCAGACTTGCAGTCGATGGAGCAGATCAGGAGGATCATGAGACCCACTGATGTCCCGGATGCTGGTCTGTTATTGTTGTTGATATTATTGCTAATTTCATTTTTGTTATTATTGTTTTTATTATGCTGGTTATTATTATTGTTTTCATTCAACAAAAGCTTTTTTTGAAAAACTCAACATTGAAGACATTGAAACAGCCATCTGTCATGACAGACCGAGGTGATTTGGTCACACAGCACTGTTTGGGCATTGAATGTTTAAAGTAACAATGTATCATCATCATCATTTTATTATAGTCAACATTTTTCCTTTTTCCAAGGAGTCACTGACTTCTTTCCAAGACCTTACCCTCTCCCTCCATTTCACCCTGTCATAGCCATTTTTAAGAACTAATCCAAGCCCACGACAAAGGTTTTCCATCATCCCTTTCCAGGTTAAACTTGGCCTTTCCCTTCCTCTACTACCTACAATCTCAACCTCCACGCCTGTTTGACACAGTCGTCATCCTCTTTCCTTACTACATGACCCAGCCATTTCAAACTCCCTTGCTTCACCACTTCAACGATCGTAGTATCCAACCCCAATCTAACCATCAACTTCTTTGTACTCACGCCATCAGCTAGCTCCACACCACACATCATTCTAAGCATCCGTTTTTTTGCTCTTCTCAAAATACTTTCTTCAACGGATCTTACTACCCAGGTTTCCGAGTCATATGTCATCACATGTCTCACACATGTCCTATAAATTTGTCCTTTAATATTCCATGTGTGTCTTTTACCACATAACATAGAAGACACACTGTTGAATGCCTTCCAGCCCAGCCCGATCTTTCGTGTAACAGCTAGCTCACTTCCTCTTCCACCATTCACATTGTCTTCTAAATAACTATTTACCGTCTCCAACTCACCTAAACAACCATTTAAAGAATTCTTACATTCCACGTTTGCACCATTCATACAAACCCTACATTCAAAATTTCCATTCATCCTACGAGAAACTCTCTTTACCCTAGCACACCGCGCATGAATCCACTTCTTACATGTCTTGCACCTCACACAATTCACTTAAGCCCTCTTACCACACACACCACATGGATCAATCTTAGCCAAGACAACAACCCCACCACCACCACCACTACTCTCCATGACTTTTGTCCTCCCCATATTAACCTTCAATCCTTTCCCTTCGAAGGCTGCCTTCCAATGGATGAAATGTGCTTCTAGTTCTTTTATAGTCTCTGCCATCAAGCTCAAATCATCTGCATAAAGCAGTTCATATAAAGCACATTTTCTTCCGTCTTCCCACAATACGTCTAGCACTATTGAAAACAAAAACGGCGAGAGAACCGATCCTTGATGGACACCTACACCAACATCAAATTCTTCTGAAGGTGCACCTTCAACCTTAAACCACGTTTTTGCTCCTTTGTACATCGACATTACTGCCTGAACCAACCTTTCCGGTACCAACTTCTTTCTCAGCGCCCATTCAATCACCTTTCTTGGTACCCGATCAGAAGCCTTCTCCAAATCAACAAAAAAGATAAAAAGCTTCCTATTCTTCTCAAGGTAGCTTTCCTGCATTCTCCTAAGAATAAAAATAGCGTCCACTGTGCTTTTGGCAGGCATAAAACCAAATTGCATTTGGTCAACTTTCACTAACCTTCTTAACTTCTTCTCCAGCAACCTTTCCACAACTTTCATACCATGCTCTAAAAGCTTTACACCTCGATAGCTCGCACAGTCCATAATGCTACCCTTCTTCTTATAAATGGGAACAACTGTACTCATTCTCCAGTCATGAGGCATATCTATTCCATTGAGGAGTTCATTTGCTATTTGCAAAATAATTTGCTTACCATGTGAAGAAGCAGCTAGGTGCTCCTTGAAAATTCCAGTTGGACCACTGGCCTTGCCATTCTTCATGATTCCTAGCGCTCTTTCCGCATCGTTCATAGCAAATGGTTCCATGGGACCTTCAACCACTTCTACATTCACCATCCCATCCCATGGATTCTTCTCATTCATGATGGCCTCCATGTGCTCCTTCCATACTCTCTTCCGACCATCCTCGGCAAATACAATCTTCTTATTTTTGTCTTTAATGCAATTATTACCTGCTAAGTCGTTTGCTTCTTTCTTCATCATTCTCATACGGAATACGACATTTCTGTCATTCCGCATCTCCTCCTCTCTTTCACCGCCTCATTCTTCATTGCCTCAGCAACAGCTCTCTTGGCTTTCTTTTTGTCAGAGAGATAGCAAGATTTATTTTCAGCCGATGGAAGTTGCTTCCACCTCTGAAAACTTTTCCTCTCCTCTGAGATGGCTTTTTGTACATTCTGATTCCACCACCAAGTTTCACCGTGCTGAGGCCTACCTTTACTCGTACCACACACCTCTTCAGCAGCTTTAAGAACGGAAAACATATTTTAACCATGCATTTTGTTCATCGCATTTCTCATACAAAACCTCCATTTTTTCCGAAAATTTTGTTTTGATATCTTCGTTCAAAAGTTTCCACACTTTTGTGCGATATTCTTTTTTAGCACAGCTACTTCGGGCATTTTTAAGCCACCTTCTGTCTAAGACTACCTTCAGAAGCTTATGCTGAAGCTCACCTCCAATTACCCTTACATCCATCAGAAACTTCCTCTGCCTCTTCTTCATCAACACAAAATCAATCTCTGTCCCACTACACACCCCATTAAAAGTTACCTTCCTACTATCCTTTTTCTTGAACCAACTATTACCCACACACAGATCCTTTTCAACACAAAATTCTAAGAGCAATCTACCCTCCAAGTTTCTCTTGCTTATTCCGAAACCTCCATTAACACCTTCAAACCCATCAACCTCATTGCCAATGTGTCCGTTGAAGTCTCTTAAGCAAATCAAAACTTCATTTGCATTTTCCACTTCACACCCTCTTGCCATCTCCTCATAAAACTTCTTTTCACTCATCGATTTTCCACATTGTGGGGCATACGCGCATTCAAGAGCTGCTGGGACTGAGGGCCATTGCTTTATTTTGTATATTCATGAAAAAATTTTTGGAGCAAAAAAGTGCTCGATGGAGCATGCCCTTGCTTCCACTTCATAGCACATATTTCATGACTTCAAATAACCAAATAAGAATGCAGCTAAATGACTTGTTTATTTACAAAAAATTTTATATCTACAAGTCATGTTTAATATAACGAGAAAATTGAAAAGTGACAGAAATCAAACTCTATCACGATATCGTGAACTCGCATAATTATAAGTAATATGGAAACTTGGAAGACCAAAGTTGACTTGGGAAGAGCTGCTAAAGAAGTACTGCAAAAAGTTTCAAATGTCAGCAAGCAGTCTTCATGACCATTCAGCGAGCAAGAAAAGTTAACTCTCAAGAAGCTTCACCCTCTTGAGGAAAAAGAGTTCTAAAATGAATGATGATGGAGATTCTGTGTTCGATTCTTGCTTCTAGATTTTTAGTTCCAAGAGCTTGATCTTGAGCTGCTATGAGCAAAATTTCTGTTTAACGTTTGAGATATCTTCTTTTGAGGCCAACTTTTCTTCGAAGCGACATCTTGCATTATTAAAAACATTATTCACATAAATATTATAAGGAATTTATTTTATATTTAGTGAAAAACGCACCAAACGAGATTCGATTGATTGACCCACCATGACAGGCCTGTTATGCGACCTACTATGGTCGGACCCCGACAAGGACATTCAGGGATGGGGGGAGAATGACAGGGGAGTGTCGTTCACCTTCGGACCAGATGTTGTCACCAAGTTCTTAAACAGACATGACCTGGATCTCGTGTGTCGTGCTCACCAGGTTGGTAGAATTTTTGAAAGCATACAGGATTTTTGGGGGATGTGGGATTTTTTTGAGACTTGGTTTTTTCTTGTTGTATTTTGAAATCTATCCTATCTCACCACACCACTTTACATCCCTTCACCACACCACTTCACATCCCGTCACCACACCACAACCAGGTAGTAGAAGACGGTTATGAGTTTTTTGCCAAACGTCAGTTAGTGACGTTGTTTTCTGCACCGAATTATTGCGGGGAGTTTGATAATGCAGGTGGAATGATGTCAGTCGATGAATCACTCATGTGCGCTTTCCAGGTTCCTTTTTTTTTGTTGTTTTCATTATTTTTTTATTTATATTATGATTTTTTTTTGTTTCTAATTATTATTTTTTTTTTTTTTATTTTATGTTTGTTTTTTTCTTATTTTTTTGTTATTTGTCTATTTTATTTTATTTTTATTCATTCGATATTCTTCGCAAATCATAAAAACGCGAGAATATTTGAATTGTTCATTTTGACCAAGCTTCTCCATATATTCTCCATCATCATCAGGTGACTAATGAATCTATTTTTTGCTGTTTTTGTGATTCACAATTTTGAGGCTGATTGTTCACAATGTTTTACGTTCGATATTCTTTATTGTTGACATCGTTTAATTTCTCAATATTTTTTTTTTATATTATTTTTTTCTGTTTTTTTTTAATTATTCTTATTGTTGTTGTATATCTCACCGCCCTCTCACACCGGAAACAACATAATTTGATTGAAAATGGTCGTCCATCTTCTCGAACTTCTCTAAACAGCACATATATATATATCTCAAGTCATTTTTCAGACCAGATCAATTCATTTATAACGGCAAAATTGAGTTTAAAATCTTCGAAAAAAATCAAATAATTTTTTGATATTTTTTAAACAAGAATTGAATGAGTGAAGATTCGCCCCAAATTTTAGATTCAAATTTTAAAAAATCAACTAACAAGCAAATTTCATTATTTACTTACCGGATTTAAAATAATTATCACAATATATAAAAATAAATTTTAAATTTACTTAAAGGTTCTATTTATAAACATTAAACAAAACGTGTATTTAAAAGTGGATTGTGACTGATAAAAGACAGGCCACTCAATGAGAACAAGTTGATAGTTGCGAATTATATTCCAAAACAATTAATCATGAATATAAAAAATATTTGTTGTGCTAATAGCAAAAAAAAATTAATACTACTACTACTGTTACTACTACTGCTATTACTACTACTGTTACTACTACTACTATTACTACTACTGTTACTACTACTACTATTACTACTACTGTTACTACTACTACTATTACTACTACTGTTACTACTACTACTATTACTACTACTGTTACTACTACTACTATTACTACTACTGTTACTACTACTACTACTATTACTACTACTGTTACTACTACTGCTACTACTACTGCTACTCCTACTGCTACTACTACTGCTACTCCTACTGCTACTACTATTACTACTACTGTTACTACTACTACTATTACTATTACTACTACTGTTACTACTACTGCTACTACTACTGCTACTCCTACTGCTACTACTATTACTACTATTGCTACTACTACTGCTACTATCATTACTACTACTGCATAATATAATATATAATTATAACAAAAATAATAACTAAAACAATAATAATGATAATAATCAGATCTTGAAGCCGAGCGAGAAGAAGACGAAGTACCAGTACGGAGGACTGAACTCAGGTCGACCCACCACTCCTATCAAGGACGCCAAGAAGAAATCCACTTGACCGCCATTTTTAACGCCTTACACCCGCCATTTTCTTTCATCTAGCGCGTAATGTCCTTTTATATACAGTATTTTTTTATGCGTGTTGATTCCATATTACATTGTGTATATATTTTGTATCATATTGTCTTGTTTTGTACTGCCATTGTTATTTGAAATGCTACCCAAATATGTTACCCTATCCTTCTCACGTTTAAAAGTGCACCTTGTGCCAGGAGTATTAGATTTAAAAAATTTTTTTTGTCTATTTAATAAATAAAAATATAAAAATTTTATTTTTTTATTAACGGTTAAAAAATCTAAGAAGCATTTCAAGCAGTTTAGAAAATCTTCGCGTCAACTTCAATATGGCTTCAACGATGCAAGCCTCTCGTCATTATCTAACTCTTATTTCAGTTACCACTCCACATCACGTCATTAACTGTGTTAACTGAACTTTACGATATCAACTAATGACGATTTTGTCTTCAATCTCATTTTGGTACAATCATCATCCCTTCTCCACGAGGTCACTGTCTTCTCTATGCCCTTCTTCTCCATTTCACCCTATCAGGAGCATCCTTAAAAACTAAACCAAGCCAATGACAAAGATTTTCCATCATAACTTCCCATGCTAAGCTTGGCCTCTCCCTTCTACTAACATCAACTCTGAAATTCCACACCTGCTTCGCAGAACCCCTGTTGCGCGTTTGATTTGATGGTGAGCATTTGTGAATATTCTATAATACAAATTTAAATTTTTGCGTCAAAATCTTTTGAAACTCACAACTTCCCACTCAAAGCCAGAATACGTTGGTCCTTGTTGCTGTGGAGTTGTTCGTCTGTGTGTGTGTGTGTGTGTGTGTGTGTGTGTGTGTGTGTGTGTGTGTGTGTGTGTGTGTGTGTGTGTGTGTGTGTGTGTGTGTGTGTGTGTGTGTGTGTGTGTGTGTGTGTGTGTGTGTGTGTGTGTGTGTGTGTGTGTGTGTGTGTGTGTGTGTGTGTGTGTGTGTGTGTTGTTGGCGTGGATTTGTTCGTCTGTGATTTGTGCGTTTGTTGGTGGAAACAAAAAAAATGGTAAACAAAATCAAAAAAAAAATCCGAAATACAGAAAATTATGAAGAATGCAACAAAAAAAAGTTGGAAATGATGAAAATGTAAATTTATCGAGACCAACATGAAAAATGCATCTCCAAGACAACACACGGAGAAAGATTTTGCATTAATAACTCAAAATACGCCATCATGAAATTAAAAGTGGATTAATCACCATGGAAACGACAACGGCGTCAGGTTGAAGGGTGAGGTGGATGGAGCGAGGAAGAAGAAGGGAGAGCCCCTCGATCAAACACTTTCGGTTTGACAACATATTGAGGATCTCCCCTAAGAAATCCATAAGAGCTTCTTCGTCTTCCTCATTTGGGATTTGTGATTTTTTCGAAGTCAGTTTTTCAACTTTTATTATCAAACTTTTAAATTTGTTGAAATTGATATTTTCTTCACCGAAATAAAGCTTCACCACCTTCAAAAAACTTTTTTTGTCCCCATAAACCAACATCCCACTTTGCCCTCTCGCCCTCAAATGCTTGTAACTTTTAGCTGACTGTACCCTTCGGAAGTTATCGTTTTTTTGAACTTTTTCCGGTTTTACTGACGTCATATTTGTGTCATGCGCAGTGGTGGGTCTACCTCTGTTGCTTTTGCCAAAACTCAGTTGTTTGCACGTGCTGTAGTACGTCATTTTCTTTGGGAGATTGTTAGTGGAGGGAGTGAAGTTGGTGGAGATGGTGATGTTAGTGGAGGTGGTGATGTTGGTGGAAGTGGTGATGTTGAGGGTGATGTTGGTAGAGATGGTGATGTTGAGGGTGATGTTGGTGGAGGTGGTATAAATAGGGGTTTTGATAGTGTTGTCAATAAACAAAAAAAAAATATGATGGATGTAATATTTTTGCATTTCCATCAGAACTATTAAAATAATTGAATTTTTGAAAATAAATCACTTCGTACTGCTTCCAAGCTGTGCAAAATTAACAAAATAAAAAAAACAACCAAAAAGTTCAAAATATAGTTTTCTTCAACAAAAAAGTAGGTGAAATATCAACTTTCCGCCATTTCAAAACATTCGAGTCGAGTAGTCACTTAACTACGGTCGCTATAAGACAGGTGACAAAACCGCGACAAGTATGGCGCAATTTTTGAGAAGCTTCATTTCCATGGGGAAAATTTATGTTTTGATGCTTTTAAAAAAACATTAAATTTTTGATGCCTTTCATTTTATTTATTAAGCCTTTGGTTTTAGTTTTGTGTGTGTTTGTGTGCGTGTGTCGGTAATTTTTTGGGATTTTGATGTGATTTTGAATGTTTTTACAATAACCTGACACCTATGATAGAAATAAAGCGAACAAAAAAACGATGGATTAATGAAAAAGTTTTAAAAATAAAACAAAAAAAAACAAATCTTTCATAAACAAACACACAGACTCCAAAGCCGCCATAAACAACGTCTTAATGGAAAAGCAGCCTGATTCGAATGGTAATTGTCATTCCATTTCCCTCCTTTTTATTCTTTTTTATCATATCTAATGTTACCCGTTTCGCGCTATATAAATTTGTGTCACTGCCGCTATTATAAGTTATATTAGTAATAATAGTCTCTGATTGGCCTAATTATTTTTTATATTCTTTTTTTTTTTCGTGTTTTTGGCAATTTCCGTTCTATTTACCCATCAAGATGTAAGTGAACAAATGTTAAACATTGTGAATAGTTAACTTCAAAATTTTAAATCATACAAACACGACAATATTTGACTTCTTTGTTTTGACACATTCATCATATATATAGACATCAGATACTAACTTACTTACTTATACCTATTGTCCCTAGATGACACATAGGTCATCAACAAAGAATCTACAGCCGTTTTTGTTCTGAGCGAGCCTTTCCAACTGTCCCTATGTGAGAGCCAGCTTCATGACTTCAGCACCTATGTCACGTCGCCATGTGTTTCATGGTCTGCCTCTTTTTCTTTTTCCTTGAGGGTTCTATTTAAGGGCTTGTCTGGCTATGCTGGTGGACATTTTCCGTAAGGTATACCCTATTTATCTCTAGCGGCGTTGTTGAAGCTCCACGGCAAGCGACTTCAGTCGGGTGCGTTGCCAAAGCTTTTCGTTTTTGATGGTTTCCGGCCAAAGAACCTGAAGGATCCTTTTGAGACAAGTATTAATGACTGTCTGAATCTTCTTTGTTGTCGTCTCTGTGGTCCCCCAAAACTCCGTTCCATACAATAGAACGGGCTTCACACTGGACTTGAATAACCTGATTTTGGTTTCTTCTTATAAAACTCTAGACGCCCATACTTTTTTGAGCTGGAAGAAAACTGTTCTAGCATTTTCGATTCTTATCTTGACGTCTGCCATTGTGCTTTCCCACCTATCAACGGTACTGCCAAGATAAGTGAAACTCTCTACTTCTTTTAATGGTTGTAATCAAGTAACTAATGTGTATATAATGTAAAAAAAATTTTTGAAAAGGTTTGCCCGTTGCCTCAAGTTTTTTATATTCTATAATTTAAAATATATATAGGCTATGCGTTTTGGAATGTGAAACATTGGGAACATAACAAACTTGATGTAACAAAAAAACGTTGCCAAGGCATCTCATTCACAATACATATTCATTATTCACCTGATGATGATATAGAATATATCGAAAAGCTTCGTGGAATAAAAAGTTCAAATATAGTCGTGTTTTTATGATTCACAAATATATTAAAACTATCTATAAAAAACAGCAAAAAAATAATGTAAAATTATCAAAAAAAACGAAAAAATAGAAATTAAGAAACAATGAAAAAAAAACAAATAATTGGCAAAACTCAAATTGAATTTTCGACATGTTGGAAACTGATAAAGACGAAAGATCTTATTTTCACGACACCACAGCTAATTATCACACTAGTACACTAGGTATATATATATATATATATATATTTTTTTTTTTTTTTTTTTTTTTTTTTTGTTTGTTTTGTCATAACAATAATTTTACGTGTTAAAATTGCACCAATTATTACACTTTTTTTGATCTTTTCCACTTTTAAATTCATTAAAAGGTATAAATAATTAAATTTTAGTTTTGAACTTAGGGAAATGTGGAAGAAGTTATAGCAAAATAAGCTCAAACTATCATATTACGAACGAAGCTCTTCTGTGTTTCTAACACAATTTACATTTATCCGGTTTCGAGATTTTTTGTCTTTTTAGCACACACTTTAATATAATTTTTCGACATAAGTTTATAAAAAAACTATTTTCATAATACAATATTTTAAAAATTTTCATGTAAATACATATTTCCAGATATATTTTTTAAATATGATAATATCTGATAAAATAACTCCATACTATATATATTTTTAGATTTCATCACACCTTCATACAAGCGTTTAAGGGTAGTTCGATTGAATTTTCATATATATAGTCTTCGGAAGTGTTCCAAGACATGAAGTTGAGGGTGTTGAAAGGTCTTAAAATTTATGACGTTGTCTTTTGAATGAATCGAATGAGAATCATATGATAACAATGAGAGATAATTAATTAATGAATAATTAATTTTGTGGATTTAAATGGAGTTTGGGTTGTTAATAATAATATTTAAAAAATAATTAAACGAATCTTAAGAGTTAATTGAAATGGAAGCTGGAAAAAATTAGGATTTTGAAAGAAACGTTGGTGAAAATTCGGGAATATTTTATTTGGAAAGAATAAAAATATAACAATAGAAACGTCTGTGAGTTGATTAATTGAAATTAAATCAAAATAACAAAAACAAAATCAAAGTAGATTAAAACAACTAATAAAATGGCGAATGAAACAAAAACTAGTGGAAAAAAGTGGAAAATGTCCAAAACTTGATTGTTATTTTGGTTCGAAACACATGAAGGTAAGTGGCATTTTGAAAATTCAAATTTGAAAAACGCTTTCGCTAATGTTTTATGATAAGGCTAAACTTATCGAAAAATATAACTGTTTTTTGCTCAATAAATTCACTAAAGACCTTGCAAAAATCGTATTAAAAACGTTGGAAAAATAAGTAAAAAGCTTAAAAATCAGGTAAGGATAAATGGAATGGAAAAAACTAAAAAACAGTTTTAAAAATTATTATTTTTAAAATATATATTTATATACTTTTTATATGGAAGCTCTATATTTCGAAAGAGGAAATATATTATGAGGGAAAGGATAAAATGAATAAGAGACATGAAAAGGTTTTAACATATACACAAAAAATAGAAGTTCATGGATGAATGATCCTCAAAATAGTAAATATGGGAAGACATTCACAAAACATTTTGGAAACAATTTTTTAGTTATTCATAAAAAAATATGAAAGAAGCATCATGACTTTTAGAAGAAAAAAAACAGCTATAACAAATATGATGATGATGATCATCATCATCATCATCATCATCATCATATTTTTATATTTTTCCCATCTCTCTCCGTAGACTGACGTAACACTGCTAGTATCATCATCATCATAAATAAAAATTAATTATTTTCTCATAAATAATAATAAATAATTATTTTATTCATATAATTTCATTAAATCAACAGAAAAAATTTTGTTTATTTACACAAAGCATTTTGTTATCTTGTGAAACGCTCAAGTTTTATCTAACATATGATCATTATCAAGTCTTTTTGAATTAATATTACTGGATCTACATACATGATACTGTGATAATATAATTATTTAATTGAAACAAAAACAATGAAATCAAAAAGTTTATAAACTATTTCTCAAAAAACCAACCTTCAAAATCTTCACTAGGATACTGAGTTCAACTCAAACTGTGACAAAAAAATCATTTTTTTCTTCAATTAGTCACCAAAATCATCACCCGATGACCCCAACACCCCCATAAATCAAAATTCTCGTGCGTTCAGGATTTCGAGATTATATGTTGAAGAGTTAATTTCTGGAAAATTAATTTCATTTTTTTCAAGGCTTTATTCTATGTCACCACATCCCACCACATCCCACCACACCACATCCCACCACATCACACCACACCACATCCCACCACATCCCACCACATCACATCCCACCACATCCCACCACATCACACCACACCACATCCCACCACACCACACCACATCACACCACACCACACCACATCCCACCACATCCCACCACATCACACCACATCACATCACACCACACCACATCACACCACATCACACCACACCACATCACACCACATCACACTACACCACACCACACCACATCACACCACATCACACTACACCACACCACATCACACTACACCACACCACACCACATCCCACCACATCACATCCCACCACACCACATCACACCACACCACATCACACCACATCCCACCATATCACACCACATCACATTACACCACACCACACCACATCACACCACATCACACCACATCACACCACACCACATCCCACCACATCACACCACACCACATCACACCACATCACACCACACCACATCACACCACACCACACCACACCACATCACACTACACCACACCACACCACATCACACCACATCACACTACACCACACCACACCACATCACACCACATCACACCACATCACATTACACCACACCACACCACATCAAACCACATCACACCACATCACACCACATCACACCACACCACACCACACCACATCACACCACACCACATCCCACCACATCACACCACACCACATCACACCACATCACACCACACCACATCACACCACACCACACCACACCACATCACACTACACCACACCACACCACATCACACCACATCACACTACACCACACCACACCACATCACACCACATCACACCACATCACACCACATCACACTACACCACACCACACCACATCACACCACATCACACTACACCACACCACACCACACCACATCACATCACACCCTCATATACAACATTATAGCTGCTTTTAATCCACTTTTGTGTTATACAGATAGGGTTTTACGGCAGGTCAAAGGTCAACCCAAAATGAATAAAATGGTGAAAATAAAAAAAAATAAAAAAAATAAATATTTAAATTCCATCAAAAAAACAAGAAAAGTAAAAAACATAAACGGCTTAGTTATGAGAACATTTGAACCGTAGTCACGGGGTTCGAATCCCGGCCTGGTAACATCTTCACTACTTCAGTTGCCTAATGGCGTAAAAGTACAAAAGAACATAAGAGGTATTATTGAGACAAACCATTTGAAACCACTTTTGACTGAAATGTTCTTGAAACATGGAGGTTAAAGTAGGGTTCATTATTAATATAGTGATTTGGAATCTTTTTGCTGGATGATGAAGCTCAAGCTTAAATGATTTTTAAAATTGGTCCATTTTATTGGAACCAGGAAAGTGAGAATTTGAAGATATTGAAACTTTTTTTAAAAATTTTCATCAAAATGAAATGATGAAACATCAGAGTAAGAATTACTATAATTATCTTGGTAATTTATATCATAAAATATTCTCACATTGAAGGTCTGATGACTATTTATAAATGGTGAAGATGGAAGTGATTTGAAAATAGATGGAATATTTTTCCTTCCGCAGGTGTGCAATATAAATCACGCTCTTATTGTGGATTGATTGGAAAATATTCAAAACTTTTCATTAAAATATTTTTAAAATGGAGAAATATTATTGAGGTGATTTCAAAAAAAAAAGGAAATCGATTCCACAAAAAAACAAAAAAAATACGGGTTTCAAACAAGAAAGTGCCAAGCTTGTTAATATTTGTTTTTTCTTTTTATCTCACCAAAACAGAAGTCTATGAATTGTGCTGTAAAACTGAAATTTTCAGGCAATTTATCATCGAAAATATTTCATAGCGATAAAGTTCACTATTTTGAATCTTTTTATTATTTTTTAAACCTACTCCACGTGATAAATTGAAAAATTTTTCAAAACAAAATTTAAGTAGAAACAATTTTTGAATAAAAGAATTATTCAAAAAAATAACTCCATGAACTGGTCAATTTTTTTTGAATATCCTTCTTGTACTGACATTTCAATTTTTAAAAATTTTTATAGGATTGTGGTTTTAAACTCTTAACGTTGACGCCACTATAAACAGATCCGTGAGTGTTTCTAATCATTGAATTTAATCTACAACGAGATCAAAACAACGATGACAAGAAAAAAGTTTAAGATTGAGAAACTCTTCAGTTATATTGTTGTTATGGAAAGGTATGCTGGTGAATTGGAACTCGTGAAGAAATGTTCCAACTGGAGCGATGTAGCGATGAGCGATGGGAAGTTGGAAAAATAACATAAAAAAGCTTAATAAAAAAAGTGATTTATAATTAAAACAAAAAAATATAAAAAAATTATCCAATAATAAGAATAAAAATAAGAATTTTGTCTGTGTTTGATTTTTTTTTGGTTGCACTTAATAAACAAAGATATGACAAACATAGAATCAAAAAGCTTAATGAGGAATTATTTTACATGAAGTATTCAATCTGATATGTTGCCAATAAAAATCAAAAATAATAAAAAAAAAATTGGAGAAATCACTTTTAAGATTGTTTTCTGCTTGATGAGATTATCCATTTTTCTTTAATAACATTCCCCTTCTCCATCTTTTTGTTCAAAAAGTTTATAAACTATTTGAATGTTTTTTAATCAAATTAAACAACTAATTGGAGAAATTAAATTCCAAAAAACAAAAAACGAAAAAAAATGGCGAAGAAGCGGGATTACAAGACCGAGTTTGACTAAATAATGTATTAGTTGAAGAGTGGGAAAGAATAATAACAATAAAAATAAAAATAATAAAAAAAAAAATAAAAATAATAAAAATAAGATTGAAGTAAATATTTCAAGTAACATTAATGAAGCCAATAGGATTATCATGATAAAATAATGATAATAATAACAAAAAACATCGGAAATGATTATAATAATAAAACTCATAACAAGAACAAAATAATCAAAGCAAAAGAATGTAAAATTGAATAATAAAAAAAGTGAAAAATTATGAAAGCACGCCAAGAGTTATTGATTGGATGAGAGGCACAGATGCAAAATGCACCGAGAAGAAGGTATGAGTTTTTGATGAGCTTCAGAGGGCACTCAAATGTGGGAGATATTAACTGAAAAATTATTTTTATTATTTTTGTTTTTATTTGATCAAATTTGAGGATTTTAAAGACACATTTATTACAATGAAGAGACAAAATTTTCAATAACTAGAATCTTACCATAATTCATTTTTATAAGAATACAAGATACGTACAATATCTCTAAAAAAATACATATCCATAATTTACTGTAATTATTTATAATTTATCATAATTTACTATAATTATTTATAATTCACTTTAATTATTTTTAATTTTCCATAATTTAATATAACTCATCATAATTTTCCATGATTTACTATGATTCGTCATAACTTACCATAATTCACTATAATTCAATACGATTCACAACAATTCACTATGATTCATTATTACTCATTCTAATTTATCATAACTTACCATAATTTATCATAATTCATCATAATCCATCATAATTCATCATAATTCATTAGAAGATAGCTTGAACTCTCCTTTCTCATTATGGTTTACACATTTTCAAATATTTATTTTGTTGAATTCAAATAATTGCTTTCCTAAATGCTTGAACTGGTGGAGATTGTTTGCTTATTGTATGTTGTATGGAACCCTTTCGAATCCTTTGCAGTCCAATATCGAAGTGAACTAAATTTTTTTAAATTGAATGTTTGCAAATAGGCATCAAACCACAAAAATCAACTAGAAACTTGGTAATAATGAAACAATGGTTTTTATTGGAATGTGAACGAAAATAAAGAAAAAAATTGCAGAATAGTTGTTTTTATTATAATTTTTCGCGTATTTTGACAAAACTTTTGTATTGTTCCACTATCTCCTAATTTGGCTCTGTTATTCGATAGAACCCCAAATAAATGATCTCTTATTAATTCCTACTGAATCTAATCAGCCCAAACGAATAACAAATAAAAAATGATAATATAAAGCATAGAAATTATCATAATAAAAAGTAAAAAACAACAATAATATAAAATAATAATAATAGTGATTATAAATAGTGAAGAGGCGGGACAATAGATTGTGGGAATTCTCATGAATATAAACACAAAGGATGAAGGAGTTAATGAAAAAGTAAGTAAGGCAATTATTCAGGCAGGTCCATAAAATTATTTTTTGTTTTTTATTTTTTTTGTTTTTCCACATTTGGAAGTTCATATAATAATGGGAGATTTTCTATTCAAATTTCTCAATTTGTATTCTAATTCACTTTTCGAGAATGTTCTATTTTGAGCTAAAAATATACCTTTTCGAAATTAATTTAGATTAGACTTTCTTTGAGCTTACATTATTTTGATTTTGTTTCAATTTCATTCATTGTGCATTTGTGCTTCTCTGGGCGCCAATTTTTTAATTCTAAAGTTTTTAAAATTTCTATTTTATTCTTATCGAACACTTACAAAAATCTGCAAAATTAAAAGGAAACCTAGAAAAAATTGGAAATACAGACTTTTTTGTTGAAATGATGAAAATGGAAACAAACCACATAATGATCTCCACAAAAGATAAATCGATTTCCATTTGTTTCAACTTCAAAAAAAATTATTTATATAGAATTTGAGAAATTGAAATAGAAACAACCTACTAGCTTACCTCAACTTTTCTCTGGTTCTTTGACCACCTGTTTTGTTGCGGTTGTGAGCAGTTGGAAGTGAGTGGTGTTGTGGTTATTTTTGAAAATATGAGTAAGTTGTTTGAAATTTATCACAGTTTTTTTTCAATACTTATTAAAAGACAGTCAAAGTTGGTGGTTTTATGGGAGCACCCATGTTGAATGTGGAAAAAATTTTTCTTCACAAAAATTTAACGTTTTAGAGAATTTATTGTGCTCATTTCAGTCAAATATAGTTACTAAATGACTTTTTTTCACTAATTTTTTAGAATAAGGCTGAACTTATCAAAAATTATAGCTATTTTTTGCTCAATAAATGTACTAAAATTCTTCCAATAAATCGACGTAGAAAAATTGTCAAATTTCAGTCATGCGTTTTTTAATTTATAAGTTCCCGCCCAGTTCTATGGGACATTGAAAACTCTTTAATTTTGAAGACGTGTTTTGAAATTCGAAAAATTGCAAAAAATTAATTCAATTTCAGTCAAAATAGTTTTGAGTAAAAAATTGTTTTCAAATTTTAGAAAAAAAAATTTTGAAATTTTTGGAAAAATTTTTCGATCGCTTGTGTTTTATGCTCTTCAAACTGCTTCAACAACTGGGTTTGAAACAGTCGAAAAAATAAACCTAGAAAAAATATTTTTTTCAAAAACCAAAACAGGTATAAATTAGATCTTTTATTTAGCGCTATATAAATACATTTTTGTGACATCAATATTACATTTATGTTTAGGAAAAAAAAATATGAATAGAAACTAATGTATCAAAAAATGAAAAAAAAAAGGATTTTAAAAACGTTTTCCGCCATTTTATCACCTTTGACGTCATATTCCACGTCATTTCCGGTGTATAAGTTTATAAATTTTTACTGCGCTTTACTGGTTTTTGATTTTAAGTGTAAATAAGCTTGAAGGTAAAACGTTAAAAAGTAATTCATTCAATTGAGCTATTTATAACTTTATTTTTCATTGTTTTGATTTCAATCTTCTCTATGGAGTCCAAGTTTTTTTGATAATTTCCTTTTATGTGTTTTGCATCGTTTTTATTAAAAATTTGTTTGCAAAACAAAATTAAACTCTACAAAGTTTTATCTTTCAAAAACTTATTGAGTGAAATCCTAAGAAGCCTTGATTCTGCATCTAAACATCTATTTGAGAACAATTTCGAAGCTGCAAATTTTATCAAATGAAATTTAAACTTTTAAATTGCTTAAAATTGAACTTAAATTTTTTTTGGGTATTTTGTTTTCATATAAAACCTGAGAATTTTTTAAAAGCGGGTTCCAACATTTTTTTTTTCGTGGAAAATACAGTGCACGTACTTTCAACAGTTTCAAAAAAATTGATACAAAACAAAGCAGCTAAAAATAATTAGACAGAAACAACATTCAAGAAATATTCAAACAAACAAGCGTCATCATAAACTTCATTTTTCACACGTATGTAAGTTATGCAAAGGTTGAAAACAAAAAATAACATTTGAAAACAGTAAAAAAAAAAGAAATAATATAAAAGCATCGAGAATATAGAGCGTTATTTTTTGAACTCTGTGTAGAGTTTGATCCGTTTCATTCCATTCTTTTATCCTTATTCCTTTCTTTCCATTTCGACCCTCCATTTCGACCCTCCATCTCCACTCTCCATCTCTACCTTCCATTTCCACCCTCCATCTCCACTCTCCATCTCTACCTTCTATTTCCACCCTCCATCTCCACCCTCCATCTCCACCTTCCATCTCCACCTTCCATCTCCACCTTCCATCTCCACCCTCCATCTCCGCTCTTCATCTCCAACTTGCCCTGCAATGAAGTGAATGTAGTTTGAACCTAACTTACATGAATATCACGTTGAAAATGTTTAATTCATGGAATTAGTGGCGCTGATGCAACATTGATATGAATCATTTTGAAGTTAAGGTCAGAGTTCATCGTGAAATTTTATTGTGCAAAAAAATTGAGTCTTATCACTGTTCAAAGATAGATTGAAGTTTCCTCCCAGTTGCAAAACTGCAAAAGAAGGATTTATGATCGCTGTTGTTTCAAAATTGTGGACATTGAAATCCACTTGAGTGAACTTCAATCAAATTTAAATTCACTTTTAAAACTTCCGAAAATGGTTCCAAAATAAATGCTTCAATTTAAAGGTTAAAAAATGTGAGACTGTTGCCAAGAGCAGGAAATAGATCCATTTTATTTTTGAAATTTAATTTTTTGGGAAACTTTTTGTTTCATAATATGAAGCGACTAGTCTCCTTCAAAGACCAAGCTCAATAGAGACACCCTCTCAAACCATCCAAGCCCCTCATGTCTTGTGGCATCGTCATTTTATGGGAAAAGCCAAAACTTTTACATGTGAATTTCAAGACATCAAAGTTTTTTATTTCGATTTTGTTTCCACAAAAGATGATGAAGGCGTCAACCCAAAAAGTTTATAAACCACAAAAAGCTTTTCAGTTTCTAATTTTCATGAAATAAACGTTCTTATTATTAAATGATGACGTTGATGAGGACGTAATCAAGTTGATGACGTAATCGCATAGAAAACGTAATTTTGCTGGCTGAATCGTATTGATGAGGTTATTATGTTGATGACTTAATTGGTTTGATGACGTTGTTGTGTTGATGACGTTGTTGTGTTGATGACGCTAATGTGTTGATGACGTGATTTTATTGAGAATTTTATTCTTTTGACGACGTAATTGTACAGATGGCATTCTCTTGTTGATGACGTAGATTTTTTATGACGCTATAACGTTTATGACTTATTGCATTGTTGTGATGACGTAATGTGGTAATGAAGTATTTTTATTGATGAAATATTTGTATTGATGACGTTATTATGTTGATGACTAATTGTATTGATGACGCTATCTTGATGACGTAACTTTATTGATGACGTTATTATTTTAAAGGAAGCGCATTGAGGTAAAGAAAATCGAATTTGTTTTTAAAGGAACTGGTGTGATGAATGAGAAGAAAAATAAAAATAAACAAAAAATTAAAAAAAAAACAAATAACAAAACGAGAAATTAAATTATTCAATAGTTGAAGAAAGCTTGCTAGATTTGATTGATATATCGTATTTTCCAGTGCTTCTCAGGCGAAGGTCAGTCTAGGAGACTTGGGGCAGTTTTGAATTGTTCGTGGTCACCTTTTGTGAAGGACTCTTTTCATTCAATAACTTCTTAAAAGGACTGACTTTTTGTTTTTTAACTTCCATTTTGCTTGATGAGCTTTCATTGTTGATGTTTAATTTTTTTGATTTTAAAATTATTTATTTTTATTACTTTAAAAATTTGAATTTTCAAAATGAAAAGTTTTTAACAGCACTTTTGTTTTTCAAGTCTCATTTAGTTCCAAGCTGATTCCACCAAAATAGCAAAAAAAGTATTTTTTAAAAGTGCTGAAGAATGTTGTATTCAAATTGACCATAACAATTTTAAATCTAAAAATAAACCTCTCCTACTTTTCTTGTGTTAAATTACATTTACCTTTCAAGCTTTTAGATATTATTGGTAAAATTAGAAAAAATTTTCCAACTATTTTGAAAAACTATTTTTAAAACGTAAAATTTTTCCAAAGTGAAAATCTAAAAAAAATGGAAAAAAAATGAGAAAAAAGTTTGTGCAACTCAAAAATCAGGAACACAAGAGAGGCTGAAGATAAGATTTGGATAAGGTTGAGAAAAGAAAGCTAATCAGGGGCCTCTTGATAGCAAAGAATTTGATCACTCTCTGATTTCTCAATCGTTTTGTTGTTTACAAATCTTTTACTCCACTACTTTGTTTAATTTTTTTTGTTTATCAGAGATTGCTTATATATGCCACATAAGAGTTATATATACCACATAAGAGTTATATATGCCACATAAGAGTTATATATACCACATAAGAGTTATATATGCCACATAAGAGTCATATATACCACATAAGAGTTATATATGCCACATAAGAGTTATATATACCACATAAGAGTTATATATGCCACATAAGAGTTATATATGTCACATGAGAATTATATATGCCACATGAGAATTATATATGCCTCATGAGATTGCAATCCAACTTACTTTGAAATACTTGTCAAAAATCCATCACCCTTCTAATAGCTGCCAGTTCTCAAAGTGCAAACAATTTTTCTTTTTTTATGTGGTCGAAAATTTTTCGTCACAGTTTTTCATGAACATTAATAATCTTTTTGATGATGATCGCCAATTTTTTGAATTTATTACTCAATAACTCCTTTTAAAACTTTTTGGATCTCAAAAAAATAAAATTTAGGATTTGAAATTCTTGTGTGATCACTGGTCTAAAAATAAAAATTCTTTGAAGCTAAAACTATAAGTGTTTTATGGAGGTTCAAGGAGTAAGTGGGCGACCAGGTCTCTCTGATGGGGGTTTGGTTGCACGAGGTTACACAGAGTGGCACTCCGTGTGGGAGATGATTACAGATCCTTGGAGAAAACATGCACTATTTTGTTTCAAATTTGAGAGTTTATATTAAGATTCACTGAACCTCAAAGTGTTTCTAAAGTTCTTAATCTTCCCATAAACTCAACATTGAAGATAGCTTTTTAATATAAGAATTTTTTGAAGTTTGAAGAAGAGCTTAAAATTTAAATTTATAGAACCATGGCGGCAAGAATTCAAAATTACATTTTTTTTCCTAAAATGCTAAACTTAAGGTTTATGACCAGATTAAATTCAGCCAGAAGTGTACTTAGATGAAAAATTCAAATACCGCATCGAAGCAAAATTTAAAAAAAATTGAAGAAGTTTAAATTTTGAATAAAAAACGTGGTTTGGCGTGGTTTGAATACAATTTTTTGAAATAAATTGCTTTTTTCGTTGACTTTTTGACCCAAAAATTTATTTTCATTGAAAAATACTGACATTTTTTATGATTTTTACCGATTTTTTTTGTTAAGATTCGTTTTTAGGATGAAATAAACATTTTTAGTCAGACTTGTTTCCGTATTTTGATAAAAAATGATTTGAAATTTGTTTGCCATAAAAATTGATGAATTTCTCGTGGATGAGTTTTGATGATTTATCAATGAATTTTGAATTTTTTGTCATCAAAACTTCAAAACTGGGCACAACATTTGGAAAAAGGTCGAAATTTTATTACGAATAATCCAAAATTGTGGCAAAATTTGTTACGTTGTCAAACAAAATCAAAAGGTTTTTGACTTGATAAAAATTCAAAAAATAAAAAAAATGAGACGCCAAAACAAAAACTGGGAAAGCTAGCTGCTACATTGAGAAGCAAAACAAAAATAAATCCATTGAAGTTATTAAAATGCTTTTTTCTTTAAATTAAAGTTAGTTCGAATTCGTTTTCGCATGTTTCGTTTGTTGAGTTTCGCAATAATTATAGGAAGACTTTGAAGTTTTTAGTGAACCACTTTTTAAAATGATTAGTATTTAAGGTGGAAATAAAATGAATAAAAAAAAAATAAAAGTATAATTTATTTTTTTCTACATTGAAGTTTTTATGATCAAATTTCATTAAAAACTCAAAAAATTGTCAAAATTGAGTCTTCCTTCTAAATGTTTGTCACCAAAGTGGTCGAGTTTTATGAAAAAATTTTGATGAATTTGGAATTTAGTTGGCAAAAAACAGATGTGGAAACTATGAAAGGAATTGAGAAAAAAACAAACAAGAATCAAACAACTGCAAAAAATTCACGTTTAAGTCATCCAAACTTTGGAAAATCTTGGAAAGTTTTTGACATTTGTAGCCATATTAAAAATTTCTCTTTTTGTGCTGAGTTCCTCCATTTTTTTTTGTTTTTTAGTTATAAATTTTGTTTAGAAGCCGTGTATTAATAATGGGGAAAAAACTTTGTAATTTCCAATTCTGTGCTCAAAGTTTTTAATATTGAGAATCGTATCATAAGGTTTTTCCATTGTTATACATAGGTTGGCATATTTGTGTGAACTGTTTTGATTATAATAAAAAAAGATATTCTTTCATTTTCTCATGTTTCTTCTGAATGTTTATCTGTTTTTTTTACAAAAAAATAACTTTTATGAATGTGGAAAAAAATTTAATAAACTCAAAGCAAACAGCGTTCAAAATCCAAAAAATGGAACTATTGAAAAATAGAATTCATTGCTCAAATACAAGATAAAAAAATTTATTAATATTCACAAAAAACAATAATGGAATCATGGAATGCTGAAATATAAATTTTAAAAAATAATTTTTTTGTTTGAGAAGGTTTGTCAAGTGAACAAATTTTGCTTTTGTTTAAAAGTAAAAAAAAATCGAAAAAAAAAATTTAGAAAATTCTTTGCACGATTATTTTGAGTTAATTAATTAAAAAAAAATTGATTAATTTTGAAAAAATGGTGAAGTTTATTTTGGTTGAATTGATATGCAAATATTTTCATTGCAGATTTTGTTGAGAAAACTTCAAAAAGATGGTTGCAAACAAAATATTTGGGAACCTACTTACTAGAAATACAGAAAGATGAAGATGGAGTTAAAACAAGAAAAAATAGAAAAAAGTGGAGGTTCAAAAAGTCATAATAAACAAGAATAAAAAAGTTGAGACAAAAAACCAAATAAAAACAGGATAACCATAAAAACTTATAATAAAGCTGGATAAAATAAAAAAATAAAAAATAAATAAAACAAAAACCCCACAGTAAAAAAATTCAAATAAAAATAATTGAAATTGAAAAAATATAAATATAAAAAAACCGAGAAAATGAAATAAAAAAGAAGTGAGATATCGACAAACCCCGTTCAATCATGTCCGACAATTCTTCTCTTTCACCGCTCATTTATTTCCAAATTGCTCTCAACACATCACTCTATCCATCAATACTTCCAAGACAGTCACATAATACTACGTCACACACCTATACACCACATAACAACACACCACATAACAACACTCACTTCAACTTGACAACAAACTTCTGCTTGACTCACAACAACACAACACACGCCTTCTCCCCCAACTTCTCCACCCCCCTTTCAACCCTCTTCTCTACCCCCTTCAACCACTTACCCACCTTCATCGAAAGCATAATTTTTCTCACCATCATCATCTCAGCCATCGTCGGTAACATGCTAGTGATCTTGAGCGTGTTGAGGTTCAGAAGGCTTAGAACCAAAGCTAACGTATTCATAGTTTCACTGGCATTCGCTGATCTTGTTGTTGCTATTCTTGTTATGCCATTCAACGCTATACAAGAACTGGCTGATCGGTGAGTGGTGGGGGGTGGGTTGTGGGGTGGTTGATGGTTGTTGTCGAGTAGTAGTGATGAGGGTTTGGGTAGTTGAGCTTGGTGGTGATGAAAGTGTGGTGAAGTACTCCGAGGTGTAGGGGACTTATTGAAGTGGTAAAAAATAGAAAAAAAGAAGTAGGTAGTTAATGGTTGATTATTGGAACTTAATGAGCGGAAGATGGCTGGTCAAAAATATAAATGATCTAAAAAGTTTAAAAAAGGAATGCTTTTAAAAATATTGAAATATGAGAAACGGGGAAAATTTGAATGAGGATAGTAGGACCTTTGCAGAAACAAAACATAGAGTTGTTCAAAATTGTTTTCAAACAAGATTTTCATCAACACAACATTCACTCCATAACTTTAAAATTATTCAATGCGAAAAACTAACCACTACATCTGCATAACCTACCAAATGACTGAATAACCTACCATAGGACTGAATAACCTACCATAGGACTGAATAACCTACCATAGAACTGAATAACCTACCATAGAACTGAATAACCTACCATAGGACTGAATAACCTACCATAGAACTGAATAACCTACCATAGAACTGAATAACCTACCATAGAACTGAATAACCTACCATAGAACTGAATAACCTACCATAGAACTGAATAACCTACCATAGGACTGAATTGGCATGATTAGGTCTATATATCTCAGGCTCCTCCACTTTATGGAGGTTCAGTTGAATTGGTGTTTTGAAAAGAATGGAGAATATGAAAAATGATTTGAGAAATTGAATGAGAAAAAATTTTCAAATAATTAAGTTAGAAATTTTATAGTGAAAAAAATTAAAACGTAACTTTGGGTGTATAGTAAATCAATCAAAGACTTTAATTATGAATCGTTTGTTTATCATTTGTAAAAACAAAGTAGAAGTGTCATTAGCTTTAATGCTCCCATTTCAAATAATATAATTTTGCAAGAAAGTTTCTCAAAGAAAAATAGTTTTCTAAACGATGTCAAGTTTTATCAAGAGAACTCAATCTCTTGTTCATTTTATTTTATATATTTTTTTTTTTTTTTTCTATTATTTTTATTTTCCAAATTTTTTCTTATTTTTATTCAATATTCTGTTTTCCGTTTCTATTTTTGTTATATTTTTAATTGCTTTTTTTTTATCAAAATATTCCTTTCCCTGTTTTCTTTATTACATTTTTGCTGCAAATTTTTCTTCTATATTATACATTTCTGTGTAATTATTTTTAATTAGAAATATTCCATTTATTTTTTATTCAAAATAGTTGCCACCTATGAACAATTTTTGTTTTTGTTGGGTTCACTATTTTGGTGAGCAAAAGTTGAAAGTTCAAAAAGCTTCCAGGAATCCATATTATTTCCTATCGATCTTCTTCCAAATCATTGTATTTTTTTATTTTAAATTTTTACGTGACGCCATGACGTCATTGTTGTGTTTTGATCTATTTATGTCTTTTAATCCTTATTGTTCAGGTAAATCATCAGCATGATGCAGTGTTAATGCAAAAAAGTTTAATTCATTTTTTCACATTAACACTGCATCAGACATAAGTGAACCATCGTTGCTGGAAGGTTGAGTATAAATCTCTTCCCATTTTTTCACAAAAATTTGACGTTTTCATTTCACTTTGAAAAAAACACTTCACATCGATAAATAACAATGATACGAAAATACAAAAAGTAATTCATATAGCGCTGTATGACAAATGGCAGTACCAACATTTAATAATCATGAGCAAAGTGATGATGACGTCACAAATAACTGCCAATCACAGCAGAGAGCTTTTCATGTTTGGACAGATTATAAAATAAATTCATTTTTTTTTATTAAAAAATGGGTATTACCGGAAAAAATGGTTGTTAATAAAAATAGATTAATACCGTTAAAAATGTACAAAAATACAAAAAAAACGAGGAATAACAAAAAAATAAGATACAAAATTTTGGGAATAATATCAGACAAAGATGTATACCACTCACTATAAATCAATACAAATCAAAACAAATGATACCATAGAAAAAAAAATGAATACCAGTATTATGCTCTAATGTACTCTCTAAAGACCGCCATCTTTAATGCAGTTGTCATGGGGATATGAGAAATAAGGGCGGGGTTAGATGTTGGATAGCTTGATGGTTGGAGACTGTGAGGACTTGATGCTTTAGAGGGATGAGATTTGGTTTTGAGGAGAAAGTGCTGGGGGTTTGAGGCTGTATAAAAGTGGAGTTTGGAGTTGAAACTATAAAGTCTGAGAAAACGTTTATTTGAAATAAAGATATTATCAAAAATAATTTTGAAAGAAGAATAATTTGAACTTGATCTTTTTTTTCAATCATCCATCAAAGAAGAAAATGAAGAATTTAAAAGTGGAGCTAAAAATTTAAAAACAAATAAAAAAAGTGAAAAATGGATGAGTGAGCTCATATAACAATTAATTGAAACTTAAAATATTTAAATAAAAATGAAAAAAATGGAAAACTGGATGAAGACAAGAGATACAATAGACTTGAAAAAAATTATTATTCAAAAGGCGAGAGAAAACAAAAATCGATAAAAACAAAAAGACTCTAAAAGCTGTAGGAGTTCTATATGAAAAGAGATTGTTCAAATTTTAAAATATTTTTGTCGACCCATGTGGTGTTGTGACATTTTTATTCATTTAAATTTATATAGCGCGCTTTCGACAAAAAAATATTTTTCCAATAAACAAAAACTAATATTATTTGAATATGAGATCTATATATCTGGATACTAGACTAACAAAAATGAAAGCGATTTTGATGAATTTGGAGACGTTAAACTGGCGCCAAAAAACTAAAAAACTCCCGTAGAACAACTGCCAAAGTTCTCAATTTTTTCTACATTAAAAAGTTCAAAAATATGTTCTACTTCAATAAGAAAAGTGAAATTCGGACTCACTAAAACGATGATAAAAAACTTTTGGTCCCAGGGGAGTTGTAACTTTCCACCACATACATACAGAACATGACAACATGAGAAACACAAAACAGAACAAAATTATTTTTTTATATATGAATAAATCGTATTAGGAAAATACATCTCAACACAACCAAACGTTGGAAATTTTTTTTGCAAACACCCAATAACAATTTTCGAGACTAATCTGGCCACCATTTTATCGTGTTTTGCAAACTCACTTTCTTACAGTTAAAATCTTGTTTATTGTAGTTTTAATCCAAGTCATTCCAACAAAACAATTCGAAAATTATTTTATGAACTTATCAATACATGAGCATTTAAACTGGGGACCCCTCAAAAATGCTTTAAAAGACATAAAACTATGAACATAAATTAAGAAAAACAAAAAGTTATAAACGAATTGTGTGAACAATGATATGAAAACACTGAGATATGAATTAAAAACTCGAGCAAAAACATTTTTTGATCAATTTTGAACTAAAAACTATAAACAAAAAACTATGAACAAAGAAATTGAAATTATTAGCTTTAGGGTATAGAACAAAAAAATAAAAATTGAAATGAGAAATGTACACTGGAAGCAAAAAAACGAAACACGGAAAGAAAAACTAAGAAAGAATATCTGCAACGTAGAACTAAAAGCAGAAAACTATAAACCACTTGTAAAATCAACTTGAAGAACAGAACTATAAACATAGAACTAGGAACATAGAACTTTAAACATAGAACATTAAGCATAGAATAATAAACTACTGATCAGGATGCATACAATTGTGAACAACAAAAAAAATGACTAAGATGAGAACACTCATGTTTTGAGAACATGAAACGATTTTGGAATTTATTTTTGAAACTCCGAAAAAAAATAAATTGCTGAAAACGTTTTCTATACATGGAATTTGGAAAAACTAAAAAATGTTTGAAAAATGGAAACATTTTGCAAATATACCTCAAAAACATGAAGAAATATTCTATGAAAATTGCTAGCAAAATTATAGATCTCAAGCCAACGACTCTCAATAAGAGACTGTTTCCGCTATTTATCTTTTTTTTTGCTTTTATCTCATTTCTTGACAAAAAAATGATTTAGTTTTGCCACAAACACATTCAATTGAAATTTCACCTGGTTATTACCACGTCGTTTTGTGTTTCTAGAATTTCGAAACTTCAAACAAAAGCTTAATTTTGCAAACACTTCGTTGCAAATAATTGCACGAAGACACATCGGTCATCTCACAGTTCACAACATTGGTCCTTCACTTTGCTCCATTTAATTTTTTTTCATTCTTATAGATCTTTTTATTTTTTTCTCACTTCTTCATTTATTTTTTTATTTTTTTTATGCAGACTTACCGTTTCTTCCTTCATTCATCTTCATCACATATAATAACATGTTCCATGGCTGCATTGACACTTGTCTTCATTTTTTCCTTTTGTTTATTTTAGTTTTTGTCCCTATTTTTTTTTCTTTTCATAACGTGGTACATACATGATTGAAAACTAATTCACAAAGTTCCCGAGCAGCATAAATCTCTTTTAAAGAACTTTCATTATTTCATGAATAAATTACTTTTCAACATTTTTTTTGCAATGTTTGAATTTGTTTTTGAAAAGTTATACATATTGTTGCACTATCAATTATTTTGAAAATATTTCAAACATTTCTTACATATACTCTTGATTCAATATTCTCATAATTCGAGACTTATTTTGGTGATGTAGTGAAAATTATTTGATAGAATTTGGGAAGAATCTTTTTAGGTTTTGAATGGAATTATCTTCTCTTCAGATCAAAATGGATTTTTTCGATTTCACTCTTGATTTAGTTTGAATTAGTTTCACTTGTAGGAAAAAAAAGACCCTTCCAAAATTTTCGAATAAAATTTTTCTACATTAAACTTTTTGAATAATTAAATGAGAGTACAGAAATTTTAACAAAACTTTGAGAAAATTTTTCAAAAAAATGGAAATTTATTTTTTCAAGTATTGAATTTAGAAATTCCATCGAATTTGAAATTGTTGAAGGGAAATGTTCATATTTAAAAATGAAAAACCGAATTTGTTCAAGAAACAAAAAAACAAAATTATTCAAAAAAACTCGGAATTTTAATTTTGAAAAATCAATTCGTATATTCCAAATAGGCTTTTTGGCGCTGCATAACTCTTCCTGATGAGCAAAAAAAAACAAAAAAAGAGGAATAACAATTTGCTGCGGCAAAAAATTAATATGCGTTTTTATATTGTTACCACATTTATCAGGCTTACTCAAATTTAGTGAAAATACTGAACGAAAACTAGAAAATGAGAAAAACTCAAAGCTTCGTTCATTGAACTTGCTGAGTTTTGCACAAAATGCTGGAAGTTTTCAATGAAAATGGTTTGAATGAACTTTGAAAACTTCTTTGTTCAGGAAGGGTTGAGGGAAGGTTAACAAAATAAGTGAAGCATTTGGAAAAGAAGCTGTGTCACGAGGCATTGAACAAGTTATGAAGGTGGAAAACTAAGGTGAGCTGTGAAGGTGGAAAACTAAAGTTAGCTGTGAAGGTGGAAAACCTCAAATTATAACATAATCCCAGCTTTTGTTTCTCAATAATTAATATTTAAACATTGAAATATGTCCAAAAAAAGGGAATTTTATATTGAAACCTGAAAAATTAGATGTCCAACAAGAAAAGATGAATTTTAAGCAAAACTTCAAATAACAGACTTTTTTTCAAGTTCAGTCAACCATGAAAACACTATTTGGAAAAGTTTGGATCCAAAGTCATATTGGAGCTGTAAAATATCTTTTTTGCAACGTTTCATGATTTTTTTGCTTTTTAGAATTATTTGTGTTTTTATTTTTTTTGAAAAACAAAAAATAAATTTTGAGAAAAGATCTTCAGAAAGTGGTGAAGCGATAAACACGTATTTTTCAAAATTACTGCCAAAAAAGATCGTAATTATTATATTTCACCAGCAATAAATTCAAAATGGTCGCCTTTTGAGCAAATAAAAAGTAAAAAAAATGAATAATACGAGCAATTCAACATCATCAAAAAAATAAAAAACACAAAAATAATGATAAAAACGAAAAAAACAAAAAAGTATATTGAAAGTGTGTATTTTGACAATCCAAAAAATTGAATAAAAATGGATGATTTAATATAAAAAAATAATGAATTAAAAATTTAATCAATAAATTATTTAAAAAAAAACAAATAAAAAAAGTAAAAACATCAACAAGTAAAAAAACAAAGAAATTGGAAATAATGAAAAAATAAATTTTAAAAAGTAAAAAATAAATTAAAAAAAGTAAAAAATAAATTAAAAAAAGTAAAAAATAAATTAAAAAAAGTAAAAAATAAATTAAAAAAAGTAAAAAATAAATTAAAAAAAGTAAAAAATAAATTAAAAACACAAAAAAACGATAAAAAAGTAAAAAAATGGTGAAGAAGCCCTCTCAAAAGCGTATTGTGATAAAAGTAGATTGTCGATTGCTAATTATATCCCCCAATATAACCCGCTGATAAGTGGGTCTCACTAATATTACTAACAACAATAAAAATAATAACATCAATAGTAATAATAATAAAAACAAAAATAATTTTTTTAGTAATTATAGTAGAAAATATAGAAATATTACTTGGTTCAGCTCAAACCATTGTTCTCCCATTAAATTCTTCGATTCCGCCCAATGTTCTGCCGTGTAGGATAGCAAGGTACTCTCAGTAGGCTGTCAGTGTTCGTCCTAGATGGTTTTGTGTTCAGAACTTGTTCTAGGAGAAATATAATAACAATCACAAGAATAATAATGACAATAATACTCAAAGTTATTCTTTGATTTTTCTTTTTATACATGTTATCATCACTATTTTTATTATTTAAAAAAAATTTTTTCATTATTATTTTATTTCATATTATTATTATTATTATTATTATTATTATTATTATTATTATTATTATTATTATTATTATTATTATTATTATTATTATTATTATTATTATTATTATTCTTATTCTTATTACTATTCAGATGGTTGTTCAACAGTGTAGCATGCGACATATACAACGCTAACGATGTTCTATTCTCCAACGCCTCCCTGGTCAATCTGTGCTGTATCAGTATGGATAGGTGGGTGAAGTGTAGTGTAGTGTGGTGTGGTGGGATGTGGTGTGATGTGGTTTGGTGTGATGTGGTGTGGTGTGATGTGGTTTGGTGTGATGTGATGTGATGGGGTGTGGTGTGATGTGGTGTGATGTGGTGTGGTGTGGTGGTGGAATGGTGAGTGTGATGTGGTGTAGTGTGGTGGTGGAATGGTGAGTGGGATGTGATGTGGTGTGGTGGTGGAATGGTGAGTGTGATGTGGTGTGGTGTGGTGGTGGAATGGTGAGTGTGATGTGGTGTGGTGTGGTGGTGGAATGGTGAGTGGGATGTGGTGTGGTGTGGTGGTGGAATGGTGAGTGGGATGTGGTGTGGTGGTGGAATGGTGAATGGGATGTGGTGTGGTGGTGGAATGGTGAGTGTGATGTGGTGTGGTGTGGTGGTGGAATGGTGAGTGTGATGTGGTGTGGTGTGGTGGTGGAATGGTGAGTGGGATGTGGTGTGGTGGTGGAATGGTGAGTGTGATGTGGTGTGGTGGTGGAATGGTGAGTGTGATGTGGTGTGGTGGTGGAATGGTGAGTGTGATGTGGTGTGGTGGCGGAATGGTGAGTGTGATGTGGTGTGGTGGTGGAATGGGGAGTGTGATGTGGTGTGGTGTGGTGGTGGAATGGTGAGTGTGATGTGGTGTGGTGGTGGAATGGTGAGTGTGATGTGGTGTGGTGTGGTGGTGGAATGGTGAGTGTGATGTGGTGTGGTGGTGGAATGGTGAGTGTGATGTGGTGTGGTGTGGTGGTGGAATGGTGAGTGTGATGTGGTGTGGTGGCGGAATGGTGAGTGTGATGTGGTGTGGTGGTGGAATGGTGAGTGTGATGTGGTGTGGTGGTGGAATGGTGAGTGGGATGTGGTGTGGTGTGGTGGTGGAATGGTGAGTGTGATGTGGTGTGGTGTGGTGGTGGAATGGTGAGTGTGATGTGGTGTGGTGTGGTGGTGGAATGGTGAGTGTGATGTGGTGTGGTGTGGTGGTGGAATGGTGAGTGTGATGTGGTGTGGTGTGGTGGTGGAATGGTGAGTGGGATGTGGTGTGGTGTGGTGGTGGAATGGTGAGTGGGATGTGGTGTGGTGTGGTGGTGGAATGGTGAGTGGGATGTGGTGTGGTGGTGGAATGGTGAGTGTGATGTGGTGTGGTGTGGTGATGGAATGGTGAGTGGGATGTGGTGTGGTGTGGTGGTGGAATGGTGAGTGGGATGTGGTGTGGTGTGGTGGTGGAATGGTGAGTGGGATGTGGTGTGGTGGTGGAATGGTGAGTGTGATGTGGTGTGGTGTGGTGGTGGAATGGTGAGTGGGATGTGGTGTGGTGGTGGAATGGTGAGTGTGATGTGGTGTGGTGTGGTGGTGGAATGGTGAGTGGGATGTGGTGTGGTGGTGGAATGGTGAGTGTGATGTGGTGTGGTGTGGTGGTGGAATGGTGAGTGTGATGTGGTGTGGTGGCGGAATGGTGAGTGTGATGTGGTGTGGTGGTGGAATGGTGAGTGTGATGTGGTGTGGTGGTGGAATGGTGAGTGGGATGTGGTGTGGTGTGGTGGTGGAATGGTGAGTGTGATGTGGTGTGGTGTGGTGGTGGAATGGTGAGTGTGATGTGGTGTGGTGTGGTGGTGGAATGGTGAGTGTGATGTGGTGTGGTGTGGTGGTGGAATGGTGAGTGTGATGTGGTGTGGTGTGGTGGTGGAATGGTGAGTGGGATGTGGTGTGGTGTGGTGGTGGAATGGTGAGTGGGATGTGGTGTGGTGTGGTGGTGGAATGGTGAGTGGGATGTGGTGTGGTGGTGGAATGGTGAGTGTGATGTGGTGTGGTGTGGTGATGGAATGGTGAGTGGGATGTGGTGTGGTGTGGTGGTGGAATGGTGAGTGGGATGTGGTGTGGTGTGGTGGTGGAATGGTGAGTGGGATGTGGTGTGGTGGTGGAATGGTGAGTGTGATGTGGTGTGGTGTGGTGGTGGAATGGTGAGTGGGATGTGGTGTGGTGTGGTGGTGGAATGGTGAGTGTGATGTGGTGTGGTGGTGGAATGGTGAGTGTGATGTGGTGTGGTGGTGGAATGGTGAGTGTGATGTGGTGTGGTGGTGGAATGGTGAGTGTGATGTGGTGTGGTGGCGGAATGGTGAGTGTGATGTGGTGTGGTGGTGGAATGGGGAGTGTGATGTGGTTTGGTGTGGTGGTGGAATGGTGAGTGTGATGTGGTGTGGTGGTGGAATGGTGAGTGTGATGTGGTGTGGTGGTGGAATGGTGAGTGTGATGTGGTGTGGTGGTGGAATGGTGAGTGTGATGTGGTGTGGTGTGGTGGTGGAATGGTGAGTGTGATGTGGTGTGGTGGTGGAATGGTGAGTGTGATGTGGTGTGGTGGTGGAATGGTGAGTGTGATGTGGTGTGGTGTGGTGGTGGAATGGTGAGTGTGATGTGGTGTGGTGGTGGAATGGTGAGTGTGATGTGGTGTGGTGGTGGAATGGTGAGTGTGATGTGGTGTGGTGGCGGAATGGTGAGTGTGATGTGGTGTGGTGTGGTGATGGAATGGTGAGTGGGATGTGGTGTGGTGTGGTGGTGGAATGGTGAGTGGGATGTGGTGTGGTGTGGTGGTGGAATGGTGAGTGGGATGTGGTGTGGTGGTGGAATGGTGAGTGTGATGTGGTGTGGTGTGGTGGTGGAATGGTGAGTGGGATGTGGTGTGGTGGTGGAATGGTGAGTGTGATGTGGTGTGGTGTGGTGGTGGAATGGTGAGTGGGATGTGGTGTGGTGGTGGAATGGTGAGTGTGATGTGGTGTGGTGTGGTGGTGGAATGGTGAGTGTGATGTGGTGTGGTGGCGGAATGGTGAGTGTTATGTGGTGTGGTGGTGGAATGGTGAGTGTGATGTGGTGTGGTGGTGGAATGGTGAGTGGGATGTGGTGTGGTGTGGTGGTGGAATGGTGAGTGTGATGTGGTGTGGTGTGGTGGTGGAATGGTGAGTGTGATGTGGTGTGGTGTGGTGGTGGAATGGTGAGTGTGATGTGGTGTGGTGTGGTGGTGGAATGGTGAGTGTGATGTGGTGTGGTGTGGTGGTGGAATGGTGAGTGGGATGTGGTGTGGTGTGGTGGTGGAATGGTGAGTGGGATGTGGTGTGGTGTGGTGGTGGAATGGTGAGTGGGATGTGGTGTGGTGGTGGAATGGTGAGTGTGATGTGGTGTGGTGTGGTGATGGAATGGTGAGTGGGATGTGGTGTGGTGTGGTGGTGGAATGGTGAGTGGGATGTGGTGTGGTGTGGTGGTGGAATGGTGAGTGTGATGTGGTGTGGTGTGGTGGTGGAATGGTGAGTGTGATGTGGTGTGGTGTGGTGGTGGAATGGTGAGTGGGATGTGGTGTGGTGTGGTGGTGGAATGGTGAGTGTGATGTGGTGTGGTGGTGGAATGGTGAGTGTGATGTGGTGTGGTGGTGGAATGGTGAGTGTGATGTGGTGTGGTGGTGGAATGGTGAGTGTGATGTGGTGTGGTGGCGGAATGGTGAGTGTGATGTGGTGTGGTGGTGGAATGGGGAGTGTGATGTGGTGTGGTGTGGTGGTGGAATGGTGAGTGTGATGTGGTGTGGTGGTGGAATGGTGAGTGTGATGTGGTGTGGTGGTGGAATGGTGAGTGTGATGTGGTGTGGTGGTGGAATGGTGAGTGTGATGTGGTGTGGTGTGGTGGTGGAATGGTGAGTGTGATGTGGTGTGGTGGTGGAATGGTGAGTGTGATGTGGTGTGGTGTGGTGGTGGAATGGTGAGTGTGATGTGGTGTGGTGGTGGAATGGTGAGTGTGATGTGGTGTGGTGGTGGAATGGTGAGTGTGATGTGGTGTGGTGTGGTGGTGGAATGGTGAGTGTGATGTGGTGTGGTGGCGGAATGGTGAGTGTGATGTGGTGTGGTGGTGGAATGGTGAGTGTGATGTGGTGTGGTGGTGGAATGGTGAGTGGGATGTGGTGTGGTGTGGTGGTGGAATGGTGAGTGTGATGTGGTGTGGTGTGGTGGTGGAATGGTGAGTGTGATGTGGTGTGGTGGTGGAATGGTGAGTGTGATGTGGTGTGGTGGCGGAATGGTGAGTGTGATGTGGTGTGGTGTGGTGATGGAATGGTGAGTGGGATGTGGTGTGGTGTGGTGGTGGAATGGTGAGTGGGATGTGGTGTGGTGTGGTGGTGGAATGGTGAGTGGGATGTGGTGTGGTGGTGGAATGGTGAGTGTGATGTGGTGTGGTGTGGTGGTGGAATGGTGAGTGGGATGTGGTGTGGTGGTGGAATGGTGAGTGTGATGTGGTGTGGTGTGGTGGTGGAATGGTGAGTGGGATGTGGTGTGGTGGTGGAATGGTGAGTGTGATGTGGTGTGGTGTGGTGGTGGAATGGTGAGTGTGATGTGGTGTGGTGGCGGAATGGTGAGTGTTATGTGGTGTGGTGGTGGAATGGTGAGTGTGATGTGGTGTGGTGGTGGAATGGTGAGTGGGATGTGGTGTGGTGTGGTGGTGGAATGGTGAGTGTGATGTGGTGTGGTGTGGTGGTGGAATGGTGAGTGTGATGTGGTGTGGTGTGGTGGTGGAATGGTGAGTGTGATGTGGTGTGGTGTGGTGGTGGAATGGTGAGTGTGATGTGGTGTGGTGGTGGAATGGTGAGTGGGATGTGGTGTGGTGTGGTGGTGGAATGGTGAGTGTGATGTGGTGTGGTGTGGTGGTGGAATGGTGAGTGTGATGTGGTGTGGTGTGGTGGTGGAATGGTGAGTGTGATGTGGTGTGGTGTGGTGGTGGAATGGTGAGTGTGATGTGGTGTGGTGTGGTGGTGGAATGGTGAGTGGGATGTGGTGTGGTGTGGTGGTGGAATGGTGAGTGGGATGTGGTGTGGTGTGGTGGTGGAATGGTGAGTGGGATGTGGTGTGGTGGTGGAATGGTGAGTGTGATGTGGTGTGGTGTGGTGATGGAATGGTGAGTGGGATGTGGTGTGGTGTGGTGGTGGAATGGTGAGTGGGATGTGGTGTGGTGTGGTGGTGGAATGGTGAGTGTGATGTGGTGTGGTGTGGTGGTGGAATGGTGAGTGTGATGTGGTGTGGTGTGGTGGTGGAATGGTGAGTGGGATGTGGTGTGGTGTGGTGGTGGAATGGTGAGTGTGATGTGGTGTGGTGGTGGAATGGTGAGTGTGATGTGGTGTGGTGGTGGAATGGTGAGTGTGATGTGGTGTGGTGGTGGAATGGTGAGTGTGATGTGGTGTGGTGGCGGAATGGTGAGTGTGATGTGGTGTGGTGGTGGAATGGGGAGTGTGATGTGGTGTGGTGTGGTGGTGGAATGGTGAGTGTGATGTGGTGTGGTGGTGGAATGGTGAGTGTGATGTGGTGTGGTGGTGGAATGGTGAGTGTGATGTGGTGTGGTGGTGGAATGGTGAGTGTGATGTGGTGTGGTGTGGTGGTGGAATGGTGAGTGTGATGTGGTGTGGTGGTGGAATGGTGAGTGTGATGTGGTGTGGTGTGGTGGTGGAATGGTGAGTGTGATGTGGTGTGGTGGTGGAATGGTGAGTGTGATGTGGTGTGGTGGTGGAATGGTGAGTGTGATGTGGTGTGGTGTGGTGGTGGAATGGTGAGTGTGATGTGGTGTGGTGGCGGAATGGTGAGTGTGATGTGGTGTGGTGGTGGAATGGTGAGTGTGATGTGGTGTGGTGGTGGAATGGTGAGTGGGATGTGGTGTGGTGTGGTGGTGGAATGGTGAGTGTGATGTGGTGTGGTGTGGTGGTGGAATGGTGAGTGTGATGTGGTGTGGTGGTGGAATGGTGAGTGTGATGTGGTGTGGTGGTGGAATGGTGAGTGTGATGTGGTGTGGTGGTGGAATGGTGAGTGGGATGTGGTGTGGTGTGGTGGTGGAATGGTGAGTGTGATGTGGTGTGGTGTGGTGGTGGAATGGTGAGTGTGATGTGGTGTGGTGGTGGAATGGTGAGTGGGATGGGAGAATAAAAGATATTGAAAAGTCAGGTTTGAGAAGTTAGGGTTTTATAATATAAAAATAGATTCAGCATGATCTAGCTCGTTTGAGGTGATGAGAGTTGAAGGTTGTGGTTTTTTTTTGAAAAAAATTTTTGCTCAGTGGTTGAAGGAATGGTCTCTGGAAGGAGAGCAGTAACAAAACTGCCTTCAATAAATGAAGCATGACGAATATTTTTGTGGGAATTGAAATTTATTTTCAGCACAAGAATTCTTTAAGATGGTTTGTTATAATGTAATTCGTGTTTCCTTATCGCGTTGATTTCCATAATAAACAAGATGGCGTGGTTTTTCTTTCAACCGTAAAAGTTTGTTGAATTTTTGATTTAAATGAAAAAAATTGAGATTAAAAAATAAAAAAAAAGGGAATTATTGAAAAAATTATTTAAGTTAGAAGATAAAATATTTTAATTTTGTTCAGTACTTTTAATACAAAACTTTATAATCTAAAACAAATCAAATGGGAATAACCCAAAGCGGAAAACCCATATACTGAACTCTCAAGTTGGAATTGTTGAACCAAATAAACTAATTAAATATGAAGATAAAAGTAAAAGTATATTATTCAGCAAAAAATGTAATTTCTTTAAATTCTGCTTTACAGCCAGTCATACTTAATCTAATTGCTTTTTGAGGTTGTTTATAAGGTACATTTGATGCCCATAATTTCCTTTCGATCTCAAAATAACCAACTTTTGTGACACAAAACTAATCCTAAATTGACAAAATCTACTCTGCCACAAAAACTAACACAAGGGTTTAATGTAAGCAGAATGTTTCTTTGTCGAAAATTTGTGTTGCTGTTAAAATCGTTTGAGTCTGTATTGCTTTCATCAGGATTGTTAAAAGTGAAACTAATCAATAAACAATTTCCCTCTTCCAGATACATTGCCATCACTGACCCATTCAACTACAGCAAGAAGATGAGTAAGAAGAAAATCATTATCATGTTGTGTGTCACATGGTTCTCTTCCCTGGCCCTCTCCCACTTGCCCATCCACACCCGCTTCTACACTTCCAACAACGCAGAAGCCCTCGTCGACAACATGTGTACTTTCCCTGTCAACAGAGTCTATGCCGTCATTTCCTCCTTCATTTCTTTCTGGATCCCCACTTTTGTCATGCTTTTCACATATCAGAAAATCTACAGAGAAGCCAGAAGACAAACTAAAAACATCGAAAAAGCAACTTTCAAAACTTCGTCTTCTCCTTATGTTCCTCTCTCAAAACTGGATCTGTCAAAGTCAATCAATAGTCTAAATCAAAAATCTGATATTCTTTTTCAGTGTGACTCCCTCTTGCAAGTCAATGAGAAGACAAAAAAATACGAGACTGAAGTGAAGCAGAAAACCAAGCCATCCACATCATCTGTCAATTTTAACAGCAAGAACTATCTCAGTCCCAATTGTTTTTCGAAAAGCTCTGACAACTCTTCACTACAGAGATCTCCTAACAGCCACAAGAAAAGTTTCTCGAACCTTCTCCTAACATTCCAAAAATCCACGGGCGAATCGAAAACTTCCTTCTACCAGCAGGAAAGCAACAAAAAGATGAAAAGTGAGCATAAGGCGGCTAAAACCCTAGGAGTAATAATGGGAGTCTTCTTAGGATGCTGGTTGCCCTTCTTCATCTGGTACCTCACAGACTCTATATGTCAAGAGTTATATCAAACCCCCCGTGTCGTTATCACAGCCCTTTTTTGGGTGGGGTACTGTAACTCCGCCCTCAATCCTATCATCTACGCATGCCTAAATAAGAACTTTCGGAGGGCTTTCAAACAACAGTTGTGCCCCAAGGGTCATAATAAAGACCATTTGAATCGGCTGCAGAGTGAGAAAGATTCCTTACAGTCTGAAGTTAGAGGACGCAACAAGATCGAGCAAGTGTAACAATATCATGATAAATAATGAAAATAGAAAGGTGATGAGTGATAATAAAAATAATAAATAGAAAAGGTAGGGTAAAAAAACAAACTTGAGAAATTTAATTTAAACAAGAAAGAACGCTAATCTAAAAAATAACAAGAATATATAAAAAAATGATATAGGCGATAAAAAAAAGTATCATAATGTGAACAATAAGAACATAAAAAATAATGAAAAGGAGCAATGGAACTAATTAACTACTTGCAACACATTCAGAGCAACAGACAAATTCATCCGACTTCAATCGTTTTTATTTATACTTGAAATTGTTTTTTTTGAAAAACATTCATTTTAAGCTTGAAAAAAATTTTTTTTGCCCCGAGTTAGACGTCTGTTAGTTTTGTAAATGTTTTAGATTTTTGAGAATTCCTGAGACGCCATTTATTTTTTTAACTTCTAATAAAAAATAAATTTAAAGTTTGCTTTTCACCATCAAACTAAGAGACTCAAAAAAGTGTTATTTGAAAAAATAATTTTAATTATTATTATTATTATTTTATTATTGATATTATTTTTTTTTTTTTATATTATTATTTTATTAATAATAATAATATTATTATTATATTATTATATTATTATTATATTATATTATTATTATTATTATTATTATTTCTATTATTTTATTATTATTATTATTTTAGTATTATCATTATTTTATTATTATTATTATATTATTGTTATTATTATTATTATTTTATTATTTTAGTATTATTATTATTTTATTATTTTAGTATTATTATTATTATTATATATTCTATGGTCGATAACATGTCCGCCATCAAAATAATTTGTTCCGAGATTGATTCTATTCAAGCAGCTCTCAACACGTTAAAAAGTAATGTGTTGAAGTTAATAAAGTCTGAGGAACCCTCGGTTCCAAAAAAAAGAGGGCGAAAGCAAAAGACTATGATCACCTCATCTCCTTCACTTTTCTCGCCTACCACATTTTCTTTGACTACTTCTTATCCTTCAACTACTTTACTTTCCTCGACCACTACATTTACTTCAACTACCACATCTCCTTCAACCACTTCAATCTTCTCAGCCACTACAGCTCCTTCGACTGCCTCAATCTCCTTGACCACTACAGCTCCTTCAACTAACTCTTCATCCCATGCAATAACTCCACTCTTCTCAAAAACTCCATCTTCTTCATCAAGCTCAACTTCAACAACTATGACCACTTCTCCAATTTCATCTACAAGCATGGCATCATTTTCAACTTCTCCATCTCTTGCTTCTACAACAACTACTTCATCTCTTAGTTTAATTAATAATTTTCCATCATTAATTTCACTAGAATCATTTTTACCAATCAATACAATCACATCTACTCTTACTTCTAACTCACCTCAACCTACTTACAGCACTATTGTTAAGTCAAAAAACAAGCACACCCTTTCTTCTCCACCCACTAACAAAATCTCACACTCATTCCCCCCCAAGCAACATATAAACCATTCTATCAAGAAAACTCCACCTATAATTGAATATTTGACTAAAATTACTTCCACCACAGGTGAGACTCCAAGTGAGTTCTGCAGAGGATTGGTTTCATCCATTAACCTTTCTAAACAGACCTTTAAGTCTTATCCCAAGCATGTTCGTGAGTCTACTGATGCCGTTGTCTGGAAAGCTGACTCTGCTGATTTACTCAAAAATGCCAAACTTTTTCTTTCCTCTCTTCCCAACATCCGCCTTCATGACCCGATTCTTTTAAACCCAACAATCACTGTTCTAGGTCTACCGACATGGGTTTCGGATAAAGAACTGGAGACCTCTCTCAATCTCCTCTTTCCATCTGCTTATCCCAGCGCTCTCCGTGCCTTCAGACAGAGGCCTAACGCACGAAATCCTTCTACCCGTGATTGACTTATCCAAGTTCCAAGCACTGTTTTTCCCACGCTGATCAAGTCCAAGAAGATACATTTTCCCTTTTGGTAGATTTCCTTTCCACTCCCGTATTCACCCTACTAGATGTCTGAATTGCCAGACTTATGGCCATAATATATCTAAATGCCACAACCCTAAAGTATGTGAGCACTGTGGCAAAGACCATCCGTCTGACAACTGTTCTAGATCTTCTCCTCTATTCTGTGTTCCGTACTTTAAATCAAATCGCTCTTGTCTTGACCATGTCACCACATCCTCTTCTTGTCCGGTGTATAAGCAACAAGTGCGACTTAAGATGGGGCGTACGGCCTGGCAATGAAGCCCTGCCTTACTCATGCACCCTCAAAATCTATTTCCTTCTGTGAAGTTTGGCCTTCTCAATCCCCGTTCCACTCGCAACAAATCCACTCTTATCCTGGACGCGATCTCCACTCACTGTTTCGATATCCTTGCACTGACTTAAACGTGAATCCCTGAAGATGCCGACATTGTCACAAAATACGACATTGTTCCCCCAGGTTACCATGTTCTACATTCTCATCGTTTTAGTGGAAAGCGCGGTGGTGGTATTTCTTTGGTTTCTTCCAACTCCGTTAAACTGACACTTGTAAAATCTGAAATACACTCTTCTTTTGAAGCATTAACTGCCCAAGCCTCTTTCCTAACACGTTCCTTAACCATTTCTGTTATTTACCGCCCCCCTAACTCAAGTAATTTTATTCGTGAACTCACAGCTCATCTTTATTTTCTTTCTTCGACATTCAATCATTTCATAATGTCTGGAGATTTTAATACCCCTAACTGTCTTCATCTTGATAATCCCCTTAATATTCTTTTGCGAGAGCACGGTTTGACGCAGCATATTAACTTTCCAACTCACAGGCTTGGCAATACTCTTGATCTTGTTATCACACCGGATTCTCTCTCTCATCTTATTCCTGACCCTGTCAGCAAAATTTTTGAATCTAATCATTTCCTTATTTCGTGCCGTTTTAACCTCGTACGGCCCCACCTTTCACCTCATCGTGTCACTTCTCGGTCTTTCAGGAATCTCAACTTGGCCGGCTTTGGAAAGGATGTCAATTTTATAAGCGATTTACTTATTAATTCTCCAATTTCTAAGGTCGATGACTTTGTTAGTTCCATGGACAAATTGTTCTTTTCGCTGATGGATTCTCATGCTCCTTTACGCAGTCATACTTTTCGCCCCAGCTTTAGATATAATCCCTGTTTTCCTGCTGAAGCAGTTTTCCGGCATCTTCACCTCCATTATATGCAAACTTTCTGCTCTTCCCTTTTCACAGGGCATTTTTCCAACTTCATTCAAAACGGCGCAGGTAACCCCTTTACTAAAAAAAATATAACCTAGACCCCATGCAAACATCCAATTATCGTCCAATTTCAAACCTCAGCACCATCTCAAAAATTTTAGAGAGGGTTGTTCTCAAGAGATTATCCTCTCATGTTTCTGTACTGCGTAACTTCAACCTTTTCCAGTCGGCGTATCGCTCTCATCACTCAACGGAAACTGCGCTTTTATACATCACTGAGAGCCTCCGCATTATCTGTGCTACCGGGTCTGCGGCCATCTTAGTGTCTTTAGATATTTCAGCAGCTTTTGACACCATTACTCATCCAAATATGCTGGATATCCTTGAAGACTACTTTCACATTTCTGGCATTGCTTTATCCTGGTTTCAGTCCTATCTCTCCGAACGCAAGCAATTTGTTAAAATAAGCTGCTCTTCTACTTTTGTCTCCCTTCGTTTTGGTGTTTCTCAAGGTTCTGTTTTTGGGCCCATACTCTTTTCTCTTTATACTTCTCCTATTAGCGAGATCATACAGAAGCACGACGTTTTATATCATCAGTTTGCTGATGATATTACTCTCTTTACAGGCGCCTCTTACCTTGATTCTCATCCCAGCCTCACTAAGATATCTGAATGCATCACTGAGCTTAATCTTTGGTTTTCTAACAATCACCTCATGTTGAATCCTAACAAAAGCGAAGTGATGTTTGTCGGCAGTCCCATACTCCTTTCCAAATCCAATCTTCCCACTGAAGTTATCTTTGACGGCATTACTCTTTCCGTAACATCCAAACTGAAGATACTAGGTGTAACTCTTGATTCTAGACTCAACTTTACACACTTTGTCTCTCAGATCATACAAGCATCCAACTTTCATCTCCATGCGATCAGACAGGAACGCAAGTTCCTACCCTTTGACACTGCCGTTGCTCTGATCATCTCTTTAGTTCTTTCAAGGATTGATTACTGTAACTCTCTTCTTTCTCGACTCCCGAACTGTCTTATTTCTAAGTTGCAATCTCTCCAAAATCGTGCTGCTAAAACCGTTCTTCAAGCCGACTACTATTCTTCATCTCGCACTTATCTCGATCGCCTTCATTGGCTGCCGGTCGCACTAAGAGCCCAGTTCAAGTTGCTATGGCTCACCGCTAACACCTTATATTTTAATCAGCCGGCTTATTTATATGACCGTCTTTCCATTAGACAGACTCCTGAGTCTCAGGTCTTCGAACTCTGGTTTATGGCTACATCAGCCTGTCTCTTCTAACTCTTTTTTATATCGCTTCTTCTCGCATATCGCCCCTCACTTATGGAACTCTCTTCCACTTAATCTCCGTCTTTCACCTTCTCTTAAAGTTTTTCGCAAGCGTTTAAAGACGCATCTTTATAACCAAATTTCTCTCTCATAGCCCTTCTGATTAGAGCAGCGCCTCTGCAGCAAACCTAGCTTGCAAACTGTGCGCCCTACAAATAATAATAAATAATAATAATAATATTATTTTATTTTTATTATTATTATTTTATAATAATTATTATTATTCTATTATTATTATTATTTTATCATTATGTGTTTTTATTATCCCCATTTTAATTTATTATTTTGAAGATGGCAGTACCAAAGCATGCACTCCAACTTGTGAAGTTTCCCATTATTTTATCTTCATTTGCAGTATCTTCCATAAGTTTTGGAAGTTGTTTCATTTTTTTCACAATAATTTTTTATTTCCACTAATTATATTTTTATTCAATTTTTTCGTCATGCTGATGTCATTTTCTTTCATAAATATCACTTTTTTTTGTTACTTTCATATTCTTTTGATTAATTATTTTTTCAATTATATTTTTAATTTATTTCTCTAATGCATGACTGAAACAGCTGTTCTGGCAGCTTAAAGATGATTCTGAAAAAGTAAATGAAAAATATTTGAATTTTTTTAGTTTTTTATATTAAATAATTCAATGTTTAATTAGTTTAATTAAAATTTTAGTTTATAAAATTCATGACCTTAAACAAGAAAACTGTCTAAAATTTCAAAAACTCCAAGTTACAAATTGAATTCCATGCAAATTAAGAAAACATTCAAAAATGTGGAGATACTTTTGGAAATTTTGATAATTACTTTTTCAAACTAACTTTTCAAAAATTCATTTCTTTGAAAGCTTTTTTGAGTAATCATTTCACGTTATTATCGCCATTTTTAGTACAAAACATGGTTACATAGAAAAAATTTTGCTTTTTAATAAGAAAATAAATTCAAAGTCATAATTTAAAACCTTGTAATGTCATTGAGAAATACTGTCAGATAATTTTATAAACATTGACGAAATAAAAACGAAAAAAAAGACTTAGGCTCTTCATTCCATCACAAAGCTTCTTGATTTTCTGTCGGATCATCGTTGAGTGGGTTTAATAGAACTTTAATAGAACTGAGCATAAAATAACATGACTCAATATAACTAAGCACAACGGTTCAGAAGTTCAAGAGACTTCTCGATTCGATGGGAAACCATCAACAGAAGCTCATCAAAAATAACCTCCTTTTTCACTCATCACCATCGTTTTGCGTCCGTTTCCATGTTAACATGGGTTGGACAAAAATGAATAAAAATAACACAGGGATACTTTAAATATCGCACATTGTTGCCACAAATATAGCTACCATTATAAAGTTTTTAAAAAGTTGAAGTAAATTAGAAGCGTATTGGATGCTTGAATTCCAAAATTTAAAATTTAGACGTGAGCTCAATTTTCAGTGAAAATTTTGAAGGATTGGAAAGAGAAGTGCTGGTGGCATGGCAAGATGGATAACTAATGAGAAGACTATTATTATCATTTGTGGAATGCAAAAAATTAATAAAAGTTGAGAAGCATTATTGAATCGGAAATGAAATTGTAGATTTAAAAATGAATTTAATTAAGAGAATGTTTTTACTAACTTGTATTTCTTAGACATGCACTTTTCAATAAAATTAAATGCAACAGCCCATATTCTTCAATCCACGAAGCTTTGCAGTTCAAAACCTCTCTTTGTAATTATCATTCGACATCACGAGGAGATCAAAAAACTACTACTCGATCAACCTTGTGAGCAAACAAAATGGAAACTGCTACACAATGCGCTATAAAATTTTTGAGCATAAAAATTAAGCTCTAAAAGATAGATTTCATTTTTCCAATATTGAATTTAGGCGATATTAAAGTGACATTAACGCGGAAATGAGAATTTTATTTAAAAATGTTACCCTAATACAGTTTCCTGGCGTTTAATCACTTAGTAATTCAGCCATGCGTTTGTGAATTCAGTAGTTGAAGTTTTATTTTTTTTGTTTTTAATGGAAAAAATATTTTTGATTTACACATAAATAAATATTTCTATTTAATAAATTTATCAGAATATTATTTCGAAACTTAATTTGCATATTTATTTTATTTATTCAAATAAATGAAATACAATATGCAAATACAACACAATGGTCAATACACCAAACTCAAACGAAAAACCAAAATCGAAATAATACAATTCACACAAAACCATATTGAATGAACCAGGTTTTATCAGTTTATTTCATTTTCATTTTTTTTCAAACTTATTTCACCAACAAAAAATACTTTCGTCTCATCTTTGCGCTCTTTCTCCATCACCATCAACTATTTCCCCTTCCACCCACCTCATCACCATCAACTATTTCTCCTTCCACCCACCTCATCACCATCAACTATTTCTCCTTCCACCCACCTCATCACCATCAACTATTTCTCCTTCCATCCACCCCATCACCATCAACTATTTCTCTTTCCACCCACCTCATCACCATCAACTATTTCTCCTTCCACCCACCTCATCACCATCAACTATTTCTCCTTCCACCCACCTCATCACCATCAACTATTTCTCCTTCCATCCACCCCATTACCATCAACTATTTCCCCTTCTATCCACTCCATCAACATCAACTAGTTCTCCTTCTACCTACTCCATCACCATCAGCTAGTTCTCATGCTACCCACTCCATCACCATCAACTACTTCATCTCCTGTTTCTGCTTATACCTAACCAACAAACCCCTGTGGCAATTTTTCATGCCTTGGGAGTACTTCTTAAGAAAGGTCTTTCTCTTTTTTGCTTCCACTGCCTGCTCGAGAAGCAAGATTATACGAGCTTTCTGTGGGTTTGTGATTGCTGTTTTATGTTTTTTTTAATTATATATACTCTGTTTTTGTTTTAATTAAATCACTGGAATACGGCTTCATCACCCATAACACCTACCCCCTTGATATCCCTATAAACACCCCCATCATAATACCCCTTCTTCCCTCCCCCAATTATGTCCCCATAATACCTCCAAGCTCTCTTTTTCCCCCAACACCGACCTGTCTGAGGTATTCTTTATCGGTGGAAGCAATTTTTTCATAGGTGTGCCCCATGATGACGATGAGCAAGTTTAGCAGAAGAAGGGTCACTATCACCATGTACCCTACAAAAATAATCTGGATGGGAGTTCACAGATGGTTTAATTGGTGGAACGCTGGATTTTTTTGGTTGTGAGGTAGCGGGTTCAAATCCCGATCTAGTCAAAGTTTTCAACGGATAACTTGTTTAACATGAAGTAGCGCCCTGCAGAACCTATCAATTGCGCAATTAAAACCCCGGTTAGGGGCGACTCGATGTTGACTCACAATTTTTTTTCGGAGCCATTTATATATTTTCCAATGAATAAATTTTCTTGATTTTTTTATGCTTTTTTATTTTTGATTTTTTTTTATAAAATAAATTTGAATATAAAAATGAATTATGACAAAGTTGAATTTTTCGAAAATTTTAGTTTTTTGAAAACATAAATTTATCTAAAATCTCTCCTTTTACGATAAATATAAAAAAAATTAACTATTTCATACCTGAGATTTGTAAAAACAATTATGCCAAAACTAAAAATAGAAAAGATAATGCGAGTTATTTTTTAAAATTTCTTCTTTTAAAGAAACCTTTCTAATTGAAAGGCCATCAAAGAGAGCAACAATATTGAAAAAAAATTGCAAAAAGTGCGAATTTAGTGTGGAATTAACTTTTATATTGAAGAGAGAATTTAAACTTGAGAATAAATCATTTATATATGACATTAATGTTTAGAAAAAATAGTTTTGAATTGAAACAAAAAAATAAAAATGGAAATAGTCAAAAAAATATTTTTATTAGAAATTATTCAAAGTGCGCTTTGGCTTTATTTGGAAACAAGTTACATTTAACTTTTTGTGATCATTTCATTTTTTTGAAGATTTTGCAAACCCAATTAAAAAATAAATCTTATTTTTATTAAATAGAAATAAAATTTAAATCTCTTTTAAAGCTATTTGAAAAATTATACTTTAATAAAAATGAAATTTCATAGAAAATAAATTGAAAAATAAGATAGTCAAAGAGGACAATGGATGAAGTGATTTAATAAAAACGGTAATTCACCCTGACAGCTATAAGTTGTACATTGGCCATCTGAAAATAATTTACATTTCATAACTTCATTTTGTTATATAAATTCACTTTTTGAAGCATGAGCTTCTTAGATAAAAAAATTATATAATTATAGAGAAATTTCAAATAAATCTATTAATAATAAATAATAGAGATTTATTCAAGGCAAAGAAATCAGTCGATTGGAAAGAAAATCAATCAAAAACCCATTCAACCATCATATGACGAAACTATCAAAAAAGCAATTATGAAAAAAATATTAACTGTTTGTCCACTGCCTCCTCCCTCTTCTCACCCATCCAACATCCCTTCCTCTTTCTCACCTCCACCTATTTCTCACCCATCCAACACCCTCTCATTCTCATCTTCATCCCTTCCTCCTCTTAACCCATTCAACACCTCCTTTTCCTTCTCACCCATCCAACACCCCTTCATTCTCTCCCTCAGCTCCACCGATTTCTCACCCATCCACTCCCCTTCATTCTCTCCCTCAGCTCCACCGATTTCTCACCCATCCAACACCCCTTCATTCTCTCCCTCAGCTCCACCGATTTCTCACCCATCCAACACCCCTTCATTCTCTCCCTCAGCTCCACCGATTTCTCACCCATCCAACACCCCTTCATTCTCTCCCTCAGCTCCACCGATTTCTCACCCATCCAACACCCCTTCATTCTCTCCCTCAGCTCCACCGATTTCTCACCCATCCAACACCCCTTCATTCTCTCCCTTAGCTCCACCGATTTCTCACCCATCCAACACCCCTTCATTCTCTCCCTCAGCTCCACCGATTTCTCACCCATCCAACACCCCTTCATTCTCTCCCTCAGCTCCACCGATTTCTCACCCATCCAACACCCCTTCATTCTCTCCCTCAGCTCCACCGATTTCTCACCCATCCACTCCCCAGTTCACTCTTTCCATATCATTTTTATTTACTTCACACTTAAAATTTTATATTCCACCTTGTGTTTATTTTGTTTTTCTTCAAACCGCTTTACTTCATGCTAACACCCTTTCAAATCCTCACCCAGTTTTTTTCTCCCCTCCAAAATCATTTCGTTTATCCTAATAAGCTGTCATTTTTTCTCTATCATTTCTCTCTCAACCCACCTGAGGATGGTGATGTAGCAGGCATTCAGTAACCTCATTGCTGAACTTCTGGAAGATCTCAGGGAACTCTCCCACAGAGATACGGAACATTGAGATCATAGATTCGAGAGGGGTGTCAAAGTATGAGTTCCTGTAGCCTCTGAACAACACGAACATCGCTGAAGCGGGGGAGAGGGGGTTGTAACCATAATTATGATGAAGATAATTTCGATAACAGTTATGATTACAATTGATTGCGGTGTTAGTTATAATGATGGCTAGGGTTTCAATAGTAATTATGATGAGAATTAATTTAATAATTATTAGGATATTAATTGTAGTGAAAAAATAAATGAAATAAAATACCGCAAAAAAACATTGGAAAACATAATATCAATTAAAGTAACACACGACAAACGAAGAGAGGTCTAACACTGAGAGAAGGCGGCGATGAAGATGAAGTAGATGGATAAGATGCGAAGAAGGTCTTTCTTCACCATTTGGTAGATCATTACCACAAAGATGCTTACTGGTTTGAAGGCTCTGAAGTGATTTGGGGAGGTTTGAGGTGGCTAGAAAGAAAGGAAGAAAGAAGGAATTTAAGGAAAGTCAAAAAGAAAGGGTTTGAAGTGGTTGGAGATGGGGGATGAGAGATGTGAAGGAAAAAGTTGGTTTTGAGATGCTTTTGAGTGATGGATGGACAGAAGAACTTGTTGAAAGAATTATTTAATTGGGTGTTGGTAGTTTAAGGTGAGATAGTTTGTTGAATGTAATGTTCTGTCGGAGTTATTTGGTATGATCTAATGGGTAACTTAGTGACATGAAGGTTTAGTTTCAGACGATTTTGAGGTGGGAATGTTTTTGAAACTTATATTTGATGGAGTCAGTTTTGAAAAGTTGGATTTTAAGTAAAATTTGATTATTTTAAAAATTTTAAATTGTACGTTTTAAAGAAATTTTGTTTTTTTTTGAAAATGTCCACAAAATTCAAAGTTGCACAGAATTCCAGGGCTTTTGGAAAGCAATAAAAAATACTTTTTTTTTTTTATTTGTTCTTTATCTTATTACTCTTATGAATACTTTTTTATATTTTTTAAAATAATTCCTAATATCCATATTATAATATTTTTCATAATATTAATTTTTTTCATTTATTTGTTATACCGGAAAAGCCTTTTCTGATCTGAATGGAGATTTAAAGCTTCGGAGAGGGAACCTATGGCAGCGTTAAATCAAGTTTCTAGATAAAGTTTGATTTTCAAAAAAGTACGAATTTGTGCATAAATTGATTTTTTTTTGTTGAAATAAATAAAAAATGTTGGCACCTTAAAAAGTGGACACACAATCTATTGAGCATTTAAAAGAATTTAAATCTCACAACTTTGCAGAGGTGATGCAGAAGACTAAACAAATATCCCCTTACTCACCACACACCACTTTGAAACACCATCTCCCAATCCTCCATTCCTTCTCACCAAACCCCACAACATCGAAACATCCTTCCTCCCCATAACTCCTTTTCACCAAATCCCACCTACCTGCTGAAGAAGAGGAAATAGGTGGCAGTGGTGAGAAGAGTAACTACGGCCATGGAATCGGACTCTCTATGCCAACATGCCCCAGTAACTGGCACCATGAAGAGTATGGTGAAGTGGGAAAAGAGAAAGATTATCTTTGTTGGTGCTACTGTCTGTGCGGAAAGTGGGTGAGAGTGGTGGGTGTGTGGTAGGTGAGTGGGTGTGTGGTAGGTGATTGGGATGAAAAAATTGGAGAGTAATTAACAGGTAAGTGTGATATGCGAGTGAAGAAGAGGTTATTGGTGAAGATATGAAAAGCTTGTTTTGCATTTTGCTGAATTAATTCAAGAATAAAATTGGTTTTCGATTCACACAAGATATGAATAATTTATCATGAAATGAGTGTTTTGGATTCGTTGTAGTTTTTTGAAAGTTAGCGCTTTGAAACCTATTTTTGATTTTCATGGTTTAAAAAAAACTAAACCTTTCCGGAAAGTATTATCTATGATTTTTTAAAAATTTTTTTTTATAGTTTTTCCCATTGTTATGATGTTACATATTATGGAAACTTCTTCTCTAAGCAGAAGTTTATAAAATAATATAAGTTTTTTTCTCAGTGAAGTGCTACAAAAAGAACAAAATTAACTCTGCATTTTTATCACTTTATTTGGAATTATGGTTTTGCGCTAGTTCTTTTTGTTTCATTATGTTTTTTGATTATTTTTTTATTATTGATATCATTATTTTTATTCTTTGTGTTACTGGAATTCAAAATTCTTATTTTTTTATTTATTAAAGGCATAAAACTAATCTATCAAAGATATCATCACACCTATCAAAGTAAAACTTTAATATTGGACATATTGTCAAGCAACAGTCAGAATCAAAAGTCATGGAATTATTGTTGAGAAGAATAGTTGAGGGTATTTCCTACTTCATTTGTAATTTTTTTCCAATTTGTTATTGATGTCTCTTATAATATTTTAGAATGCATTCTTGTGATTTGCATGAAGCATTATTAAGAAAGTGAAACTAACTCAAAATTCTTAACTTCAGAACCCCATTCTCATCTCAAGAATAAACATTTGAGGCATTTGAACCACTCAATAAATCAACCAAATAATCGATGAAGCATACTTAAATACCTCTAGGATACATTTATTTATGATAAATTCATTTGAATCTCATTATGAATGAAAAAATATGCACAAATATTGAGTAATTAATCACCAAACACATTATTGAATATTTCGAGTAAATCTGGCCCCCATCAGTATAATGTTAATAGAAACATATCAAGAAGTTCATTTCGAGTGAACAAGTGTTATCTGAACCAAAAATAAACTAACAATTACCCAACAAAATTTAAAAACAAACCAAAGAGAATAAATAATCCTTATTTCCGGTCCGATGAAGTTGTCTGATGCAGCGTCCTATGTAGGCTAGAGCATATATGACCACAACGATCTCTCCAGTTATCCTCGCCTGGGTGAGTGGCCTTGTTTAGTTTTTGGGGCGTGGCCCTGTATTGTTTTTAAGGAGTTGATATGTGTAATTTTTTTTTGGAAGAAAGTGGTTTTGCGGGTTTGTGAGTGTGAAGTTTATTGATGGTTTATTATAATTTTTGTATGGTTTTTTGGTTTTTTGTTATCATGGTCATCTGGTTAATCCTTCATAAATGTGGCTCTAAAATTTTATAATCTTCAAAATAGAGCACTTTTCAAATACATTAGTTATTTGAAACTATGAGATAAGTTGCACTTGACGTGAAGCATTATAAATGATTTATGCATTTAAGCAAACCCTATTATGAAGTGTTTAAAGCTTTGAAACAGCTGTGGAAAAATTTAATTCTAAAAATAACCCGAATATTATCACTGAAGCATTTGAATATACATCTAAAAAAATGTTTGGAAGCACTTTTAAACGCACAACATGTTTGGCGCATTTAATTTCGATCTGATAGCATGAGCTTATGTAGATGGTGTTGTTGCTCTGGGTGACTGCTGGGGTAGGTAGGTAGGTGGATAGATAAATGGATGGATGGATGGATGGATAGATAGATAGATAGATAGATAGATAGATAGATAGATAGATAGATAGATAGATAGATAGATAGATAGATAGATAGATAGATAGATAGATAGATAGATAGATAGATAGATAGATAGATAGATAGATAGATAGATAGATAGATAGATAGATAGATAGATAGATAGATAGATAGATAGATAGATAGATAGATAGATAGATAGATAGATAGATAGATAGATAGAATTAATAAAAACTAAAAAAAGAAACTTTTATTGGACAAAACTTCTTCATCGTTGGGCAGAGTGCCATGACGTAAGAAAAATGTGACGTAGAAAAGAATTATATATGTCCAAAAATAGGCGAAGGTTTTAATGAATCTGCGAGGGTGTGGGCTAAATGAATGGTTGGAAATTAGTTTTATGAGCTATTTTTAGATTAATTGCTGATAACTGTTAGCTGTTTAAAGCTATAAATATTTTACATAATGAATTCTCGATTCAAAGTAAAATAACAGCACTTTTGAGCACTGATAGTATTTCATGGAGATCGAAGCTTTGTTATCTTTTAAACGTAATTTTTTCTGTTAAAAACTTTCAAGCTGGTCACACAAAGTAATGAAATAACTAATTTTTACAAAATAAATTGAATTTATTTTTTACAAAATAAATTAAATTCATTTTCACAAAGTTATTTTTGAAGATTTGAATCATCAACACTCTCTCAAACAGCACAACCCACTCTCTCTTAGCAAAAGTGTTGTACTTCTCTTCCAATAAATTTTCCACCACACCGTCCATCAGATTCAAGTGTTCTGCTTTATCCTGTGGAGTAGTGAAATGTGGTAAAAAATGGTGAAACACGGTAAGATGTGGTGGGATGTGGTGAAGTTTAGTGAAATGTGAAGAGGTGTGGTAAGATATGGAAAGGTAGGGTGAGATGTAGTGAGGTTTGGTGAAATATGGTGAGATTTGAGGAAAGGTGGTGATGAATGAATGATAATAAAAATAGAATAAGAATAATAATAATAATAACTCTCCAAACACACCCACCCCGAAAACTACAATGAATAGCACTGATTTATAATCGATGCTCCCATTGTAAGTTATGGTATCAATGCTTTCTAGGGGATACGCCGCACACACCACTTCTCCATACGTCCAGCACGTTTGTTTCATGTGCTCTAATATGTGCTCGTAAATCTGGGAAGAGGTTGGGGTGGTATGAGGTAGAGTGGGGGTTGTGAGGGTAAGATGGGGGTGGTGAAGGGTAAGGTGGAGATAGTGAGAGGTAGGGTAGTGATGGTGAGGGGTAGTGATGGTGAGAGGTGGTAAGGAGAAGGGTAGTATTTTGCAAGAGATGAGAAGGTTCGATGTGAGAGAAAGGTGTTGAGTGTGTTAAGGGTGGTTAATGGAAAAAAGGATAGTGAAGGAGTTTGTAGTACGTGTTTTATTAAAATTTAGTGAAATGAGATAAACAGGTGAACTCGGAGGAATAGTAGAAATAGTGTAGAGATGAGATAATTATAAGAGGATGGCAGCTGAAATTGAACTGGTAAGAAATGGGGGAAGGAACAGTGCATAAGCCCAACAGGAGTGTGGTTGAAAAGGCAATATAGAAAAGCGCCCACCTCCTTCTTGGCGAGTTTGGCAGCCAAAGTGAGAGGAGTGAGGCCTTCTTTGTTGATGGTGTCCAGCCTGGCTCCCAACTCTATCAACATGTCAAAAATCTCTTTTGGAGGACCATAATCCTGTCAAAATAAATTAAAATTAACGAGATTAATATACTTGAATTGTTTTTAAGCATCACGTTAGTATTCTTCATGTTAATATTTTTATTTGCTTCATTATAACAAACTATCACCTTGTCAACTCGTGAATTAGACAGCATCTGAATAGTAAAAATAATAACAATAAAAACAAAATAACAAAAAAAATATAATATTATTAAAATCAATATTAACAACAACCAACCTCGTCATAATGTATGACGACCATGTGGAGGGCGGTGTTTCCGAGGGAATCCCCCACGGTGACGTCAGCACCCTTGGCAGCCAACAATCTCACGTGGTCTGCCAGTCCCAGACATACGGCAAAACTCAAGGGGTACTCGCCCCAGTATGAGTAGCTGTGGAAGTGGTTGAATGGATTAGTGATGATAGGGGTGAGATGAGGGAGGTGGTAATTCTGGTGGCGGTAGAAGGTACGGTGGTGAGATAGGGAGCTTATTCAGCTTTTATGAATGAAAAAAAAACAACATTAAAATGGGCATCTTTGAAAAATTATATTTTTTTTTTACATTCATTTTTATATTTTTATCCGTAGCATCATCCTATTCATATTCTATTTCCTTTTTGTTACAGAATGATGTGATTGAGATGTCAAAAACAAGTTTTGGGGTCTGTCAAAATTTTAAAAAAACTCAGATACTTTTACAGATACAGCCATCATTATTTTCAAATCTTTTTCTGTCAAGATTACAATCAGTTTAAATAATTTCCACAAAGAACTGAAGTAGTCCATAACAGCACTTGTTTCATGGTAGTTCCACTGATACTATCAGTTTCATTATTCCTGACCGATCCATCATAAGCATTTGAAATCAAAGATGAATTTTTTTATTTATTTATTCCAAATTTAAATTTTGATTCATAATTTTTTCTATCGAAGTTTATAAATAATGCTCGTCTGTCCGGGTCGCCATTTTAAACAAACCAAAGTTTAAATCATGTCAACTATTGTGATGTTTATGTATGAAAAATAAAAAATCATATAATTATGATTTTATTGATACTTACAATGCAAAATATTCAAAAAATATTATAGCGAGTTCATCTTAAAATTATTTTTATTCTCATTATCCCGCCCAACCTTTTATAGTCAGTTTCCTGGAAAGAGTTGAAACGAACAAAGTTAGTTGGGTCACTTCTTTTGCTCCTCAAGTCGTTGGGGAAGAAAAAATTACCGCAGCATCTCTCTTGTAGCCTTGCTCCTCTGTTATTGGTCGGTAGTAGTCGTTTGGAGAGTTATGATTGGTTAAAAGTGCAGTTGTTTATTTTTAGTTGGCGCGTTTTAGCAGATCTTGTTGTCTTTGTTTTATGAAATGTATTTAGAAAGACTCCATCAAATAGTTTTAATTATAAGCATACATAATTTCATATAACGATAGTATTGTTCACCACACTGATGTTTAAAGCAGGGAGCTTCGAGGTCGCTATGACATGGACTTAATTTCCAAATAAAATAAAATTCAATTTTATAATTATCAACACGATTAAAACTGAATTTTAATTTCAAAACCGGTCAAGGAGGTGCTTAACAGTAGAAAGATCTTCGTTAGCTATGGCCATGTGTAGAGGGCTTTCCCCTGGGGTGAGGAAGTGGTGGTTTTATTCAAGAGATCACACCAACCTACCCACTTACTAACCTACCTCCACAACAACTAACCTACCTCCACAACAACTAACCTACCTCCACAACAACTAACCTACCTCCACAACAACTAACCTACCTCCACACTAATCCACTTTTCACAACAACCCAAAAAACTTAACCCACCATCTCAGCTTGACCAAACGATCTTTTCCTGGCAAAAATCTACTCAAACCTTCTTTTCCCACCAAACTACATCAAGCCCCAAAAATCCCAACCACCACACCACCCATCATATTAAACCCACCAAAAAATTCTTTGAAAAGATAAATATCATTAACGAGTTTCGGGTAAATTTTCAGAATTCTCTTGGCCAGTTCAATGTGGAGGTGTGTGGCGTTGAGGAAGCAGACGTGGATGGGTGTTTCCCCCAAGCTTCCTCTTTTGTCTATGCTCCAACAAACCTCTTTGAAGCTATTCTCTTTGTGTGTGTGTGTGTGTGTGTGTGTGTGTGTGTGTGTGTGTGTGTGTGTGTGTGGTTGTTTGGGTGTGTGTGTGTGTGGTTGTTTAGGTGTGTCTGACTGTTTTGTGTTTATGTGACTCAATTTAGTGTGTTTTTTGTGTGTTTGTTGGGTTATTGATGTTTTTTTTCACTTTCATATATGTCATCATGTATAATTGTTTCTTTTGGTGGATTTCCACCAGTTTATATAAGATTTACCAAACAAGTTTCATATCTTCCGATCTCACCCATATCTAGATCAGAAATGTATTCGACAGATGACGATTCGGATCCAGGAAGAATTTTCCGCGCAATTGAAGTGAAAAAGTTCTTAACAAGACTTTTATAATAAGAATTATCTTCGAAAAAACTGAAAAATTTTTGATTTTTTTCTGGATTTTTCGTTTTTTCTAGGTTAGTTTCTTGGGGTTTTGGTTCTATTTTTATGATTTCTTCTCCTTCTTCTTCAATGCTAAATCCTTTATTCATCTCAACATTCATTTTTTTATCTTGTATTTTTTCCTCCTTAGTACATTTTTCCAAATTCCTCGTTTGGTTTTCATTTTCTTTGTTAATTTTTATATTTTTCTGCAAGTCCATGTTAACTTCATCACTACCACATCCATACAAATTGTTATGTAAAATGTCAATATCCAACTTCACGTTTTCACGTTTCCTCTTGTTGTTAAGTTTACTTTTAGTGTTATCAAAATTTTCGTAAAGGTCCTTCACATAAAAGAACTTCCCTTGGCCGTCGTTGTACATATATTCTGTGGGAAGTTTCAGTTATATTTATGGGTAGTTTTGGGGATGTTTAAGTTATGGTTGGGTGTGTAAATTGGTGAGGTGGGAAGAGGTTTTGAGTTCTGTTCGGGTTTGTTTTTGAGTGTTGGCAGGTTATAGAAAGAAGGCAGTTTGAAACTTTAGCTGTTTAAAAGAATTATGTGAAAACTTCAAAAATGTTTTGTGTTTATGGTCGTTTTAGGTTGAATGTATTTAAAAAATAGAATTAAAAAAGTGTTTTTTGGAAAGGTATACAAATTTAAGGAGAAAAAGTTTCAATCGAAAAGTGCATAGTATATATTAATTCAACCCCACTGAAAACCTTTCAGATCGAGTCGGATTCTCTCATCGATTTCATCATAGTTCTTTGATTTTAAGGTCTGTCGTAAATTTCAATTTTAACCTTTGAGTGAAAATTTAATTGATCACAAATATTTTTCAAAATTGAACCATTCATTGATCATAGTTTTCCATTAGTCAAATTTCACGAACTAGGCATATTATTGTTACTACTCTCTTAACAAACATGCACGAAAACCCCCTATACCTACAAGCGTTATTCATTCCTCATGTTACCAACAAACAGTTCTAATTTTTGAAAGAACTTTAATTTTTTTTATTGAACCTATCAAAAACTTCTTTTTATGACTCTTCACATGTCTTCATTTTGAACCCTTCCAACTCCTTGAACCACTCACTTCTCCACAAACCTTCCACCCTCGAACACAAAACCGCTAAAGTTTTTTCATGAAATTTTTATTTCCCAAACTTTTAATTTTCTTTCACGCTTCTTCCTCAAAACAACAGTCACCCACACACCCTCACTTCTTCCCCCATCACCTTCTTCATCAGCTCCACCAAAACTCCTCCTCCTTTGATGTCGATCATTTTATAGATGCTACTGGCCTTGTTTCCACCTTCAGCCTGCTCTCTCATGGCATCTGAAATCTCTATAAAGACTTTGTTGTCCATCGTTTTGGGGAAGAAAGGGATGTGGTAGTTAAAAAGAGAGGTGTGGTGTTTAGGAAGTGGGTGGGATCTTTAGAGTAGGATGTGTTTTGGGATAGTGTTCTGTTGTTTTTGTTAAAAAGTGGGTGTTGGTAGTGAGTTATTATGTTATTTTTGAAGATTAATTCCAGCAGTTTTTTTTTTGTATCCAATGAAGTTTTTATTCTATCATAAATTCTCTTTATTATATTTTTTTTTAATAAATTTATTTATAATAAAATTTCCATTTTGTATATTATGTCTTATTTTAAAATCGAATAATATTTCTGTGGTATTTGTATCCAAACAAAACTTAAAATTATTTATTTTGTAAACTTTTGATTTTCAGCCTTTATATACAAAACACTTTTTTTCGAAATTAAAATTATTTTCGGCTTTTAATCTTTTCGGAAGCTCTTGAAAAACTAATAAAGTGATAAGGAGTGTTGGTTTAGCTTGATATTACAATGCAAATATGCTTCGAGCAACTTAAATTTAAGAGTTTTTATGCTGAAGGAAAACATGGGCAACACTACCATCAACACTCCCACAAGATTTGGTGCCTCCTTCTTATGGAACGATTGACAAAAGTTCCACTTTTGAACTTTCTCACACTTCACTGTACCAATTTTAACTCAACTCCAAATATGATCACAAGTTACTTGGAGACATCAACAAGAGACAAAGCTAAAGATACCTGGTTCGATGCCGGGTGACGCCATCAAGATGAGTCAACAGCTTAAATTAAAAGTTTTGAAAGATGAAAAAAAGCTGACAATCAAGTCACCCCAAACAAGGTCTGGTTGCCCAAGCATTAGGTTGCGCAAGACGCCACTCCATGTGCATTAAAGAAATGCTATTTAGAAATAGAAATAGTACTTTTATGAGTTTTATCTCATACCTAACTTTCAAAAACGTCGCATGAGTTTTAGTTGTTTTTTGTTTCACCTCAAAAATCCGATCTTCAACTCATTTCATCAGAGTTTCATATGAGCTTGAATTGCTTAAAAGACTTGAATTTTTGCTCAAAATGTGTCATTAGTCGAAGCTTTTTGTTAGAATAAATTTATCAAATCTATAATTTTTGACGCAGATTATAAAAAAAAGCGAAAAAAGATATGTTTTTTCGACTGAAAGCTGCACAGATATCGAAGATGGCATGGTTATAGTTGATAGGGGAGGAACATTTATAAAAATACCAAAAACAAATAATACATAGAGTTAACAATGAAACGTTACATGGGAATAAACATAGAACCAAGATTACAGTAGACATTCATTTGGCTTCGGAGAGTTTTTCAGCTTCTAGAAATACTTTTTTTTCCGGGAATTTTATTTTTATCGGATTGGTTAGAAAGCGGATGAGTGGAAGTTAGTTTCTTGTTTTGTTTATTGTTTTCTTCTTGAATTGCTTTTTTATGATCTTCTTCCGATTTTTGAGATTTAGAATTCGATTGAATGTTGCTTTTAGATTTGAAGTTGTCATTTTTGAAGGCAAAAACATTTGAGGAGCTCTGTTTGTGGTGGCCTTGCTTACCGATGCGGTGTTGTGGGTCGTCTTGTTTGGAGTCCGAGACCTGCAAGCTACAAAGGTGCTGTTGGCTTTGAAACATTTTTTTCTTTTCTGGAACATTCTTTTTTAACACCACTTCGCTATCTTGTTTTTGTTCACAGTTCTCGGCACTTTGGCATATGGTGTTATCTCTGCAAGCCTCAAAAAAATCAGCATGGTTTCTGAACATCTGCTGCAAGTTGCTACTATGACTCACAATTACTCTGCCATTCAAAAAGATCTTTTGATTGGTGGGCTTGGAGGAAGCGGGAATGGCTCTCTCGTCTTCGTCAAAGTGTTGGAATGAGCTTCCCTGAGTGGAAAGGCCGTCGTAGGAGCGGGATTGTTGACTTGGGAACTGGAAATGACTCTCTGCCACGTTTATCTTGGGAAAATTTGTTTTTATTAATAATAATAGTAAAATTATTCATAATAAAAATAATTATGAAAATATAATAAATATAATTATGAAGATTACTGTGAGGTCATTAGAGGAAGGGACTTTGAGAGCTTTTAGTTTGGCTATTTCAAGAGTTAACCTGTCGTTCTGCAAATAATAATAATAAAAATAATTGAAAAAATGAATAATAAGAGAAATAAAATCACCAATAATAACAATAATAATGATAATAAATAATAGCGATAAAAATAAGATTGACTTGATTCATAGAAACAATAAATTTCAATTTATCATCATGAGTGGGCTCAAAAATTTATGATAGAGATAATAACTATAACGAGAAAATGATAATCAAAATAAGAAAATAATTATATCAAAAAAATAATAATAATAAAAACCAAAAAGAAAAACAACAGAAAAAGAACAATAAAAATATAGTAAGAATATGAAAAATAACAATAGAATAATAACCAGAATAAAAACAATAAAATCAACAAAGTTCACTAAAGCTGCTATCTGCCTTATGTTTTCGCGCGGAATTTTTTTGAATGTGAATCAGAATTGCATGGAATTCTAGTAACCCCCTCTAGGGACTGAAAAATAATTAACTCTCAAAAAATTTTTTATCGTTTTAGAGTTAAAAATAGCTTGACACATTTCAAAGTATATAAATGAAGTTTTCAACCATTGGTTTCCAAATATAAGTTGTGCGCACAAATTTCTAAGTATTTATTATATTATTAATAATTATAATTTGAAAAGAAAAATATGAGTTGAAACATTTGTGAAATAACAGTAATAACAAAAAAATATAAAAATGACAATAATAACAATAAAAAAATAGTAAGGATAATAATAATAATAATAATAATAATAATAATAATAATAATAATAATAATAATAATAATAATAATAATAATAATAATAATAATAATAATAATAATAATAATAATAATAATAATGACTCAACCTCCTTGAGCAGCTTCTTGTTTTTCTCTGTGAGTTTGTTGATGGCGAAATTGTGTTCTGCTTCTTTTAAATGACTCAACGTCATATCTTCATCGTACTTTAGAGGAGAAAGAGTGGTTGATGATGGTGTGGGAGAAAGGGTGGATGAGATAAGGGTTTGAGAGATGAAGAGAGTTGTGAGGAGGGGGGAAGATGGTTAGTAGCATTGGAGATGAAGTTTCTTGTGAGGAAAGTAGGATTGTTTGGGAAAAAGTGACAAATTCAATCAAATCTACAAAAACTTGCTCAAAATTAACTCAAATTGTGAACTGAGATCTGATAAAGACATTGTATGTTTTTTCAACAAAACATTATTCTTTGCAAAGTTTCAACTTGAGGTCATAAATAATTTGTAGACTTTGAAGTCCACCAAAGCATCTGAAATAGATTCCTAATTTTGCTCTTCGATTGCAAATTGAGTGCAGATGGGAGGTTATGAGAAGAGAAAAGTTCATATAGAAAATCTAACCAGTATGATGTTTTATGTGCCATGAGTGGGCCATATTCGTTTGAAGTTGATAATTAACCTAATGCTTTGTTCAAGGCCAAAAAAACACAAAAAAGAATTTTTCCCTCTAATTCAATTATCCATTAGTAACACTAGTTAAAATAAATTGTAAAATCCAATTATAAGCCATGAAAACCATAGATCAAGAAAAATAAATAAGCAAAACCCTCAAAACACGACCTGTGCTTCGAGGTCAGTGTGGCTAAGGGTGAGGTCAGAGATCAAAGACTGCATCTCTTTTTCCTTGCCCTTCGACTCCACCAGGAGCTCCTTCAACCTCACAATCTCATCCTCCAGCCTCTTGATGTTGTTGTCCTTCAAACCCATCTGTAGACGTTTCTTTTATTAGTATTGTTTTATTTGAATTACGATAATAATATTCAAATGAAAACACTTTTGGGACTTTATTTTATTCCACGAAGCTTTTTGTAAGATGAATTTACATTATCAAGTGGAGGTACAAACATTTGTACCTCCACTTGATAATAAACATTGATTTTTATTCTTATTATTTTTTTATGACGTCATTATTATTTCTAAAATTAATTTTTTAGCCCTTTTCTTTATTAATTTTCAATCGATGCTTCAAACATATCGATCTCCTAACAGGGCATGACTTTAAACTCTCTATCGATCAATTTCGAAAAATTTTAAAAAATTTTTACACAAACTCATAAAAATTCAAATTCGCTCTAATTAGATAAATAAACTCAAATAGTTTTGAAAAAAGAAATTTAATGAGTTTAAAATTCCTTCAAAAAAATCAAAGTTTTGTTTTTGACATACACTTGAACCATCATATATCTACAAAGAGTGTATAACACTAAGCAACCACCCTATCGCCTCCTTCACCCAAAATCATGCTTAATTCTTAAGTCCTTGACCAAATATATGATATCTAGTACAATTCTTGTTATGCAGATGTATCTAAATTTTTTACATCCTTCATTTTTTGTCACCTTCATTTTTATATTTATTTTGAATATATTATTTATATATGAACATAACTTATCATTTTTCATATAGATTATATTTTCACCATTATCTTACCATCATGAAAAAAAAATTCTGTGAAACAATAATTTTTTCAACATTTACATAACTCTAAACAAAAAAAACACAACACTAACCACACACCATCACACCACACCACATCACATCACACCGAATCACGCCACACTACACCCCACACACTACATCACACCACATCCCACCACAAGACACCACATCACACCGAATAAGGCAACCTACACCACATCACACCACACCACATCACACCACATCACATCACATCACACCACATCACACCACATCACATCACACCACATCACATCACACTACATCACATCACACCACATCACAGTTTACCCTATCACCACACCACACACACCATCCACCATTCTTTGAAGGTTTTCAGCTCTGAATCGATAATCTCTCAAGTGGGACGACAAGTTATCCTCTCGTTGGAAAGCAACCTCTAGAAGTTTTTGGCGGGAAAGGTCGGGAAGGGTGGGGTAGGGACTTTGGGTGTCCGTTGTTTCCCCCGCGTCTGAGTCGGAAAAACTGTGTCTTTTATCTATAGTCTTTGGGAGGGGGATGATTATGATTTCTAAATTATATTATTGTATTAATGAAATTTTTGTTATTGTTATAATGTTTATATGATATAATAATAATATAATTATTATTCAATCTCATCATTAATCTCTCATCTCGAAGACCCAAGAACTTCATAATACTTAAAGTGAAACATTGAGTTACTGTTTGTTTCTGAAGATTTCAGTTTTTTTTGGAATTCGTCACTAATTATTGTGATATAAGGTTATCAAGAGTTGCTCATTTTAATTATTTTTTCTTTAAGACTTATCCTTATTATCGAGTCTTCAAAAGTTGTTAACAAGCCAATATATAACGTTATAAAAAAGTACTGAAATTTTGCATCTGGTACCTTGTTTACCCACGTCATAAATACGAGCTTTTAGCGTAGAGGGGTTTTCGATGGTTTTGAAGTGCCAAAAGAAGAATATAAAAGCTTTTGTACTTTTAAATTTTTTTTCAGTTTCAAAAAATACTAAAAATATTTTTATAATATTCCAAAAAATAACTTTGATATGTTATAAATTGATGGTTTATCTCACAATCAATAAGATAACCTTCAAACCATCAATCTTTCCATCAAGCTCTTCATCCACATCTACCTACTTTTTTCCACACCCAATCCTCTTTACCTCCACCCACCTTATCTTCCTACTAACTCCATCTTCTACCCTTTCTCGCCTTTCCACCTCTTTCCATTTTTACCCAATTAGTCTACCCTCACTCACCTTCCCACCCACCTCATCTCCATTATTCAAGTTGGGGGTGCTTGAATTGAGAGATGAGTTTCTTTTTTTTTTCTTTCCTTCACTGAACTGTTCAGCAAACAAATACCTTGTTTCAGTAACCAAAGACCAATCCGCTTGCACCATTTTGTTTTCTGTGGGTCCGGTGGGTTTTTTGGAGTTCTGTAGTGGTGTGGTGTGTGTGGTGGGTGAAGTGTGCTCAAATGTGGTTTGATGTGGTGTGGTATGGTTTGGTATGGTGTGATGGGATGTGTGATGTGTGTTGATTAACAAAATAAACTTCAAGTTATGCATGTAAGGAACATGTTGAGCAACATTTTGAAAATGAGCGAAACAAAACATTGAAGCGGGAAAATATTATTGATGAGTAGAAGGATAAAAAAACCTTGATTGGCAGATTTAAAAATAAAATTTCACTATTGACATTTTGTAAAAAATAAAAAATGAATCAAAACTCGGGCAGTGAGTGGTTTCGAAGGTGAGGATTAAGACTTTGAATGGTTGAAGAAAGATGAAAAAGTTTATGGATGGTTTGAAAGACTAAAAGTGAATTGTGATAATGAAGAAAAAATTTATGAAACACTTGATATTAACAAGCATTTTTTCGTTAAAAAGTGAGATTGATTGAGTGAGTGTTTGAGGGGCGGGGGTAAAATAATTGAAAATTTAATAAATATAATTCTATTCACGATCTTGCCAAAAAAACAAAAAAAAATAAAAAACAATAAATAAACGATGAGGGCATGGTGATAAATCTAAACAATAATAATAAAAAAAATAAAAATAAAAATAAAAATAAAAAGAATAATAAATGATCAAAGAAATAATAATAACAAGAATGATAAAAGTGAAAGATGATAGCATGGGATAACAGAACATCAATGTACAAACTGAGAACATTGTATATATCAACAATATCATAATAATAAAAAAATGATATAATATTCTTCATAAAAATAATAATTGGAATAAAATAAAAATGTTCATATCGAAAATAACAACAATAATAATAACAAAAGCAATAATAATAGCAATAAAAAAATAACAATAACAACAATCATAACAACAAAAACAATAGTAATAACAAAAGAAATAATAAAAATAACAACGAAAACAACAAAACCATAACAACTTGTTGCAGGGCAATGAGATGGCTTTTAAGTTGCTCTACAAACTCCAGAGGACTCTTGTCTGGCAGGTTGAGTTGTTGTAACTGTTTGTTTAAGTCTTCCATCCTCAATAACATCTCTCTTTGCATGTGTCTGTTTGTTTTGTTAGGTGTGTGTTTGTGCCGTTGGAAGTGTTTATGTGTCTTTTTCTTTGTATGTGTTAAGTTGTTTCGTTTTGTTTTTTTGTGCATGTATTTGTGTTTATCTTGTGTCAGTTTGCTTCTTTGCCTGTCTTTTTCTTGATATATGGGTGTACTGGGTCTTTTTCTGGGTTTGTGTGTAACTGTTTATATCTTTTTATTTTGATGTTTTTTTCTGTATTTCTGTGTTTGTGTGAAGCTTATTTCAGATTCATTTCTGTGTTCGAGTCTTTTTGTCGATTTTGTTGTTATCTTTATTTATATTTCTCGTAAATTGTTCGTATCTTTTGTTTTAATTGTTCATTTCTACTTTTTTTGCAAGTTTTCACACCTCCCTCCAAATATTTTTTTCTTGTTTTTGTTTTGTAAATTTTTTTTGAAGTGCTCTTCTGTTATTGTTTGTTTTTGTGTTTGTGTTCACGTTTGTATTCTCCAATGTGTGCGTTTATATTTAATTCTATTTGTTTATTTATATTTTTAATTATTTGTATATTAGTATTCATGTCATTGTATTTTTGCATTTTTTTGTATCTGTGTGTTTGTTTCTCCTCTTGTAAGTGTTTATATTTTGTTGTCCTTGTATCTGTGCGTTTGTATTTTTCTGTAGGATTATACCTTTCCTTGTATTTGTGTGTTCGTATTTTTCTGTGGAATTATACTTTTCTTTGTATCTGTGTGTTTCGTTTTTTTTCTGTGTTTATATTTGTTTTTTCAACTATGTGTTTATGTTTTTTAGCTTCAATATGGGCGGAAAAATATAAATCACTCAATTAAATGGAAACATACTATAGAAAAAATTCAACAACAAAAATAATAATAAAAATAATAATAAAAATAATAATAAAAATAATAATAAAAATAATAATAATGAGTAAAAAACAATAAAACTGTTTGAAACATAATAATGAAATAATAAAAAAAATAATAATAGAAAATAACAAAATAATACAAGTAAGAGAAACAACAACAATAATAATAATAATAATAATAATAATAACAGCAGCAGAAATAGCGCAATGGAATGTAAATGAAGTGCAGTTTTGTGTAGTTGTTTTTGATGGGCGTTTGACCTTCAAAGGTCGTTTTTGATGGTTTGTTTACATTCGTTAAATATAACAATGTTTGTTTACATTTTTTAAAAATAGCTATAATTTTGTTTCTATTTATTTTTTTTGTTTTTTTTTACTTACATATCAAGTATTGTTTTTCTGCAACTGAACCAAACACAGCAGGGAGATCCAGTTTTGTTTTTTGAAATATTTGGAAAAAAATTTGAAATCAATATGCTACTGTGTTTACATGATAATGTGTTTTTTTTATTATTGTTAATCTTTTTTTTATTATTTTTTGTTTTTTTATTATTTTTCTTTTTTTTATTATTTTTTGTTTTTTTATTATTTTTCTTTTTTTTATTATTTTTCGTTTTTTTATTATTTTTTGTTTTTTTATTATTTTTCTTTTTTTTATTATTTTTCGTTTTTTTATTATTTTTTGTTTTTTTATTATTTTTTGTTTTTTTATTATTTTTTGTTTTTTTATTATTTTTCTTTTTTTATTATTTTTTGTTTTTTTATTCTTAAGTTCACAATAGTTTTTCTACGTTTGATACATTCCTTTGTTAATTACTGTTGTGTTGAATTTTTTTTCATTCACCGATGCTAAAAATAGAACTCATTTGTTATGCTAATTAGACACAAATAAAACAAATCTTCCACATATCAACAATAAAAGATTCCCTTCTGTGTTGAAAACTGTGTGCAAGCTCACCGAGTGATCTTGTATGAAGCATGGACTTCCAGCGAAATAAATTATCTTTGTGCATTGGATAAATCCTTTTGTGACTTTCATAGTGAACAACGTTACAGTGAATAGTAATTTGATTTTGCGATAAATAATTTAATTTTGGTAAAAATCCTTTTAAACATCTTACAACTCAATCCTTTCAAATGGTCCATCGAGGTTTTTCCATGCGAACCTTGCACTCATGTGTCCTTGCTGCATCATAATAACTAATATCATTTGTTTTGTGAAAATTTTATCATTATTATTGCTTTTTTTTCAAGTATTTTTATTATTTTTTTAATTGTTATTTTTGCTGTTGTTATCATTAATTTATTCTGTTTGTTAGAGTGATGATTATTCTTATTTATTTTTATTATTATTGTTTTTATGGTTTATATCATTTTTATTATCAACCTTATTATTGTTATTGTTTTCAAACATGATTGGTCGTTTTTATTTATCTAACGTCAGTCTATGGCGGGTGAGTGTTCAACGCATGAATAATAAACATGACATCATTAATAATAAAAATAATGATAACAAAAAAATAAATCAAATGGAAATTATTCAAAAAAATTAATAATAAAAATGATGAAATAAAATATTAATATTTAAACTAATGGAATAAATAAGAATAATAAGAATAATAACATCAATGATACAAACGGTAAGATTTATATATAAAAATAAAAATAATGGAGTTAACAATGAAATAAAAGAGCAGCAGTTGAGAAAAAAAAAACAAAATAATCTAAATAAAATAACAATAATAATAATAAGATGATGATGATGATGATGATGATCCTCATCATCATCATCATCAGCCCAACTACAGAAACCACCTTCACGCGGTGTCGGGCCCAACGGAGAGTTTCTATTCACGACGAGAAAAAGTGAGAACACGAGAAAACATCATCCCTACCAGCACCATCACCACAACCTCATACACTATCACCAATACAACCCCATACACACCACTACCACCATCAAAAGAGAGAAAGTCGGTTTTTTCCCAAGGTCTGAAACCACGGCCCTTGTCCCCAGACCGTCACTTTATAGGGCCCTCAAATCCAAATTTATCCGTGCTGGAGACATTGAACTCAACCCTGGTCTTAAGCAGTCTTGCGGAGAATGTGGAAAAACATGCACAGCAAAGGCGTTACGGTGTACCAGGTGCAGACTCTTTTATCACCCCAAATGAAGCGGCTTATCGAGGACGGAAATGGTCAGCTTCCGAGAGGCGGACAACTACCAATGCCGAAGATGCCGCTCGCAGAATCCATCCCACCCATGCACCAAATGCGGAAGGAGCTTCCGAATAGGACAAAACGAGCTTAAGTGTCACTCCTGTAATCTTCCAACTCATCTTAGATGCACCAGACTGACACGAAATGAGCGTGTAAGAGCAAAGACGGGAACGTTATCTTGGATTTGCTGCCTTCGCTCGACGATGAGTAATGACCAAGAAAGGGAAGATGACCAAAATGACGACGTTGACAACAATGATAGAGTACCACAAGAGTGCGCTAAGTGTAAGCATCCGATCAGGCACAAGGCCCCCAAGGCTACCTGCAACGACTGTGGCGCCCACTACCATCTTGTATGCACAGGCCTTCTGAGAACCCAGAGAGAAAAGATCAGAGATGGACGTCGAGAGTGGAGCTGCTGTTCTGGTCAAGAGGTGACAGAAGTAGACCACGTGATTTCACTCCCAGCTATAAACCCTCCAGCAACTTTCATGGAAACAAGTACCACCGCAGCTGAACCTGAGAAGGAACCACAAGCCCAGTTTGATGGCACCTGGTGCATGGAATGCAAAAAAAAAATCCACCGTGGTGCTCGCCGACTCAAATGCAGTCAGTGTAAGAGTCCTTTCTACATCTAATGCATGACTACGATTAGAAGTCAAGCAAATGTGTACCTCCAAACACCTACATGGCGTTGCCCCAGGTGCAGACCACAAGGAGATCAGGAAGACACTGATGATGACACCAAACCAAAGCTCGACAAGACCTCGGCCGGGATCTTAAAGCCCCAGATCAGTATACTAAAGTAGAACGCAAACGGAAATGTACAGGGAAAGTCAACTTCTTAAGACTTAGCCGAGAAGCACAAAGTAGATGTAATCGCAATACAAGAAACTCGCCTTCTCCCGCGCGATAAGATCCCAACTCTCACCAATTATCACCCAGTTCGTAGAGACCGACCAGTACAAGGGGAAGCTCGGGCAGGAGATCTTCTAACGTATATCAAGAAATCACTACCCTTCAAAGTGTGCCGACCATTCAACAATGAAAAAGGAGCTTTTGAAAGACTGTCAATACAGATACCAATTTCCAACCAGCAGACAGTAACCATCTCCAATTGTTATCTCCTTCCGGAGAACTCCCATTTCCTGCAACGGATTGGTTTTTCAATGCCAAGGCCGGAGCAGTATGGGAATCAATCTTCGGAAAGACCAGTCTTGCCAAACAGCCAGAACTTCTTTCCTCATGGATGCAGATAGGTGAAAATAGCTTCGAGACTTCCGGCAGCAAGTCCGGGGATGCTGAAGCTGACAAGAAATGGGCATTGCAACGACTGGAGAGAGGCTGAAACACCTTTGACCTGGTTGTGTATACCGACGGATCAGCAACGAGTGGGACCGCAACAGGTGGTGGTGGAATTGACGTTACCACTGGCTACCCTAGCGACCCTCAAGTTCTCCGCTATTTTGCCATTCCCACCGGCAAATGGTGTTCCTTTTACCAGGCGGAAATAAAGGCGGTGGTTAAAGCACTTCAAGTAATCCAGGTGGAAGTGCACGTTCAGAAAGCCCGAATTGTCAGCGATAGCTAATCTGTCTTACTTCGCATTCAGGCAACGCACCCATCCCAACCGTGCAGTGACAGGGACGAACACACCGTCCTTAAAACACTTTCAATGCTGACGGCCCGAGTTGCCAGATGACCTTTACTTGGTGCCCGGTTCACTGTGGCAGCATTGGCAACGAGTTAGCTGATGCTCAGGCGAAGAAGGGGGCTGACGCTGACCAAACGGACGTGGACCATCACTACACCACAGCCAAAGCGATGACACGCAGAGCAACGAGGGACGGGCCGGCGTCACATGAACTCATTCAGCGGATCTATGGTGATAGAGGATCGAAGGTCAACAGAAAAGAAAAAGGCCAACTGGAAAGAAGAGATCAGGTGACTTTAGGCCGCCTTTGATCTGGTCACCATCCGGAACTCAAATATTGGTTGGCAAAAATCAACAGAGCGGTTGATACCATCTGTCGGAAATGTGGCCTAGGTGATGAGACCGCTGAGCATGCCATCTACAATGTCCTCGTATACATCGGCCACCTGCTGAACCCCCTATTCTCGACACAATGGCATTAAACCCTAAACTGACTCTGATGCTATGGGATAAGTGGAAATCGATATCAGACCTCTCAAACATTTCACAACCCCAGCCCCTACTACACTAACTCACTAACTCGCTTTCACTCATCGCTCAACAACAACATCATCATCATCACCACCATACACTCGTCAGCAAAACTTGATATAAGCCTTCAATTAAGGCTAAACAATCGACATTTTTCTCCCGAGAGACCCAAGCCGAGATTTCTCTGGGGGTTTAACTAAACGATGCAACACATTATGATTAATTCTTTCTATTTTTTTATTCTTCTTTTTCTGATTGGTCCTGTCTTTTTTGATTGTTTTTTGTCCTTTTTTGTTGTTATCCTTATATATATTTTTTCAATTATTTTTCTGCTAATTTCATCATCATCATGAATCATTTTCATTCTATTTCTCCAAATTTTATAACCATTATTTTTACCATTATTATATTTTCATAATTTATTATTGTTTTTTCTCATTCAAACAGCTCAAATAGATCAACTGAAGCAACTAAACGCCAAGAATTGAAAGCCCTAGAAACTGTGTGTGCAGTTGTTTGCAGCTTCCTTCAATTCTATCCCACTATTTCTCTGTTATCTTCTAATTATATATATTTCTATATACAAAATATTTTTTCCATTGTAAAAAATTACCGATCATTAGAGGTGATAGTTGTTATATATATCAATATCATAATAAGAATAATAAAATTATTTTTAGTTTTATTATTTTTACATGAAACTATAATTAACCTTAATAACAATTTCTTCGAAATGCCCCATGGCTCAATCTCAAAAAGATTTTCAAAAATTCTCAACTATTTCCTCCCATTTTAGCTTTTCGTGTACGGAAAAGAAAATTTCAAAAGCGGAAGTAGTTCGATATGATGTTTTTGGTGCCTTTTTTTAATTTTTTGTTCTAAACTATTGCTTTTTGTTGAGTGTTTCAATTTGTTTATCCTTGTCAGACTTAAAAAAGTTTTTGAATGCATCTACAACCAGGACTTTAAAACACAATGTGTTGAAACTGAATAAATTTGGATCTGATACAAATAGCGAAAACCCTGAAATTCAATACAATTCAAGTGAGTTTGAAAGAAAGTTCAACAAATCGATGCAACTCAATAGGTTACAAGGCCAACGAAATTTCTATATCAAAATAAAAATAAAATGCTAATAGGGAGTTTATTTTTTTTTTTTTTTTGTCTGTTCGAAAAAATTCTAAAAAACAGTTTTATTTTATTTAAGTGAGGATAATGGTGATAAAACGATTTTTGTAAACTAATTGTTATTCTGAATTAGATTGAAATAAATGAACCTTTTACAAACATTTAATTCTTTCTAGCAAATACCTGTCCAGCTCCTCAAGAGTTCACCAAGCAATACAAGTTAAACTTCGAAATTTTCAAATTTAATGATTTCATCATGGAACCAAAAAAAATATTTAAAAATCCCATAAAACTTATCCAAACAATTCCAATTAAAAAATTTAATCTCTTTCTAATAACTGCTTCAGACTCAATTAGTTTCAATTAGTTCTATCACATAAACTTGGCATCCTCATGACACATTGGCTAACTGACTTCACCATCTCCAAACCATGATAACACACCACTCTTTTGTGTCCCTATATAAGCTACGTACCATCCAGGCAATATACATAACACCTAAAACCATCAGAAAAAATACATGAAAACTGAAATGATTACATGGTACTAGGTGAATCGATAATTTTTATAATAATTATCTTAATTAATGAATTTTTATTCATTAGAGCAATCAGTTCTTATTAGGTATTAAGATTATTCATTCACTCGTTGTTAAAACATGGTCCACTTGTATCGAATCAAAAGTTGCAATTTTTTATTGAAAAAAAATTCATGGAATTGATCTGTGATTATTTGTTTATTGGGAGATTTCAAAAACTGTTGATCTTCTTCAAAAGAAACCCCACATTATATTATAATGAAAGAATAGTCTGGCTTGCACCTTTGGGATTGTTTAAGGTTTTGTTCATGAAAAAATTATTTGTTCAACAAAAACAATTATTCAATGACAGAGAAACTATTATGATGATGAAATCGACAACAAACACCACGAAGAAAGGCATGCCACATAAGCTAAAGTGCAGCTTTTTAGAAAGATATTTTCAACTTGATTTTCTTACACGCAATTCAACGCGAAGAAATTCTAATACCTCTTTTCTTAGAGAACTATTTTAGTAGATACTGGTGTTACAGGGATTTTAAAAAAGGATGGAAAACAAAATGCCTATATGCTGTCAGCATCTTAAATACTCCAACACTACATCATTTACATATCTCTACTTCTACTGGGCACTGGCTCACACTAAAAAAAGATAATGAGCGTTTTGAACCGGCTTAGTCGTGAATTCATTTGGCCTGTCAAATTGCAGATACACCCAAAGGAGTGCCACTCCGCCTATGGATGTGGTTCCCAAGCTTTTAAGCAGTATCTCTGCTGGTGTCCGAATGATTTATATGCCACAACAGGAGTTTGTACAAGATCAAAGACATTATTTCTCTATAGTTGCATCTGAATCAAGACACCCTTTTGCAATACCAAAGATATGAGTTATATTTTGTCTGGTCCAACCCTTTGACTTGTCCGGCAAGTTTAAACCTACCAAAAACAAGCTTCCAAGGACATATCTTCCCAGGTCGTTGGAACACTCTAGCTACCCTATCATGCCAAGGCTTTTCTGTCTATATGTTTGAAGTTTAAATTCTATATTATACATAGAATATCAACAAAATAAACTAATAATGAAAATTAAAAGTTAATCAAAATCTACCAACCATTCCATCTGACATAAAGGAGCTCCAGAGGTATTACTGACCCGTGTGCCAGCATAAAGAACCTCTGAAGGCTTGTTTTCAAACGAAGCGATGACCTGCGTAATGGAAGGGGTTGGGTGTTTGTGGGGTCCTAATATCTTGCTTGTGGGCCAGTTGAGCTCAATGGACAATGTTAAGTGTGAGTTGATGGGTTTAATGAGAAAGTGAGATTTTCAATTATCGATATAAAAAAATTAAATAAATAAAAACGAAATTATAAAGAAAAGTGTAATTACACATAAACAAAAATAATAATGAACTGAACTTATAATTAGTTGTTTTCAACGCACCCGTAAGCTAGGTATGGCTTTTTTCAAGCTCAACAAAGCTTCTTCAAGAGGCTGGTGATTTTTATTTTTTTCTATTATTATTATTTTCACCATGATTTTCATTATTAGTTTTGACAAAATAAACTCACAAGCTCAAATAATTCTACTTTAGAAAAAGCTGGAACTTTAGTTGATAATATACATAATATGGCCGATTGAAATATATGGTTTATATAACATTCTTTTAAACCACAGAAAAATCAAAATGCATAAAACTATTATTTGCTAACCTACCCTCGATTTCACTCTATGCTTTAGTGATTAACATCTGAAGTCGTATTCAAATGTAATCCTAATCTATCTGCCCCAACCTTGAATCTTCATAAAACCATATCTTTGAGATTTTAACATAAATGGTAATTAATTATAGGGGTGATGTTGGTGGTTTATAAAATTTTTTGGAAGATCGTTATGATACAGCTCAAATATATTTCAATATTGATTATTTTGCGCTCTATAAATGGAATACTCTCACCCTTTGACCTGGATACTTGATGTTAAGTATGTCTACAGCTTCTAAAACATACTAAAAGTGGATTTATGAAACAATAATGCTAGTTATATGTATATAAAAACAATTAGTGAATAATAATATTAACAATACCATTTCCACCCAGTCATCAAGATCCAAGCACTGAATTTCAAAGTCTTTTACTTTTGAGCGCCTAGCTGAATGTGAGAAGGAAGATGGGGTTTGGGGAGTTGTGAGATAAAGAGAGAATATGAGGGTTACTTCCATAACTAAGTTAACTATGTGAAGTTCTCTTTTCAAATCGATTATAAAAATAACTTACCAGAAGCTGCACACACGAAGAGAAAAAGGAATTTTAGTTCTGAGAACATTTTAAAATGATTGCAGCTCGTCTCATCTCTTATTTATAATTAAGCTCGCCATTGATTTATGCTAAAAGACTGTAACTCAACTGATAACTCATGCATTATGTATTTGGCTTCGATGTCGTGTCGATTCCACAATTAGCATCTGCTTCTGGGCCTTTGATACCAATTTAATATAAAAACACGACGTGAAGCGCTGTATAAACTTACATCAATTTCCGATTGTTTGGTACTGAATTATGTAGCGGAAAATTAGCATACAAGTACTTGTTTTAGAATGCACGCGTCTACCCCTTGTTTTGAATATGTCCATATAGCTAATCAATGAATTCAACAGTGGCTGAAGTATATCAATATTCAGATGAGAACTTAATTCTGCACTGACTTTTCATATACATATAATGACTTTTTATAAACATATGAAATCCGATTTCAATTTAATTGAATCTAGTTTTGTGTTTTTAGTATTCTTTTTGTTTAGAGACGTGCTGCTACAAATCGCCTGAGAGGTTATTAAGATATTCCAGTCGAAGTGGCAAGGACTAATTCAATGATCATGCTTTTTTTAAACTGTTTTTTAGAATTAATTTTTAAAAAAAGCAAAATCGATCTATGTACAAAAATATCTCTGAAAGCTGATCAAAGAAATTTTTTATTGAAATTATCAAAATCATATATTATGAATAATTACGCAGGAGTGGTGAATGAAGCTTTTAATTGTACTCATAATCAACATACTGAGAATCCACAACAT